>JAOZGT010000005.1:7074294-7155012 GCA_035578325.1 Coelinius sp. EB29
ATCAACGCAGAGTACTGAAAAACGTTTAACCCTGTAGACAACTGATAAAAAACAAAAAACTAAAGAATCTGTAGAGTCGTTCTCTACTTTATCGACTGTTCTGGCTACAACATCTCTCCCACTTTGGATTGTTAGCTAAATGAAAACAACAAAAAACAATAAACTTTTATCTCAACCCCTTTCTCTTAGTCTAGCAGTCTGTTAGGTTTTTTCACTTCTCGTCGTCTCCTAGTCAGGACCTTGGAGTCCTTAGCATCTGGCAGGACATCAGCTTTTTTGGTTTCTGGCTTCTTCTTTTCAGTATTGCTACGACGACCTTTTGAGGTCAAGGGTACTGGGTGCTAAGTCTCTGGCTCAACGTCTGACGATCTAAGAATATTCTCAGTCTCGTTTGCTGATATCTCCAACGGATACAGTCTCTGTATGGGTCTCGTGACGTAACCAGTTGCTGTCTTGAGCTTGACAACACGAACTTCCCCATCCTTTCCTGGGAAGAGTTGAACAACTCGAACCAAAGGCCATTCTAGTCTTTTAACATTGTCACTGCCCACGAATACCACATCTTCCTCCTTGACCTTGGTGACTGTTGACTTGTTAATTCTGCGTTGCTTCAATTGTCCAAGATATTCGATTCGAAATCGTGTACGTAGTTCCTCTCGCAACCTCTGAATATACTTGACTCTTGCCCTCAGAGAAGTGACATCTACCTTGTCAAGATCAGGAACTCCATGATCTGAGAGATCTCTGAGAAACATGTCTGGTGACAGAGGTATCAATTGCTGGGGGTCCTCAGCCAGGTAGGTCAGGGGACGTGCATTAATGGTCCCTTCACAGTCACAGAGGATGGTGGTCATTTCTCCGAAGGTGAGTGATGCTTTTCCTAATGTCCTTTTCAGCAGATCCTTAACCATTCTCACCATGCGCTCCCACCATCCACCCCACCAAGCTGCTGCTGTTAAATCGCCATTCAATACGAGTTGTGGTTCCTTGAGCCGCAATCTTTTCCCAATCCAAATTCCGCAGAGCGTTAGAGGCACCAACAAAGTTAGTGCCATTATTACTATACAACACAGTTGGACGTCCTCTACGAGCTATGAATCGTCGGAGTGCCTCTAGAAATGAATCCGTTGAGAGAGACGACACCAACTCCAGGTGAATGGCTCTGTAGACTGCACAGGTAAACAAGACAATCCAGCTCTTGCTACCATCTCTGAGAAATAGTGGACCTGCCAAGTCGACACCAGAAACTTCGAAGGCCTTTGCTTCTCTTACTCGATTTTCTGGGAGAGGTATGGGGAGTGATTCGAGTCTCTTAGCAGTATACCTCTTACACCTCGGACAGTTTCTCACAACTGATTGAACTGCTCGTCTGCTGGATAATATCCACACTTGTTCTCTCAGCTTATTGAGGGTCGTATCAATTAGACCATGCTTAAGTTCAATATGACAATCTTCGATCAATCTGCTCACCAGTGGATGTCTACCATCCAGAATCACTGGACACCGGAAACCCATAGAGTCATCACGATGTGCTACAGGTGTTTTTAGACGTAAGAGACCCATCTCGTCTCTATAAGCCACCAAGCCACTAAGGCGAGTGTCTTTCTCTCCATCGAAACACTCAGACTGTACCATCTTGAAGACTGAATACTCTGCTAACTGTAGTTCTTGCACTGTCAACGATTGATGACAGTTCTTTCCTCGGTTTCTACAGTTACTGACGAATCGGAGAACCCAGGCAACCAGATGAAGGGTTTGAGAGTACGTCGAGCTTCTTATCAAATACCAAGGGGGTTCAGTTGTCTCTGGATTTTGTTGCAATGGATTAGCAATAGCAACAAATGTCGTCTCAGTGGCTGGAATCCTCGACTTCTTTGTGATTTTCTTCATCTCCAGGTTGACCTCATTTTCATTCACAGGTTCAACCACTCTCGGCCATTGTTCAGGAGGCAACTTCAACCACTCTGGACCCTGATGCCATCTTGATTCCACCAGTTGTTTAGCTGTACAACCTCTCGATGCCAAGTCTGCTGGGTTAGAGGTTCCAGGCACATGTGACCACTGTGCTGGATTCGTCAACTGGCGAATCTCCTGGACACGATTCCAGACAAAGGTTGCCCACTGTTTATTCCTCTGTATCCAGGTTAATACTGTACTGGAGTCTGTCAAATAATACAATTCACACTGTAAGTCAGCAACAGCAGAGACTACAGAGTGCATGAGTCTTGCTCCCACTGTTGCTGCCAGCAGTTCAAGTCGAGGTATCGTGGTTTCCTTGGGAGAGATTCTGGATTTTGCACTGACAAAACTGACCTGAACACCGCTGCTACTCTCCACTCGGGCAAAAATCACAGTTGCATAGGCTACGTTGCTTGCATCCACGAAAGCATGTAGAGAGACCTTGGATGTTCCCCCCTCAGTTCGAAAGAGCCAGTGAGGAATCTTTATCTCTTTAAGCTAGATTAATTGGTCCATCCAGAGAACAAAGGCATTACACACATCATCATCGACCTGAGCATCCCAGTCGAGGCCTTTAGCCCAAACTTGTTGTAAAATAATTTTTGGACAAATAACAACTGTACAGATCATACCGAGTGGATCAAATAATTGTTGAGTAACCGAGAGCATTGTTCTCTTCATGATGGTGAGTGTCTGCTCCTTCTGGACGAGTGGATTGACTAGGGACAGAGTGTCCTCTTCTCGATGCCAACGCAGACCCAACACGGAGGACTATGGTTCTGCTTTCTTCATCCCTGAATACTCCCATGCTCGCAGGTCAAAACCACCGGACTCCAACAACTTTGTGGCGATTCTCTGGAACTCTTCAGCTTCTTCACGAGAATCAACACTGACTACACAGTTATCCACGTAAAAGGACTCTTTGAGCTTGCACAAGACCGATTTCTTCCTTTCTGATTGAGAATCTGAGTGTGCTGAGTCAATGTAGTGATTCAACGTAGCTCCCAAGATGAATGGACTGTTTGATACCCCAAAAACAACTCGCTGATGCTTGTACACGATCTTTTTCTCGGGATTAGCCTCTGTGTACCACAGGAATCTCAAATGATCTCGTTTTTCAGGGGCAATACTGATTTGAAGGAAAGCCTTACGTATGTCAGAAATAACTCCTACTTTCTTCTCCCGAAATCTCATCAATAAACTTGGAATCAGCTCGATGAGGTTCGGTCCAGTCTCCAGACAGTCATTGAGGGAGGGGCCAGCCTTCCCACGCGCTGAGGCATCAAACACTGGCCTGATTCTCGTGGAACTGCCCTTCTTCACTACAGGTCGGTGAGGTAAATAATAGCTGACACGTGAGACTTCACACTCAGGAACTTGTTCAATGTAACCCTCCTTCATCCAATCGTCGAATACTTGTTGATATTCTTTCAACAAGTTGGAAGACTTGAGGGTGTTGATGGTTTTCTTGAGTCTGTGTTCAGCACTTGATCGATTGTCTACTAAAGGAGGATGATTTTTCTTCCAGGGGAGCACCACTTCGTACTGACCAGCTGAGTTCACCTTCGTCGTCTCCAGGAAACTGTCGAGCACTTCTTTTTCATGAGCAGCTTTTGTCTGTCTCTGAACAGGATCCATGATGCCTAACACATCCAAACTCCACAAGGCTGACACATCTACATCCTTCGTGAACATGGAAAACGTGGTCATGGCTGAGTGCATCTCATCTACACACGTTGGTGCTTTACCCATTAATGTCCAGCCCAAACGTGTGCCTAATGCTGTGACCCCACAATCCATATTTAAGATTTCACCTGTGTAGAGCTTGGCTGCAATATCAGCTTCAACAAGTAGTTCAATGGGCTGTTCTCTTGGCCCTACATCAGTCAGGTGTATTTCCTTTTTTCTCAATTCATCAGTCCAGGGTCCTCTCTCAACTTTCGAGATATTTTGACAAATAGTATCCTGGTGATAAGCTGCGAAATTACAGGCGTGTGAATCGTCCAAGCTCCTGAGGTGAATCTTGTAAACTTTGTGCTCTTGAGGTTGTGTTAGGGTACCACCGAATAGTGAATGAATCAGAGTACGACGTTCCACCGCTTCATAGCCTAAAAATTCAGCTGCTGCTCCTGAAACATATGAGCGGTGTGAACCTGTGTCAATGATGGCCCTGACAAATCTCTCTTTCTCGCCCTGGACCAATTTAACTTTCAAAGTTTGAAGAAATACTCCCACGTCTGTTGAAAAACTGGCAAGATTCTGCTCAATTGGTTTAGTTTTTGCCTTATCATCAGTAACTGTGGTACTTGTCATTAGTCTACACATCAACAGCACGTGCTTCTTCCCACACCAAGGACATTTCTCTCGATATCTACAAAACTTACAGGAGTGATTAGTTTTTAGACAATAAAAGCAGGCATTCTTGGACTTCACGATCTGTGTCCGCTCTTCTAATGTCATTTTCTTGGCTTTCTCACAACTGTCACTCTTGTGATTTTCTTCACAGAATATACAAGCATCACCTGTCTGACCTTGAGTGTTGAGCAATCCTGTTGCTGTAGCTACTGGGCTAGATCCAACCTTGCTTTTCTTTTTCTTCTCCTGCTTGTGATTTCTGGTCTGTTGTTGAGTGATTGGAGTGATTTCAAAACCCTCTACTGCCATTTTGATGCGTTGTTCAGACATAACCTCAGCTTCCAAAAAATCCATGAACTTTGCAAGACGTGTCAGAGCATCTGGAATCTGCAGCGATGTTGAATGACGTTGCCAGGCTCTCAATAATTCTTCTGGTAGCGAAGACTCCACCAGGGGATACAACATCGCTGCACACATGTCTGTAGTCACTCCCAATGACTCGAGAGACCTCATCTGAGTTTTTAATTTGTCATAGGTACTTGCTAATGGCATTTTGTTGTCCTTGGAGAAGGCATTATTCAGCACGAGTTTGAGTAGCATACGAATGTACATCTCTACGAGGAGTTCTTCGTTCCCAAATCGATTTTTCAATGCTGATATCGCTTGGTCATAGTTTTCTGCTGATGGTGGGAAACTATCGATGACCTCTCTCGCTCTTGAGCCCTCAATGATGGCCTGAATCAAACACCCAAACTTCTGCTCCTTGGGGATAGTCCCATCTTCGTTGATTACCTTGAACAGACTCCAGAACTGCAGCCAGTCTTTCATGTCTCCAGAAAACTTTGGGATTTCAATTTTTGGCTGTCTGAATCTCTTGTTCGTCGCTGGCTCTTGCTGGTTGGCGTTGTAGACGGGGATAGCTGGATGTACTGGACGTACCTCCATCAGTTCTACCACTTTCCTTTTTATTCGTTGGAATCTCACCTGATAGTCATCATACATATTCAGCTCTGTCGTTAAATCTGATTCAGTGGTTTCTTGATCTCGTTCCATTTCACTTAGAATGCTCTCATCCAATCTTAGCAATTCTTCACTTCTCTCTCTCAAGACAGCGTAATGTGCTAAGATGTCATTATTATCAGGATCCTCTTCCGTTAAGATTCCTGCTAGTGCTGTTAGCGTTCTAGTGAAAGTTGCACGCTTTGCGGCGCGTGTCCTCTTGTAGACATCCATCGTTATACACACGATCCGACGATTATTCGTCCTGTCACGGTCGCCAAAATGTTGTGTAAGATGTGAATAACGGATGGGAACACTTGAAATTGTTTATTTTGAATGATAATTACTTTATTTTGATAATATAAAATGATGATTTACATACGGGAACATGACCTGACGGCCATGTTTTAGTTACTAACTTTTAGAAAAACGTTTAACCCTGTAGACAACTGATAAAAAACAAAAAACTAAAGAATCTGTAGAGTCGTTCTCTACTTTATCGACTGTTCTGGCTACAACAGAGTATAGGTCGATGATAGGAGAAATATGATACATAATGGCATACATTATACGCAGTTATTACACACATTAATTCCACATGAATTTATCCACACGGTTGAAATACACCCAGAAGAAATCCTATGTTTTTTCACATTTGTTGACGTGGATACGTCTATGTTTTCGTTTTCGTCTGGGGCATTTTGTGCACCAGACGACATTCAGTGGCGCCATCTGTTGGCGTACAAGGGAACTGAGTCAGGGATTTACATTACCGACTGAGAGCATTAATTTAAATGTCGAATTACTTCATTATGTAGGCATACATGGACTCAGCCTGCAAAATTTTTATATGCACGCAGTTATTACACAGCGTTAATTCCACATGAATTTATCCACACGGTTGAAATACACCCAAAAGAAATCCTCCGTTTTTCCACATTTGTTTTTCCATAAGATGATTAAACACGTACGCTCTATACACATCTACATTTACACATGATGTATATACACATGGTGAGTAGACACATGGAATCGCGGCGCGGGCTTCTTTAACACATGAGAACATTCCACACGGCAATTTGACACAGCTGAAAATAACACATGAAAGTTTTACATCACATCATTGATAAACACATTCGTTTTATCCACACGAAGTTTTTTCACAATGAGTTATACACATTTCATTTTTCCACGGGAATAATTTCCACGTGGTAGTTTTCCTTTTTCTATTTTATAAACAAGATATTCACAAGTCATTTAATGGAATTACACATGAGTGTTATAACGCAACTTCTTTTTAACCTAAAAAATACGCTTTCTAATTTTTTCTAAATTTTCCTCGAGAATTACACATAAACATAATAGAACTACACACATAGAAATCAGAATAACACAAACTCATTTTTCGATTACACATCATAGAACTACACAGTGGAATCACACATTGTGTAATTAGAGGGAAAAAAGAAATGTGTGTAATTCTAGGCTGTGTATATATTCTATGGGTTAATAGAAGCGTGCAAAAATGGATAGAGTTATTATTTAATGACATGTGTATAACATTCATGTGTAATTCTATTAAATGACTTGTTTACATTTTGTTCATAAAAGAGAAAAAGGAAAAGTACGACGTCGAAATTATTCCCGTGGAAAAATGAAATGTGTATAACCCATTGTGAAAAAACTTCGTGTGGTTAAAATGAATGTGTTTATCAATGATGTGTAAAACTTTCATGTGTTATTTTCAAATGTGTCAAATTGCCGTGTGGAATGTTCTCATGTGTTAAAGAAGCCCGCGCCGCAGTTCCATGTGTATACTCACCATGTGTATATACATCATGTGTAAATGTAGATGTGTATAGAGCGTACGTGTTTAATCACCTTATGGAAAAACAAATGTGGAAAAACATAGGATTTCTTTTGGGTGTATTTCAACCGTGTGGATAAATTCATGTGGAATTAACGCTGTGTAATAACTGCGTGTGTATAAAAATTTTGGAGGCTGAGTCCATGTATGCCTAAATAATGAAGTAATTCGACATTCAAATTAACACTTTCAGTCGGTAAAGTAGATCCCTGACTCAGTTCCCTTATACGCCAACAGATGGCGCCACTGAATGTCGTCTGGTGCACAAAATGCCCCAGACGAAAACGAAAACATAGACGTATCCACGTCAAAAATTAGATGGTCATGATAAAAGAATCAAAGCTCTGGAAGGAAAACTCACAGTTAATACTCGAGATATAAATAAAGTAGTGAATCAAAATGAACAACTGCAACAGCATATGACACTACTACAAGGATCAATGGAACAAATAAGGCAAAAACAACTAAAGAACTTCATTGATATCTTGGGGATTCCTCTTATACAGAATGAGAAACTCGAAACTGTAGTGGTAAACATCTCTAAAACCTGTGGGCTTGATATTATGAAAGAGGACATTGTTAATTGCTACAGGCAAATCAATCAAGCTAAACGCTCAGAAAATGAAGTGATGCACCACCCTACGATTGTTGTAGAGTTTGCCAATGAACGTATAAAGATTGATTCACTCCAACGTCTCAGGGAAAAAAAACCCTCCTATTATTGTAACTGAAATTGGGTTTGGTCTTAAGGAGAAAACTCCTATTTTTGTGAATGAAAAACTATCTCCTCATTTTCAACGAGTTTTCCTTGAAGCTAGGAAAGCAAACAAGCAGCGTAGAACTACTATCTCAGGCACTACTTGACCGATCGGACTGAAACTTCGCGAAAAAGTTGAGTATATTCATAGGTACTATGCGCCAAAATTTTAGATTTTTACTAACAAATTTTATCGTATTTATGTTAAATTTTCTAAAAATAGATTACCCAAAACCCAAATTGTCACATACATACAGACAGACATGACTCTAAAAACATCATTTCTCCACGTTTCATGACATTTTGCATCGTTTCCAATCAAAATTAGAAATTCTCAAAATCGCACAAATACAATGCTTCCATTCGGAAGCAAAAAGGATAATCTGATAAAGTATGCATGGACAAGGAATGGGAAAGTAATGAGACGTATAAATAACGGCTCACCTACGCTTGTATTAATGAGCACAGGTGATGTTGAGGCTGCTATTGAGTCAGCAGTGGTAATGGATGCAGAAGAGCAGGACGAGGAGCCCGTGAATAACACAAGGTCAGTCAGAGACAGCACAAGATATGCCGAACGTAAATCAGATGATGACAACCTCAGCAAAAGGACAGTTAGGCCAAGATTCTTTAAAAATATCAATAATAAAAATGATGAATAGCAATTACAGAAAATGTCAAATTTAAGGGTGGGCCACGTGAACCCTCAGTCCCTCGTTGGTATCTTCGATGAAGTCTGTCATTCAATTTATGAACATGAGCTTGATATTTTAGGCATATCTGAATCTTTTTTAAAAGAATATATGAGTGATAATGTTGTAAGAATAGATGGATTTAATCTTTTCAGAAATGATAGACATGGAATCAACTGTGGGGGAGTGGCAGTTTACGTGCGTGGGGATTTCAAGGTAAAAATACTAGAAAGCTCTCCTAATCTATATTGAAGCAAACCGGAATTCTTATTGTTTGAAGTGAAACCGATTAACAAGGCTAGCATATTAATTGGGGTAGTTTGTAGACTTCCAAAGCTATCATACCCATTCGAGTTCTGGGAGTCGGTAGAAAGACTCTCAGCCTCCTACAAAACCATGTGACGAAATTTTCTGGAATTCCGTCACCTGTAATTGAAGCTGAGATTCAACGGATATTTATAAAAAATAATATTGTAAGTAGAGTGAATATTTTTTCGAGAGAGTCACGTTTTCCCCTTCCCTTGGACTAGCTCCCCATGGCAGGGTGAGGCAGTCCAGCCAAAATCTAGACATCGGCAGCAACAGGATCGTCGAGAACATCAGGATCAGGATCAACCCAGGGGACGGAGTTTATTTAATAAAATTTGTAAGGGATTTTCCTCCAGTTTTCCACCAGGGGAATAATCCCAAACTACTCTTTACCCATTCCTCACATCGCTACGATTTGGGCGCCAGCTAGATTTTATCCGGAAAACCTAACTAAACCGGCCTCCAGGGAAAACTCGTCACCTGGAGGACTTCTCGTGGACGGGACCCACGGATGCCACGCTAGCATCAGTATTTCACGGTAGAGGGGCGAGGTCCACCATGTTAGGAGTGCTTCCGCTCGCTCATCGAGGCTGTTTTCACGTCCCCGACGGCGAATACGGAGAGAATTCTTCTCTCAACCGACTAATAGTCTCGTGTACTTCGCCTTCGAGTTATTTCTACCCGTTCAGCGCACTGTCGCACTCGGCGTTATCGCTAACGGCGGGTGGCCTTGACCGATTTGCGAATCCTTCTAACCCCTCGGGGCCCGGAATGTGAAGGCACGTGTAGCGAAGACCCTGCCAGAGACACTGTTAACTCCCGATCTACACGCTCACGCGGTTTTCCCTCCACATCCAGTAACAGCAATATCATCGCGAGTCAGATTCCCCCAGCTACTTTGACTGGGAGGCGAATGCGACGAAGGCCCAGCCAGAGACACTGTTAACTCCCGACCTACACGTCCACTCCAACACCCAATCGTTTCGCCGGAAGATCCAAAGCCCGGCCACGTAGCACTCCACGCGACCGGAAACCAGCGCTATTCTCTACTCGGGAGATGCAGGAGCATCTCCCTCTGCTCGCCTCCCCGCTCGATGCGAGGTGACGCCTTCCGATAACTCGCCAGTCATCTCTATGTTCCGCTCTGTACGAGCGCCCGTTCTGAACTAACCAGAAATCTCCCAGGGCTTAACTTCCCAGTCTAGGCTTCTCATTCCAGTACCACTCGAGCTACGTTCTCTCGACGTGGACCAGCCTGATTGGCCCGACATCAATCTCCTCGGAGAAGGGGAAGCGGCAGTTCTTACACCTGCCCGTCCGTCCCTAGGCTAAGTCTGCGGAGCCTTTAACACCGCACAGTTGGGAAGCCTGTACGTCGGCCCTATTCTACCCAACCACAACTGCACGAATGCTAAATTAGCGATAGCATACCAAAACGGTCACTTTGGAGAGTGGGAAGCTCAATCCACCCGAACTGGCGTATCCCCTCTCCTCCATGATCTATTCACCGTCAGTCGAGCCTCGTTCGGCTGACGTCAGATGCCTCCTCCTGTCTCTCTCTCTCCCAACTCTACTCACTGTGTGTATTTTACCGTGACGAGATAATCTCGTTACAAATTAAAATATAAAAGTCAATTGTTAGAGTCGCGAGACGTTAAATCACATTACGGTTAGAGTCTAAATTCCAGTTAAATATTTGCCTTTTCAGTTTCTTTGGGTCCGGGAAAAATTATCTTCTTTCGTTCCGGTTTCGTTTTGAACTATTTTGAGTTCTTCATTAATAAAATTCAGTAGATCCTTGAGTGGGACCGAATTGATCAACTGAGGTTCGTGGCCGATATACTGTGCCTCCCAGTGATCTCGGTTTCCCGTTGGGTGTAAGTGGATGAGCACAGAGGTTGAGCTGAGATGCTCACGCTTCCTGGCTTTTGCAAATAGTGGAGATGTTGGAGATTGCCAGTTGGAAGGCCATGGAGACGAGCTTAGTCCACTCGTTTGTATGGATCGCCCTGGACTTTTAGTTTTTCTTACGTTACGTTTTCGGCAATTCTTCAATTTCTCCCGGGAGATTGCTATCCGCTCTAATTACACCCACTCAGGTGAAAAGTATCTGCTTAAAACAGGCTAACATCTGCCTTTCCCACGGCCCAAATGATTAGTTACAGTTACGTTTATGGTTAATTCACGCATTCCTCCTTTTGGAGTTAATTCAAATGAAAAATAAATAATTAAAAATCAATTTAAATCCCGAGTGGATACGAACATCGTTCTCCTCCCGTTTGAATTGATGCGCCAAGCATCGATTCACATCGATCCACGGTTGTGACTCTCCAACGACGGCTCAGGTAGCGTTCCGAACGCGCCTCAGCCGTGAAAACCACTGATCTCTATACTAACTGGATAGACTATCCTTATGGGCCAAGCACGTTGAAAGCCACGAGATTTGAATAGTCATCCAACGCCTCCGTTAGGTGGTCAAGGAACTACGTATCGTCTCAATGCGCTTGCGCGGCCAGAACGTTCAGGAGTAGGCATAGTTATTTGACTGAGTAATTTTTCTAGTCCCATAACCCCAAAAATTCTAACAGTGATAGAAATGGTTCGGTGTGAATATTGTAAGAAAACATCCACTGAATGGAAACAACTGTCTTTCCATAGGTAAGTATTGAAACATGTTTGACATGTGTCGATTTGTCAAATAATCTTACATTTATTAATTATTTAGATTTCCTAGAGATGAAGCCACGAAACTGCAGTGGATAAAAAGTATGGGTCGAAGTGATTGGAGGCCAAAAGAATGGTGTGCCTTATGCTCCGAACATTTCGCAAAAAATTGTATTGACTTTCATGATAAAGTGGCTCGATTACGAAAAGGGAGTATCCGAACAATTTTCGAGAATGACAAGGAGAATCAGGGGTTATCGCAAAGTTACTCACAAGACCAAAGTATCGAAAATCCGAAAAAAGTATGGAACGATAGCTGATTATATCAATTATTTTTTTTTATCATTGACTATACTCACATAATATGGCATGATCTCCTCATACATTCAATGAAATGAATTCTACTTCAAGTTTAGCTAAAAAATAATAATGAGAATAATTTCTGGAAAATTCATAAACATGATACGTGTAATGAACATTCCAAGTACTGCATTTTACATGACTACGAATATTCATCAATTTTTTTTTCTTCTACAATTGAAATGGAATATTGCTTATTTTTGAAATAATTTAACATTCAATTCCAGGAAGAAAAATTGAATATGAAGACAATCCACCAGTAAAGAATAGCAACAATGAAGGTGAAACTTCCCTCAAAAATCATTGTAACAATTTATTTACAATTGTAACAATTGTAACATTTCTATACCTTTTGTTTCTATCCGAGAGAGGTGATGAATGTCGACAAGTCTTACGAGAGAGCAATAGAATACTGTCATCAACAGTATACATAACTAGCGGGCCTGAGAGAACTGAAATTAATTTAGAATTCCAAGATCTTAAAAATGGAGGTATATGGAGAGAATAAAATTATTAGATTGGATCCGCAGATGAGATTAAATTTTCTTTTTTCAGGGGGTAGAAAACCTCTGGAGGTATTAGCTCATGATCACACTTATTCCAAGTGTCTCGATAGTCTTCAACGACAACTGGTCGCTGCCGTTTCTCGAAATGATAAATTACTGAGAGAGAATAAATTAGCCAGCCGGAAAGAGAAACGTGCTAAGAAAATGTTGAAGAAAGTGACAGAGGCTATGGATGACTTGCGCAGAACATGTCAAATTCTTGAAGACGGTTCGTATCATTTGAGTGGCTTTGAAGATATTCCGAATGAACTTTTCAAGCGCATGCACAAAAGCTTAAATCAGGGAACCCTGACAAAAGACAAATATCCACCTCAATTAAGGTGTTTTGCTCTCACTCTCCATTTTTATTCACCTGCTGGTTATGATTATTGCCGTAAAGCATTCCAACTTGCACTTCCTCACCCTAGCGTTCTTCGTGCCTGGTATAGTACGGTAGACGCGGAACCGGGGTTCTCACAAGAATGTTTCGATACATTAAAACTCAAGAGTGAAGAATACAAAGTAAAAAATAAACGCTTTCTTTGTTCTTTAATGATGGATGAGATGGGGATTAAAAAGGGTTTCCAAAGAATGAAGGATGGGAAAATACGGGGTTTTGTTGACATTGGTGCTGGTAGTTCCGGTATGAGTAAGCCACGTACAGCTACGAATGCTTTGATTTTCTTGGTTGTTCCTCTCGATGATTCTTGGAAATTGCCTATAGCGTTCTTCCTAATTAATGGGTTAACTGCGGAAACTAAACGCAATTTGATTAATGATGCACTTTCAAGACTCCACGAAGTGGGAGTAGAAATTGTATCGTTAACATTAGATGGACCATCAACCTGATGTATACGTTTTGATCGACGCGTGTCATGACCTGAAAAATATTCGAAATGCATGGGGAGACTTGTCTGTGATCGTTAACAGTAAAAATGAGGAGATCAAATGGGGTTTCGTTAAAGAATTGACGTTACTCCAGCAAAAAGAAGGGCACGAACATTAGGCATTTTTTGACACGACAAATTGTATGGGCTCATCAGTGAGCTGAGATTTTGAAAATAGTATATTACATACCTCGGCCAGTAAAGTAAGGAATGTCTCAGATCACATGTAATTCTCGGTCGAGGCGAAGCCGAGGTCGACAAACATGTGATCTGAGGCTTTCTTATTTACTGGCCAAGGTGTGTATACTATTTTTCTGCTCGACGTAGCCAGAAAGCAGAAACTTCGTTTAGCGCAGCGGCCAGGAAGTTGACGCTTTCTGGCCGGAGGGCAGAAAACTATATTTTTCATTTCCATTAAATATATCATTCACTGTACCTGATACGACTGTGCTCTAAGAGCGTCTCACCAAAGTTATTTTTTAAATGATTGTGAATAGTTTATAGTGGAATTTTAAGAAGTTGATGCTTTTTTTAAAGAGATTTAAACGTTTGTCATTCACCTCTATTGTGATTTTTTTCTCTCTTACATATTCATGTTAAACTTAAGACATGTGTGATACTTCAAATCATATGTGACTGACCAAAGACTGTGCACTTAGCCTTAATGAGAAATGTGATAAAATGCTTTGTTTTCCTTTTACTATTGCACTTTTATATTTAGTCTTAAGTGGTGATCGGATGAAATGCTCTATTTTTTTTTACTATTCTATAGCACACTGCTTCTATAATATGTCTCGTAGCACTTTCTTTTATATCAACATTCTATCATTAAATAAAAATGTTTTCGTAATTGAGTTTTATTTTCATTACAGCCTTTAAAACATCATTTGAATAATTATCAGGAGAGATACTTCTGACGCAATAAGATTTTGAGCTGGTTCTAGGTCGTAAAAATTTATATTACGGCTATTGATAAATATTAAATCATGTTAAAACAGGTAAGGTATGTGGAATATCAGCTTCAGTGTAAAAAGTAATAAATTTGTAAATATGAATTTCAGTTTAAACTGTAAAGCCATCAATTGTACATGAAAAGTTTACTAGTGGTGAGCTTAATGAAATAAAACTGGCAACTAGAGTGTTGGAAAATAGTTTGACTGCCCAAAAAAATAAATTTTGATTATTTCTGAACTATTTTTTTTAGTTGCTGAAAATCAAGATTCGTTCATTAATCTCTACACTCTATTTCGTGTAAAATTAGAAAAGTGACCAGGAAATTTCCGAACTTTACTAGGTCAAATTACTCACCCCCCCCACTGTGTCTTATGGCCACGCAAGCGCACTAGCGTTGCGCTTAGTACCTTACCACGATGCGGAGGCGCTGGCTGAACGTTCAATTTGTCCCTCTACTGTCTCACAGGATAGTCTATCCAGTTAGTATAGAGATCAGTGGTGAAAACCGACTGGCTGAGTGAAGCGTGAGAGTTATTCGTGCCATCCAGCCGACAACACCACCTTTCCACATAACCCTGAAAATCCAGCCAAGGACAATTTCCGTGCAGATGGAAAATGGTAAGTTCCTTGAATTATTGCACCTCCTCTAAGGGAGAAATTAGTGCAAGTCCACCCGAGGTGAATTAGGGGAATAATTGTGTGGAAAACTCGAAGCACATGTGCCCTCACCAGAGTTGAGCCATAGTGCTGCCCCAGTGTAAAAATTCTCGCTTTGTGGATGGAAGTGGCGCACCATTGAATGCCCTCAAGCCTCCTGAAGCCCCAAAATAAATTATTAACCTGCGAAAGTGCTGCAGTGAAGTGGAAAATGCAAAATAAGATGAAAATTGCCCGCATGCACCCCACCCAGGTGGGTGACGCTGTGGGGCGATATTGCTCCTTCACTGTGACACCCAGTACCGGGTTTTGACGAATATTGCGACGGAATTTAGCACCGATCGAGTGCTTCCGACTCCCTCGCACCCTCGAACCCTCTTTTGAGGTGAAATTCGAGGTGGTTAATCTCAAAATGGCAATTGTTGAGAATAATTGGGCACCTCAGAGTGCGAATTTCTCTCCAATTCCGCCCGACTAACTTAAAATTTTCCCCATTCCGTAGATAAAATTCATTTTGTTCGAAATACTGGATCCCCAGGCTCTTCGAGTCTCGAATGACGCTGGATGATGAGTCCCGCGCATTTTGATTCAGTAAAATCGTAATATTCAATGAAATTCTCCCTCTCGTCACTCACTCTATCTTTTAACTTGAAAGTTGTCGTCAAATGATCGAATGATTAGTTGAATTCGAGTGAGAAATAAATACGAGTCCTCTTGTTTAATTAAAATCCGAAGTTATATTAATTTTCACTCTCCCCGTTATTACCTAGATTTCTAAGTGAGATTCATACGAGTTGATCTGGTAGATTTTGGCTTTGGGGACACGCAACTTCTTTTCCTAAGACCGAGCGATTAATCCACGCCCGCTCTCCGCATTTTCACAACGAGCTAGTCTGGTAAATTCCGCAACCTCTCCTCTCAATTTTCCCCCATCCCTACGTTTTATCGTTTCTACAGTTTTCCGTTACGTTTGCGGTTCGATGATTCTGCGTTATTAAAAATTAACTGGCGCCCAACTTCAGTTTCTCGAAAGAGTAGCTGGCACTACGTTTTAAGATTATTGGAAGTTCGGGGAAATTGAAGTGGACGAGGCCGAAGGTGACATAACCCCGGTAGTTTCGTCTGGATTTTCGTGGTAGTAGAGGTTTTGGAGTTTAATTTAAAGTCTACGGGGGAAGGACACGTTACAACCATTATTCGCCTTTGACTCTGTCCCCCACGATCTTCTGTGGCAGAAACTTGGAAAAATCGGTGTAAGTTCGAAATTAATAAGGATCATAAAATCTCCCTACGATCATGCAAGAATCCAAGTAAAATCAGGCGGTGAGCTCTCTGACGAATTCGAGGTCACTGAAGGTGTTCTGCAGGGAGCAACCTTAAGTTCTCTCTTATTTATTTTATACATATCAGATTTTAAGCAATTTTTTCGATCTAAGAATCTGAGAGGTGCAAACATTAATGGCACTGTAGACGTTTTAATGTTGCTGTATGCTAATGACACTGTCTCACTAGCGAAATCCCACATTGATCTCGAACTCAAATTGAGGGTTCTCGCCGAATACTGCGACATAAACGGGTTAGAAGTTAACGTCAGCAAAACAAAGATAATGACTTTTAAAAAATCTGGCAGAACCAAAAAACTCGACCCAAAGTTTACTCGTTACAAAAGCTCCCATGTCGAAGTTGTTAAGTCGTACATCTATCTTGGTATTCCGCTCACGAAATCTGCTCTTGGCAATGCTGCCGCCCTATCTGCGTTAACTGAAGCCAAACAAGCTTCTAGTGCAACTCTAACCTGCATCAGCCGAGTGGGTGCTAGCTCATGGGATACATTCATGACTCTTTATAATAGTATGGTGTCTTCTGTTCTCCTCTATGCTGTACCTGCTTGAGGTTTACAGCATGGAGAGAACATAGAACATGGTTAACTAGATTTTTTCAAGAGACTTCTTTTTCTGCCTAGATGTACACCCAGTGCGGCGTTACGGTTAGAGTTGAACATCTTGCCACTTGAATTTAGAATCATGCTCCTTACTTGGAACTGGTTTGTCAAAATGTTAGACTCTAATGATGAATTCCTGCCTAAAGTCTGCCTTCTCCAGCTATTCAAACTTGCTGACAAACCTGTTTGTGATGAAAACTCTAACTGGGCAGCTAAATTCAAGCACTTTCTTGATCTAACTGATGGATCCGACCTTTGGAATTGTTTCGATAGTGAATCCTGGAAGGCTAGATCCTCTATTGTCTTTGAGCGATACAAAAGCATCCTAATCCAACGTGATGTTGATCATTCGAATCTGTCAGCCTCTTGTCAAATTAATTTCACCGGTAATTTCCCTTCAGATAATAACCCAGCCAACTACATTTTACAGCACCACCCGCTTCATACTGAGCAGATTATAGCTCAAATTCGCTTAGCGAATATTTATACTTGTACTTTTTATATCAATAGAGATAAGATAAAGCTTGAACCCAAAAAACTTTGTAAATCTTGTGATAAAAATGAATTAGACAATCTGGAGCATCTGATCTTACATTGTTTTAGCTCTGAAGCTATAAGAGTCAAACACCTTTGTCATTTGAACGTGATCATGAATAATAAGTTAACCTCTATGCGATTTTTTGAATAACTGCAGTTTTCATAATTATAAATTTTTTTACAAATTGTCTCAATTAAACATGTGCTGAATATTATTATTATTATTATTTATTCATTGCTTGTGGGATACATAGCCCCATTGCAGAGGGGGTTGAGAAAAAATTACATATGAGATTACATAGTATATAAGTGGAAAACAATAAGTCAAAATGGTATCTTACTTCTCTAATAAAGCACAACAAGCCAAATGTTAATTTTAGAACCAGAGGGATATAAATTAAGAGCAGAAGCTTATAGATTTTTGTAAAGATCGAGTGGAAACATTCAGTAGATCTATACGACGCCGTATTGTTAAACATCTTATTAGGAAATTGTAGAGACCTTTATTTTCAATACAACTGGCATTAAAAATGATAGAACTTAAGGATCTACCCTTAAAGTGAGGAAACTTATCGAAGAGAGAGGTGCGGGGTATATTTGTTACAGTACAGTTCAAGCAGAAATGTTCTAGAGCATCTGATTCAGAGAGATCACAATAAGTACATATTTGATTTGGCTTAAAAATTACTTTAGAGTTGTCTAGATAGAAGTGACAGTTATAATTATTTGCCAGCCTAACTTGAGCCAAAAGTTTTTTAGTTTGTATCTTATGATTTTCCGTCAGATAATTAGATTTCCAATTAGGGTGTAGAGTAGGAAAAGGAGGGGTGAGTTGACAGGAGGAGGAAGCATGCCATCTATCATAATCAGCATTTCTGAGGATCTTTTCATAAGTGTTAAAGATTTCTATAGTATTGGCAGATAAGGTAGTGTAGTCAAAATTATTCAGTAATTCAATGTGACCTGTCAGATGGAGAAAGTTCTTGAATTGTGAGATCCAGTTGTACGTGCTATCGTTACTAGGGTTATAGCTTAGATGCAAAAATCTCAGAATGCAGATCTTGGGTAGGAATGAATTTTCTCGTTTTAGGATTTTCAGCAGCCAATCCCAAGAAAGTTTCATAATTCTATACTTGGAGTGGATAAGGTTGGTCTCTAGTCTGAGTGCCCATCCAGGGGTACATCTAGGTAGATTCAAGGTTTTTTTGAAAAAATTCAATTGAGCCTTCTCAAGGTCTTCATTATGTAGAAGGCCCCAAGAGGGGATAGCATAGAATAGTGTTGAGGTCACCATCGCGTTGTAGAGCGTCACATACGTACTCCATGAGTTGACACCCAGACCAGAAAGACCTTTTAAGGCAGCACAGGTTGCCATATTGGCTTTGTTAATGGCGTGTCGGGCTGCTTCATTGCAGAAAGCATTACGAGAGAGGGGGACTCCTAGATATGTGAAAGTTTTAACTACTTCTAGTTCACAGCCTTTGTATTGTTTGTATCTGGGTGCTAGTGTTCTTATTCTACCAGACTTTTTAAATACCATAATTTTAGTCTTAGAAATATTCACAGCAAGGCCATTTAGATCACAGTATTCGGCAAGGACTCTGAGGGCTCTCTCAAGTTTAACATGCGAGTCTACTAGGATAGCTGTATCATCAGCATATAACAGCATGAGAACATCCGTAGATCCATCAATGTTGAGTCCAGAGATGTTACGCTCCCGAAAAAATTTCTCAAAATCTGAAATGTACAATATAAATAAGAGGGCACTCAGAGTTTCGCCTTGTAGGACACCCTCCGTAACATCAAACTTATCAGAGAATTGGTTATTGCACTTAATCTGTATCTTCGCTTGGTCATACAAGGATTTGATTATTCTTATGATCTTGGAACTTATTTTGAGATCATTCAGTTTGTCCCAAAGTCTGTCATGGGGCACCGAGTCAAAAGCACGTTTAAAATCAACAAAAATAGTGTAAACTTCACGCTTTGGAAGACGAAGTTGTAGTTGTACGGCAGAGAGTAAGGTGAAGATTGCTTCGGTGCAGCCACGTCCAGACCTGGAGCCAAACTGAGAATGTGGGAGAATGTTATTTTCCTCGGCCCATTTTTCAAGTCTTTCTTTGATCACATACGTAAAAATTTTGGTAACATGATTTACAAGAGCTATACCTCGATAATTGATTGGATCAGAGTGATCTCCCTTTTTATATATCATAGACATTAGGACATTAGCCCAAGTTTCAGGGCAAATTTCTGTATGTATAACAGAGTTGAAGAGTTCAATCAACAGGTTTTTTCCACGTATTGGAAGTGCACTATAGAATTCATTTGTGATTAAGTCTGGACCAGGGGCTTTCTTATTTTTGAAGTGAAACTTCTTACGGCTCGTTGGAGGGTAAATTTAGTATCGGATGAAACGAAAAATAACGACAGGAAAAGGGAGGGGGTAGCGCGCGTGGTGGGGGAGCTCGGGTAGAATGAGACATGGGAGAGAAGCGAAAATATGACAAACTCGGAGTAGGGAAGGGGAAACGCGCGTGGTGGGGCACTAGATGGAGTCTATGGACGGTGAAGGGGGTGCGGGGTCTGTACTGTAAACCCGACTATAGACACATTCGAGGGAGAGACTTTGCGTGTTTTTCCCGACATAAAACTTAATTTTTTCTTCCGTTATAAATGTTTTATAAATAGAAGCTAAAATATCACATGTCCTTTCTCATAAACCTAGCTCCCCAATGAATTAATCAATAAGGGAAATTCATTCTGTTATCAAAGAACGGTTTTATTCGTAGGAATATTTGTGATCTAGGGGATGAGCTCGGAAAGTTTCACTTCTATCGCGTAGGCTTCTACGCACCACTTTTTTTTAATTTTTTGAGAATTAAATTTAGTTCTTCTAAAGTTACTTGTTTCTCAAGCTCGGGTACAAAGTTCAATGTAGGGATAAAGAGGGGTAGATTTCTTTGAGGGTAGATGCTTCTATAAAAATTATTCCAATTTTCAATGGAGACTCCACATGTAAAATTTCTCTGTGGTTTAATAGATTTCAAAGCTTTCCAAAAATTATTATACGCATCTCTGGGTTTATTCAAGGCTGACGACAGTTTAATCTTAGATTTTTTTTTCTTGAATTGTACAAGTGATTTATATTCCTTTCTAGTCTGATGTAAAGCATTTCGTGTGGATTTGCAGTATCTATTCTTTTTAAAAGCTCTACTCATTTTCGCAACTTCAGATTTTTTACGCCTAATTTCCGGATCTCTAGACCAGGAAGATACTGGGACAGAGGTGTGTGTAGTAGAAGATGTAGCGGTAGATTGCATGAGCCCTGAGTAAGATGCCGCATCAGTTATTGTTTCATGGAGTATGCTAGCAAGCTCTACAGGTGAAGTTAGTGAACGCAGAGGTGAGTTATTTAGGATGAGATCAAAATTATGTTGGAAAGATGTTATCGCTTCAGGGTTATGTGGGTACCATTTGGGTCTAGTTAATAGGTCCTGGGTTAGTGAATTACGGCGGGTAGTTGGAGAGGAGTGAGGGGGAGATAAGTTTGAATCTGAGGCAGTGTGTAGGAGGGAGAGGGTTACTGGGAAATGGTCAGAGAGAGGCATCGAGAGATCAACCTTGAGATCAACAACATAGTTCAAGTGGGAAGCTTTTACAAAAACTAGGTCAATAACACTCGATCCATTGTGACTCAGAAACGTCCAGTTGGCAGGTCTGTCACCCTCAACTCTGCCATTTATAAGGACATACCCATTTTTAGACATAAAATCCATGAGAATAGGTCCCCGTTTGCATATAAAACCATCAGTATTTAGCATATCATGATGACATACAGAGCCTTCGAAGAGGTCAGGTGGGAGGTTGTCAGAGCTGCCAACTCGAGAGTTGAAATCACCACCGATGATTATGAGCTCTTGATCGTAGGCTTCATCAATTCTATCTAATAATCTTTGGAGCTTCTCTAAAAAAGAGTAAAAATCAATATCTTGCTTAACGTATAAATTACCAATAATAATATTCGATTTAGCAAATTCAGCTCTACAGAAAATCCAAAAAGCACAAATACTTAACAGAGTGGATGGAACTTTAGAGAACAGGCCGAGCCCTCCGCTTGGACGTCCGATATCTTGTTTCATGGTTGCATTTCTCCAGTGACAGGTGTAGTCAAGTAGGGCAGAAGGAGTATTAAACGGGGGTGAGCGTAGCCATGTCTCCGAAACACAATAAAAGCAGGCGTTTTGTGCGGTTATTCCACTTGAAGTAAAATTTTCAAATCCATTGAGGTTCCAAAAGACTATCTGCAGCTTGTTGTGGGTTAACAGTTTTTTGAGAGAACACGGGTGTTGAGGGGGATATTATTCAGGGGGGAATGCACAGACTGCTCAGGTAAATGGCTGGCAGAGATGGGTCTGTTCATCGGGCGACTGTTGAGTAGCTTGGGTGAGGTGGCAGCAGTTGAAACCATCTCTTGGGATGCTTCAGACCAGCGATACTCTATGTTATTGATCATCAGCCTGTTGGTGGTGTATTTTACTTGCTTACCATCAGCACGAGCTTGGGCAGCCTGATCTCTGATTCGTTTAGCAATTTTGCTCTCGTAAGTGGACAGATCACGCTCAATGTAAATGTTACGTAAATGAGGTTTCTTAGCAAGATCTTTTTTGTTTGACAGGATTTTAGACCTTCCTTCAAAAGATTTCAGTTGAACAATAATGATATTGGTATTTGGTATTTTACCTTGGAGAGGTATGAAGCGTACTTGCAAAACCTCATCTGGTAGATTGAACTCATCCTTGAGTAAATTCCTTACGTCACGATCGGCTGAAGCAGCAGTTGTTTTCAGGCCACGGATTGAAATGTTGAGTTTTTTACTATCTTTCTCCAGACGATCTATTTTTTTCATTAAATTTGATAGATTCAAATCAGGCTGAGAGGAGCTGTGAGTCAATCCAGCTTCTTCTAGACGTGCGAATTTATCTTCAACGTATTTCTTAAAGTCATCATGTTGAGTTTGGAGTTGGGCATAATTAGTATCTATTTTAGATTCTAGGTAGAGACAGGTCTCTTTGATTTCATTTTTGTAGTCAGCGAGACTTTGTTTCATGTTATTAGTAGCATTAATTGAATCTTGAAGAAGTTTCATGACCTTTTCAAATTGAACTTGAGAGTTTTGTTCAATACGTGCCAGTCTTGCCTCGATGCTGTCGGGCTGCATTGATTGAGGCGATTGAGTGGACATGATTGTGGTAAGGTTTGAGGAAACAGGTGTAGGGGAAATAACAGTATTATTCACAGACAGCTCCGGGCTGGTGAGTGAGGAGAAGTGCTCTGAACCAGAGCTTTCAGGTGAGGAAGCTACTTGTCTGTTAGGAGATGACTTTTTCAACCTTCTGAAAGAGAAATCCAGCAGTTTTGATTGTTTGTTGCTGAGTATGTCAAAGTGCGTAGGGGGGGATTTTCTCTTTCGTTTAGCTGCTGAGCAGGGGCTAGAGGTGGCAGCAGGCGTGCTTGATAAAGTCGAAATGTCAAAGGTGGCGGAACAGTGGATCACTTTATCTTCTAAGAGCTCTTTGTTATCGACAGTAGGAATTGGAGATTTGTTAGCTGCGCCGGCGGAGATCTTGGAGGAATCAGAGCGTATAGGCTGAGACATAACCTTTCAGCGAGCCCAGGGCTTTTTTAAAATCACGCCAGAAATTTCCAGGAAGCTATGCCTCACTGAGATTTATATATGTAGTGAAAGATCACACTCCAGATTATTTATTAGTTGAGATTTTGGATACCAAAAAATTGTTTAAACAGCAGAAAATTGACTTTGCAAAGAGCACAGAACACAGCACATGATTACTTGCACAAACGTCGCGAACGACCCCCCAATTTTTTTACAAATTTGTCGTTGATTGCCTGCACGCAAAAAGAATTTTTATTTAAGGAGAAACATGAGAGCCAACCATAGTCATAAGTCATACTACTCTTCTGTTACCTGTTCTTAAAAAACCAAAAAGGCATACATTTTGAAAAACACTGTATATAATATTAAACTCTGTATATTTTTGTATATCTCTGTATTTTTTTGACACCACGGTTTTCATGACTTTATGTGCCCCCCAACTGCTGTCTGCTTTTCATTCTTTCTATTTCATGATTTTTTATTTTTCCCTTTTCCAATATTCAATATTCAATTATTGTTCTTTTTACAATTCCAACGTCGGGGGTTTTTAATTTTTAATTTTTGAAGTGAAACTTCTTACGGGAGGGTCTTGAAATCCCGATCGGCAACCTTTTCGGTGACGGAAATAGGTGGGGGTAATACGTAGCGTTGAGAGAGTGGTGGCCATGTCTCACTTGCCTCCGTGTATCGGGGAAGAGGGAGGCGTATGGCCTTCTCTCTCTAGCAGGCCGTAGTTATATTTACTACGCTCAGGCGGCGTGGCGATCGCTGAACACAGCTGTTGGTTTTCAACAGAGCGTCAGCCGAGACATATGTATAACCAACGTAATTATCCTTTCAAATACATCACGGAAAAAAGTAAATACTTGATTCTAGTATATTAGATACTTGATTCAAGTATATAAAAATACTTAATTCAAGTATTTTTTATACTAAATTCAAGTATTTTTTATACTAAATTTAAGTATATTTATACTTGATTCAAGTATATTTTATACTCGAATCAAGTATATTTAAATACTAGAATCAAGTATTTCAATATACTAGAATCAAGTATTTATTTTTCTCCGTGTGAACCCATGAAGTTTCACTTCTGTCGCGTGTCTTCACGACACACCATATTTTTTTTTGTCATTTAATCATTTTATTTCTGTCTTTTTATAGGTTTATCAAGTACCCTGTAGTAGTTTGGATCTTAAGATGAATATCAATTTTAAGGCAGTCTTTGATTTGAAATTTTCATCAATATTTATTCCTTATTGATAGAATATGGGGTTTAATAATTAATAAAACAGAAATAACTTTATATCAAATCTTTATTAAATGTTGTCGTAATGACGGTTTACACACGAGTGAGCTCTGAACATATAAATGTATTAATGCGCAACGGCGCAACAGTAGTGACGCGGTCAACTACGCAACACGTCGGTAAAGAAGGAGGCTGGCTCATGGCGCCACTTTTAACACTTATTATATACTAGTTTGTTTCAAGGGGGAAGTTCAATCTTTAATATTCAGTTGTCACATTTGGAATTTTCATTCCCTTGTTTTTCAATTGTGAACTCGATTATTCATTCCATTATCCACCGATGTCTCCGACTGCAAATATTCGAATTCTAAATTTTGTGCGCGTAAATTTTGATGAAGCGAACCCGTCGGTAATTTCACCTATCACGTTCAGTGACAGCTGATACGATCCGTCGAAAAGTGGAGCAGGTGACGCCAGTCATATGAATCATATGCAAATTTTTCTTTATTTTCATTTGCGGTTATGTGCGGTCGAAACCTCGTAAATCACTGGCAATCTGGATAATTAAATTAAAAATAAAAAAAACATCTTTTCCGACGAGAATGAAGTGAGTTGATTTTTTTTTTTTTAATGAAAACTGTCCAAATTCATACTACCAACGCATGTTTATCTTTCGTCCCTAGGGATATTCCAACCTATCTATGGTGGCGTTCATCTCCATGATGTTAGATCAATTCATAAGTATACTCAAGGGACGTGGAGAATAAAGTACAACATTAAAATTATGTCATAAATGCGATGTTTCGCTATTTATTATAGCTTCATCAGGCACTGGAAAATAAATACATAAACATAAAGTCACATATTATACACTTATCAGTGACTCCTAACCTCATGTAACAAATTATCAATACACTAAAACAGTATTTTACATAAACAGAAAAAATTATACCTTAACATGATTAATGTCTGGTTTCATTCCAATTAAAAATCTCGAAACGGAGTTCCCCGTATGTAACAAGAGACAAATAGCAAAATTTAAGAAACATATTCACTTAAATGACAAACCAGTCTGATACAGTCACACGTCTTGGTGTAAATGAGCCCACACAACTCAGCACTCGTCAGGTGATAGACAACAACGCAGCTGACCATGTGGGGGCAGCACTCTCCAGGCACAAATGTTCAGCCAGTCTAGCATCTAACAAATCTAGCATTCTGCCGATCTATTCTCCTCTTATGTTGATTTAACACATTACCATATGCAGAGCTCAAGCCACGTGTATCTTCCCGTTTATTCACTGTATCATTCATGGAAATATGGATCATTTCACTAATATTTCTCTTCATCCAATTCTCTTCCGTATCAAGAATACTAATCTCTTGATTTTTTTTATGGTGCCGAAAAACTTAAAAGTCGATTTTTACTCCCCGACGGCACCGCCAGAGGGGTATATGCGTTTGACTGAAAGCAGGGCTATGTTTTTGTGCGTTATTCCAGCCCTCACTTCTCTATAAATATGCTGTTAATTGTGTTTTTGGGCTCAAAATAAAGATAATCGCTCAAGGATCATTCCTGTCACTCTTTTGTAACTATCGTTAATCTTTGTTTCTCAATAAATGGAAAATAAAAAATAATTTTTTAGAAATAACTAGATAGGTTGGAATATCCCTAGGGGCGAAAGATAAACATGCGTTGGTAGTATGCATTTGGACGGTTTTCATTAAAAAAAAAAAATCAACTCACTTCATTCTCGTCGGAAAAGATGTTTTTTTTATTTTTAATTTAATTATCCAGATTGCCAGTGATTTACGAGGTTTCGACTGCACATAACCGCAAATGAAAATAAAGAAAAATTTGCATATGATTCATATGACTGGCGCCACCTGCTCCACTTTTCAACGGATCATATCGGCTGTCACTGAACGTGGTAGGTGACATTACCGACGGGTTCGCTTCATTACAATTTACGCGTGCAAAATTTAGAATTCGAATATTTGCAGTCGGAGACATTGGTGGATAATGGAATGAATAATCGAGTTCACAATTGAAAAACAAGGGAATGAAAATTCCAAATGTAACAATTGAATATTAAAGATTGAACTTCCCCCTTGAAACAAACTAGTATATATAATAAGGAATAAATATTGATGAAAATTTCAAATCAAAGACAGCCTTAAAATTGATATTCATCTTAAGATTCAAACTACTACAGGGTACTTGATAAACCTATAAAAAGACAGAAATAAAATGATTAAATGACAAAAAAATTAAAAATTAAAAACTCCCGACGTTGGAATTGTAAAAAGAACAATAATTGAATATTGAATATTGGAAAAGGGAAAAATAAAAAATCATGAAATAGAAAGGATGAAAAGCAGACAGCAGTCGGGGGGCACATAAAGTCATGAAAACCGTCGTGTCCCCCCGACTGTTGTCTGCTTTTCATTCTTTCTATTTCATGATTTTTTATTTTTCCCTTTTCCAATATTCAATATTCAATTATTGTTCTTTTTACAATTCCAACGTCGGGGGTTTTTAATTTTTAATTTTTTTGTCATTTAATCATTTTATTCGATGAATCTTTCTCTGCAACTTTTCCATTTCATTTGATCGAAAAAAAGTGATGAGAATCGAAATCACAGAAATCTCTCCATTATTTAAAAAAAAGTGATTCATAGATTTTCCGGTACCATAAAAAAAAGTAATTTTTTTTTGGTCAACCAATCTCTCGGTGTTATTTTTCGATTGCAATTGTACAGACTTGAAGTTAGCGTGGTGATAAATTGTGGAGAACATTTTATGATAAGTTGCTTGGGTTATCTATCTAAAGGGATATTAACCCTCTAACCTGACTATCGTCTTTACTCCTCTTTTCGGAGTGGTGATGGGGGTATGGGGAATTCACGCTAACGCTCGAGCGTGGGAAAAAGCTTAGTCAGGTTAGTGGGTTGAATGAGAATTTGAAGTTTGAAGTTACCAAATTATTAACTTCCCATGATAGAGAAGTTATTGTAATGACCCCGAAAATCGAAAATCGATTTTCACCATATCTTTACATTTCAAGGTCAAAACTTGAACAATGTCGCGCGATTATTTTTGTTCGTAGTCAACTGAAGTCTTTACTCGGAAAACTAATCTAATAAAAATTCAAAAAATTTTTTTTGAAAAAAATTACGCCAAGTACTCGTTTTATTGCGTTGGAATTGGCAGAAAAGTATTTGTTGAAAAATGAGATCCTGTGAGCCCTAAAATTATGCAAATGACCACAAATTGTTCTGAATAATTGGAAAAAAGAATGGAATGAGAAATGAGCGCCAAGCTTGCTGGAAACTATGAAGAATCAGTGAACAGAAAAAATTGGAAAAAAAAGTCAGGACCAACGTACTTGGCGCGCCTTTCAATGCTAATGTTAATCCTCATCTGAGATTTTTTGCGTTTCGTATCGAACTTGGAACTCAGAAGATGCTTAATATAGTTCTTAGGTCGACAGGAAACATCGACTCTTGACTCTCTGAGTTTTTTGGAAAACCGCGCCAAGTACGTTGGTCCTGACTTTTTTTTCCAATTTTTTCTGTTCACTGATTCTTCATAGTTTCCAGCAAGCTTGGCGCTCATTTCTCATTCCATTCTTTTTTCCAATTATTCAGAACAATTTGTGGTCATTTGCGTAATTTTAGGGCTCACAGGATCTCATTTTTCAACAAATACTTTTCTGCCAATTCCAATGCAATGAAACGAGTACTTGGCGTAATTTTTTTCAAAAAAAATTTTTTGAATTTTTATTAGATTTTAATAATTTTTTCAAAATAGAAAAAATTAAAAACCACCTAAAAAATGCGTTTTTTAGAATTATCTCAGAAACTACTTCAGATACAAGATCAAAGGTGGGATACAAAATTGTAGAGTGTAAAATGTTCTACATAAAAGTTCATTATGACTCCACCCCTATTTCCCACTATTCACTCCCTCAGAGCCGTGTAAAGATTCGGGGTGAGACCAAAATTAGGAAAAAATAATAAAATTGATAGTTTTTAATTTTTTCTGTTGTTAATAGCTCCAAATATTCTCATCTGTGATTTTGCATTTTTCACCCTCAACGAGAAACAGTTTTTGAAAATTTACAATTTCAGATTGGCAATAACTTTTTAACCAATCGATAAATTTAAAAATATCTCAATCGAATCTGTAGATAATTTAATTATGAAAATTCCGGAAAAAAATTTTAATCCATCGATTGGTTAAAAAGTTATTGCCAATCTTACACGTTTTTTCTATCCCTCAATAAACCATCAAGAATCAAATCAATTTTGGAATCAATTTATTGCGCCATCTGAAAGGAAAGAAACAGACTTTCATGAGAAAGTTGCGCTGATGTCGCGTAAAACACTAGATCCGACATAGAGTCCCTAGAGTTACCGACCGATTGATGGCAATCGCTGAACATCGAAAATAAAAATGCGATTACGTTCATTTCATTGCAGCCAACTCAGTGGCTCCAATCTGGCCATTCCATACAGAGATAATAAAATTCGTGAAAACGTGCACAGTAACTCATTGCTATGCACATATTTTCGTTAATATTAAATTAATTAAATAAATAGCGACATCCGTGGATAGCGGAAAGGCGATTTATATAATGTAACTAAGGGCAGTTTTGGTATAAGTGGTGACATTTATTTAATAGCACCGAAAAACTAATTGGAGGTAGTGGAAGGGGAAGTTGTGTCGTGTATAGATACTTGGTAGCGCTCGGCCTTGATATGTGAGGTTATGAAACAAGTACTTGGCCGATACGCTACCGCGTATCTCGATAAATCAATCAGTATTTGTCCAGGGTACTAAGATATGGATACAATTGTTCAATCAATTGAAAATTTATTTGGACACATGTGCTCAGCACACATAACCTATAAGTCGACTCGTTTATTTTATATCAGATGTCCTCCAATTTAATATGTATGTATCAACATTAATTTATCTATATCTTATCAGATTTGTATTACAGTTTATAGAAAAAATTATTATTTGTTTTTTTTTTTTGTATTTTATCATGTAGTAATTTGGAGTTATTAAAGAAGCCCCTGATGAGGTCTTCCCTGGAAGACGAAACGTTGGGATACATCGACCAAAATTCTTTTATTATTCATTTTTCACCTTCAACTTGCTGAAGACCGCTAAGGCCAACAATTAGTCATCTAAACTACTAAAAATATCAGTCACGGTCAAAAAACAGTCAACAAAATAATATCTCCATAAAATGAAAATGGCACTGATTACGCGGAAACTAACGCCACTTTCATTATATAAATCACCTATCGTCTTGCGATTAATGTTATCTGTGACGAAAATGAAAGAGAGAAAATAATTGATTAGTGATTTATTTTAACTGTTCAGGAACAATTGGTTATTATTCGGAATAAAGAGGTAAACACTCGTCGAATAATCCTCGACTGTATTTAAACAATTACCTAATTGGATAAAAAAGATATCTGGGCCTCAAAAATGTCGAATGCTTGAAGGATGACACCAAACGCCAGCCATTGACAAATTCTCGAAGGTAAATCCACTCAAAAATCACGAATTACTGATCAAAATCATAAAATAATTAACCTCGACCGTAAAATCTTCCTCAATAGTGCATTCAACTCTGGAATTATTCATTTTAGGAAAAAATATCAAAAGACCTTTTTTGAGGCTGATAAAATTTCCCACAAAAAATGTCTCTTGATAAATTCTCCTAGAACCTTACGTTTCCCAGATAATTCAATAATTAACCAGAGAGAACTCCAAAAGAATCAATTCCTAAATTACTCTCACTTAATTATCAATTTATCTCCTAAACGAATGACTTAATCCAAAAATCTCAAAAGACCTTTTTTGTAGCCTACAAAATCCCCTACAAAAAAGGTTCTTTTCTATATCCCCCTAAACCCCCTCCTTCTCCAGATAAACTCCCTCCAAACTGAAGAAACCCATTTAACTGCTTTAAAAATCTTCCAGAACCTCATCAACATCTCTATCACATCTATTATCACCACCACCAACACAATCAACATGCACCGTACAAAGCAGCCTCGTAAACGCAACTCATCCCTCTCCTCCCACGAGGAGAGTGACATGCTGATAGAAGACTTTTAATCAACGTCAAGCAAAAGCTCGATGTTCAAAGGTTTTTCAAACCAAATGAGTAACCCTCTCTAAAATTCCCCCAGAGGCTCGTAAATTGACACTTAGAGATCTATCAAGATTCCTGGAGGATCAGGATCAGGATTATGACGATGTCTCATCAACCAGTAAAGACATTCCACCCGTAATTCCCCCCTCAACAGTCAAGAAATCAAAACCTCTGGAGAGACAAACAGCAGCTTCTGTGGGCAATGGATACGTTACAGAGAGTGGAATTAGTCAGAAGAGGGTCTCAAGGGCTGACAAAATCACATTAATGACCCAGAAGTCCAGAAAATCAAAATCATCATCTAGAGTAACTGGGAGACTCCAAAAATCGAGTGCATCGAGTGATACAAGAGCAAATTCACACTTGAGAGGGGTTTCTAATATACCTCAGTTGCATGCTGAGACTCTCAAGCAACTGCAGACGTTGAAGGGACATATTGAGAAAATCATTGATACGCAGTAGTTTAGTTAATTAGTTTAAATTTGATTCGATGATGATGAATGGATTATTGATAGGTTTGTGGATTTTTAGGAGATAAATTGATATTTTTTACGAGTTTCGAGGATTGAAGGGGAGAGAGGAGTGAAGATGAGTGATGACTAACTATTTTTCAATTTTGTATTTTGTATTTTTGTCATTGTAATAAAGATGAATTCATTTTATAGATTTTTTGTTGGGTTTTTCATTTATTATTTTACAAATACCTATCTCAGCAAAAATTGAATTTAAAGAAAAATATCAAAAGACCTTTTTTCTAGAGAGAGAAATTTTAAACAAAAACATTTTTTCCGTAATAATTCGCGCTTTGCCGAAAAGCAGTACGGAAAAAAGAATTTTCTTTGTGGACTCATTTCGAAAAAACTACTGAAATCTTGAAAAAAAAATGAAAACAAAGTTTTCTTTTAAAAAAAACGCCAAGTAACCATTTTGATGCGTATTTGATTATCTTGTGGGCATTTGAAAAAAAAAAAAAAACAAATGAAGTAAAAAGTACCAAACCAGATATGTTACGAGAAAAAAATTAGTAGAGGCAGGACCAAGGTACTTGGCGCGGTTGACAAAATGAAGACGACGAGGCTCTCAGTAAGTACTGCTAACATTGAATTGATCGAATGATGCTCAACAGTGATTTTGACAATAGAAAAAAACAGCGCCAAGTACCTTGGTCCTGCCTCTACTAATTTTTTTCTTGTAACATATCTGACTTGGCGCTTTTTACTTCATTTGTTTTTTTTTTTCAAATGCCCACAAGATAATCAAATACGCATCAAAATGGTTACTTGGCGTTTTTTTAAAAGAAAACTTGGTTTTCATTTTTTTTTCAAGATCGTATTATACACGTTGATGATTCCCACATTTTTTTAGAGGGGGGGGGGGACAAATTGTCCAGAGGTGTGAAAACCCAAACCCTAATTGTTTTTTCGATGACGATGTATTTAAAAGGTACAGAGAAGAATTGAAAATAATCTCAACGAAACGTAGAGATGAAACAAGAACTTTGTATATGAATTGGTTTCTCTTCTCATTTCAATTCATTAAAATAAGTGGGTGAGAATGTATTTCAATTCTAGTATGTGCAATTCTATTCATCTTCAAACATACGCTACCAAAAAATTTGAAATATTTCAGGGTTTTGTTTCGAGTGTTACAAACTCGAATTGGTTCAGAAGTTTTCAAGGAATCGGAAAATTCATCCGTCTGGTTTTGAATGAAACCATTCCAGAAAATTCTGTGTCAACTAATCTCTCGATGACATTTTCCATTTCATTCCATCAAAAAACAAAGATAGAAACGGAATTTACGGGAATCCTTCCGTTATTCAGGAACAATTTTTAAGTTTTTCAGCTCCATAAAAAAGCCCTGGGCGGTTGTATCCCTGATACAGCCGTTATTTTCACGTGGATACGTCTAAGTTACGTAGCGACTTGGCAAATTAAAAGAGCAATATGGATTAATGTTTCAAACTGAGTTTATTGAGTATAGGGCGATGATAGGAGAAATATGATACATAATGGCGTACATGGACTCAGCCTCCAAAATTTTTATACACACAGCGTAAATTCCAAATAAACATTTAGAAAAAATGAGAAAACGTATTTTTTAGGTTAAAAAGAAGTTGCGTTTTAAATTTTCCTCGAGAGTTACACATAAGCTTAATAGAATTACACACATAGAAATCAGAATTACACAAACTCATTTATCGATTACACATCATAGAATTACACAGTGGAATTACACATTGTGTAATTAGAGGGAAAAAATAAATGTGTGTAATTCTAGGCTGTGTATATATTTTATGTGTTAATAGGAGCGTGCAAAAATGGATAGAGTTATTATTTAATGACATGTGTATAACACTCATGTGTAATTCCATTAAATGACTTGTGTATATCTTGTTCATAAAATAGAAAGTGGAAAAGTACGACGTGGAAATTATCCCCGTGGAAAAATGAAATGTGTATAACTCATTGTGAAAAAACTTCGTGTGGTTAAAATGAATGTGTTTATCAATGATGTGTAAAACTTTCATATGTTATTTTCAAATGTGTCGAATTGCCGTGTGGAATAATCTCATGTGTTAAAGAAGCCCGCGCCGCAGTTCCATGTATATACTCACCATGTGTATATACATCGCGTTTAAATGTAGATATGTGTATAGAGCGTACATGTTTAATCATCTTGTGGAAAAACAAATGTGGAAAAACATAGGATATCTTTTGGGTGTATTTCAAGCGTGTGGATAAATTCATGTGGAATTAACGCTGTGTAATAACTGCGTGTGTATAAAAATTTTGGAGGCTGAGTCCATGTATGCCTACATAATGAAGTAATTCGATATTCAAATTAACGCTCTCAGTCAGTAAAGTAGATCCCTGACTTAGTTCCCTTATACGCCAACAGATGGCGCCACTGAATGTCGTCTGGTGCACAAAATGCTCCAGACCAAAACGAAAACATAGACGTATCCACGTCAAAAACTCTTTTTTCTCTCTATTTGCAATTTCTTCATGTTATTTGGTCAAAAAACTAAAATAGAAATCTAAGTTACAGGAATTCCTCTATTATTCAGAACAAAAATCAATTTTCAAGTGTGGCGGTTCCGTGAAAAAAATCGATTATTTTTCCCTGGTCGACCAATTTCTCTCCGCAAGTTTTCCCATCTAATTTGATCGAAAAACAAGAGTAAAAATCGAATTCACATGAATCCCTCTAGTATTTATTTGCAATAATAACGGAAAAAATCAGTACCATCTCAGTAAAGGGGTTGCTTTAGAACATTTTTGTTGCATATAGTGTGAGATATTGAGATCGAGCAACATGTAGATTTAATAAATAATCGTATTGAAAAATAATATAATGGTGGATAAAAGGAATGAAAAATGTGATTTCTCTTTCCTGTCATCCAGATATTGGTAAAGTTTATGCAAATCCAGTTCAGGTGTGCTGAACTGTTTGACTGTTTTTGTCCGTGTCAATGATGACACGAAACGGTATTAGTAAAGAGAAAGACTGCTTAGCTCAGCAAATTAAGACTTTGACGAGCTTCGTCGAGTTTTCTGGACTCACCAGAGAGCAGAGTACGATAGGGAGCGGAGTCACGAGTATCCTCAAGCTTAGGCTTTCTGCCGTCATAAAGAACAAGTCGAGTTGAAGTCCCAAGTTCGCGTGAAGGTCTATTAGCAACGCGTTATAACCGACCTATTCCAACGATATTGTGTATCACTATCAGTCCATTCAATATATGAATTAATCTAATTTGACGAGAGAATGAGCGCCGCGGAAAATAACATAAAATAAAATAACATAACCTAGCGGACGGGCGCAGAGCAAGTAATGAGAACGACTGAAGGTCATGACCTGTTAGTAATTGAAATAAAAATCTCTCTCTCGAAAATTCCTCCTAGAACCTTCTATTATAGAAATCTGAAAAAGGTCAATCCAGAGACACTCCTGAGTGAATTCAGCAATTGTGATTGGAACGAATTCTACGACACTGACTCAATTGGCTGCAGGGTAGGGGTATTAAGTGAATCAATAATCAATTGTTTTCATAAACTCGCTCCATGCAAACTTGTCACACTAAAGAAACAAAAAGCTGAATGGCTCACTGAAGAAATAAAATCTCTCATGAAAAGAAGAGATGCTAAAAGATCTCAATTCAGGTAAAATGGGGGGATAGTTTTGAAGGAGGAGTTTATAAAACTTCGTAATTTAGTAAAACGAGAGATTCAACTTGCAAAAGATAAACTGCACAAAAATGAATTAGATAATTGTCCAGACTCAGAACATTGTGGTTAAAACTGCGTGAATTTGGTATAGTAAAAGATAAAATAAATAACAATGCTGAATCCTCTGATAAACTAGCGACATTTTTTGGTGACATAGGGAAGAATAACAACACTCGGGAGGTCTCAAGCTTTCCGTGTGGGGGGGGGGAGAGGTGTTCATTTGTTGAACAGGAGGAATCTAATGAAAGCGAAGAATTCACATTTAATAATATTACCATCAGAGATTTAAAAAAACATGTAAATTTCTCGAAATCAAAAGCGGTAGGTTCTGGTAAAATTTCCGCAGAAATGATAAAACTTTGTCTTCCAGCATGTGCGAGGCCCATTGCGAATATCTTTAATCTATCTATTGAAAGGGGAATTTTTCCTGATGAATGGAAAAAAGCCCACATCATTCCGATTCCAAAAACTCTCAATCCTAGGGAATGTAAAGATTTCCGATCCATTGCTCTTACTTGTTTCCTATCTAAACTTTTGGAGAAAATCCTATCAACTCAAATTGTTGACTATCTTGAAAGGAATAATAAATTTGATATCTTGCAATCGGGCTATAGGAGTGGTATGAGCACTCAAACTGCTCTTCTGAATGTTATCGAGGATGCTACATGGGTTATAGATAAACGCATGGTAACATTACTTGTCTTATTCGATTTTAGTGAAACCTGTGATACAGTAAATCATGATATGCTCTTGCCTAAACTAGGAAAATTGAATTTTTCAATTGATACCAGGAACTGGATACGCTCCTACCTCTCAAATCGAAGGCAAGCAGTGATACGTGGAACTGAGGGAGGAGAAATTTCAAAATCTAATTGGGTAAAGATGGAAAGAGGTGTCCCCTCAGGGAACCATCTTCGGGCCTTTATTTTTCCTCTGTTTCACTAGCGGTATTAAAAATACCTTGAAAAACTGTAAACGTATGTTATGTCCGGAGAAAATACGAAAGGATTTCTAAAAATTTGAGCTAAAATTATTAATACTTTTTATTTGGACGACGGTAATTTATACTCTTACCTTTTGTTACTTTCTTGAGTTTCAGTTGAGATTTTATTGTCTTAGGAGGATTTTTATAGACAGGAATTTGGTAATTGGGATAGTTAATGATTCGGTAGGATTTTTGCATTCAAAAATATCCAGAGTTCAAATTAAACTTGATTTTGTGTAATAGTCAGAAAATTTTAGAGATTACAGGATTTCAATTTTATGATATATAAATAACAAGAATATTTATTCCTATCCCTGGAATGATCTGAAGGATCAGAATTTTAATACAACTGGTGAATGGTTGGGTTTACTCACATTTGATAATGTGTTTTATCTTCTGAATGCGTTGTTGTAACTATTACTGAATTTCACTATTAATTAAGTTGTGGCTTCTTGGGTGTATCCAATAGTCCTTTCACTACCAGTAGCGAGAAAACTCTCGAAACTATTATAGTTACTTCTTATCGGAACACTTTCTTCCACTGGAGAAGTTAAATTGATTGATTTAGATAAAGTTTTGTTTGAGAATATCCATACCCACTTTGCGGTTAACGATTTTCTCTTTTAATGTAAGAAACGACACCGCTCTCGGTTAAAGGACGGAGATCCCTGTTCAATTTTGCCCGATGACTATTACTTCTGTTTAATAGTCACCACGTATAATATCGACTTTAGCGAGTTAGTATTTGGGAGGGTCAAAAAGACAGACCGATTAAGTGAGCAATTTCCACTAGGCTTGCTAACTACTCCGCAGTTGTGTACAGACTGATTTTTGAGTTTCAAGTTTTTGAGAGCTGGAGTTCGTGGCGATGTCCATGACCTGGATTTTAATTGGTGGAAATTGTCGTATGATTCTCCCTACTCTAGGTTTTGGATGAGTGGGATCGATCTATCGATTTGCAATTTACAAATTGGGGTCGTTTAGTATGATGAAATCTGATGAATTGCATCGATTTTGGACTTTGAGTGCTGATCCACCGAATTCCTATTCAAAAAGTTAGGTTGTTCGTTTCTCAATAAATTTTTGGATGTTTTGAAATTTTGGTTTTATGTCTTACTAAGAGGTCACCTTGATTTTTATTAATTTTCGAACAATTAATTATTGAGGTAAATTCTCTTATTCATTTAAAAAATAAAATACTAGACTTGATTTTTCGATTAAGTCGATATTTTGAAAGTTATTATTGAAAATAGCTTAACATAAAAATCTGGACATTACGCATGCAATGTTTGCTGACGATTTGGGGATATATATGCATGTTTCGCCTAAGGATATCAATTAGGGAGTTCATGTCATGAGTAAAGAATGTAAACGAATGGAATACTGGGCTGAGAAAAATAATCTCATGCTAAATGCAAAAAAAAACTCAAGTTATTATCCTGGGGAGTTCCAAGTATATCAACTCATTCAATGACAGCAATGTTCCAAAGATTATAGTAGGAGAAATTGAAATACCATATTCAGATGAAGTAAAATATCTGGGTATTACAATAGATTCAAAACTATCATGGCATGGGCAAGTTAATAACACCAAATCAAAGGCTCACAGTGCTATCTATAGATTTAAAAAATCAAGAGAATGCCTGAGTAAAAAACTAAGAATAGGTTTGGTAAAATCTCTTGTCTATCCTTACTTAGGTTACGGTAGTATCTTGATCTCAGGTTGTAGTGATGAAATAAATCCCAAACTCAAGAAACTAATTAGCGTTGGAATTAGATTTGTATATGGGCTTACAAGAGATGTACCAACCACTAAATATTATGTAGAGCTCAATTGGTTGATGCCTGTCTTTCGTAGACAGCTTCTCCTAGGCAAAGTTATCTATAAAATTCTTCTAACGAAAAAACCTGTTTATTTATACGAAAGACTGGCGCTTAGATCTGACAAAGTGAATAGAATTGTACACGGAACTCCTTTGGACCTTGCTGTTCCCAATGCAAGAACGAACTATGGTCTTTCGGCCTTCTCCACTGCTGCGAGTAATCTATGGAACTCGATTTCTTATGATATTCGAAAGGCTCAATCTTTAAACTCTGCTGGAGAAACAGCGCAATATAATAAAAAATATGAGACACTGAAGAAGAAGAAAGAAAGAAAAGAAAATATATATATATTGGGGCGTATAAAATTTGAGCTCTCTATTTTAATTTTCTCTCGTACCCCAAAAAATGCTAGTGGGTGAAAAGATATTCAAAATGCCGCAAACTTTACCCCAATCGGTTAATATTTAGAGGTCGCTCAAGGGCAATTTATATTTCCCATTTGAAATACACGTGAAAAAAATCAAATAAATTTGCGAATGTGAAAATAGCGCCATAGAATATTCTATTCCTGGACTGACTTTTCTACATGTTCGAGGGATATCCATGGAACGGATGACGAAGTGTTTTATAATTTTAAGAAACGTCCTTCATGTACTTTCGTAGCCAAGTCACAGTCTGAAATGAGTGTTTCTATCATATTTTCCCTTATTTCGATTTATCTTAATAACAAGTGACTTTAAGAAAAAATGTCAAAAGACACTGTTTGAAATGAAGCTTAATTTTTGCCGTGGATGTGGGTGGTGTAATAGGTGTTTCTTATAAATTAAGTGAATTGAGAAACTCCAAATTCTTTAAAACTGTTTCTAGTTTATTCTGTGGTTTGCACCACTCGTTCACTTGAAATATTACACTTATTTACAGTTGATGCGTTCAAAATGACTCGAAATAATAATAATTGAAAGAAAAGTTAATAGTGGACTGTATTAAAGTTGAATTGCACTGAATTACTCAAAAGAAACTATTTCTTGGAAAATAACTGATCTAATGACCTTGACTGACTAAACTAATAATTATAATGATTTTCAAATAGAATTAAACTGAATTTAAATAGCTGATCTTCTTTAAACTGATGAACAATTGAGATTCTCTGAGTTAATTGATTATGCTTTATAAATTGATACTATTGCTATTACTCTGACTGCTTCAAATGCTAATAGGGTACTTCTTGCTCTCACGATAGCTAGAGAACGACTAATAATGTATCTTAATGCTTCAATAGCTGATTAACGACTATACTTATTCCTTCAATAGTTGAATAACGACTATTACCGGGGGGGTTGAGCGTCTTCTAGATGTTCTGACCGTTGACCCGAGGGGTCTCGAATTTACCCGAAGATTTTCGATGATTTATTCAATTTTATTCTCTCAAAATTCCCTTGAATTTATCTGCGTTTCAAACAGACACTTTTTGTAGAAAATTTTATCAGCTACAAAAAAGGTCTTTTGACATTTTCCTTTAAAATTACCTGGTGCAGAGATAAATGAACAATTAACAAAAATTATCAAAAATCGAGTCATTATCGTCCATCATCCGGCTATTGAATTCGACCCATTGTCAGATGATATGCAACGCCGGCCGGCCTAAGCGGCAAAGACTGTAAACAAAGAACCTCGAGCTACACGGTATAAGTAGGCTCGTGAATTTAACCTCAGGTGTTGGTTAATGATTATAAGTGAGTGTTGATGTGTTTATGAAGAAGAATTAGGAAGTGGATTGAGCAAAACAAAATGAGAAATATAAGGGATATTTATTTAATTGGACCAGAACGAAAACAAATTGATGGGCGTAAATTACCAAACATTAGACAAGTGTTGAGTTACTTTTTTTATAAGCACAAAACATGTAACCTCACAATTCGTCAAAGTAGCAGTGCAGTGATTGCAGAAGTGGAGTATTTTTGGAAAGCTGCTAAACTACCCACGTGTTTGACTGAAAAAGCCATTGTCAAGTTGGAAAAATTACATACAGAATGGACAAAAATACACAAAAATCGTTTGCGTAAAAATTCTCCAGCCCAACAGTTGAAAGAAAAGGAGTTCAAAGATAAATTAGGTAACTTGTTCGACATTGCGCATCACAACATCACTGAAAATCTCAGCAACAATCGACAACTGTTTTTAGAGTCTCAAAGGAATGAAAATCATCGTGGATTGATTCACATCGATGAAATCGAAAAACAGAGGCACAATTTGGCTGATGATGATCATGATCAAAACATTGACCCTGAACAGAGGACAGGTAAGTTATTCGTTTAATTCTTACATTATTTTCCCTTGACAATATTCAGCTCACTTCTTCAATCAAACTATTTATTTTATGTAGGTTTAAGTCAACCCCTGTCTACTAGATCTGATTCCAAACTCGGGTAATTCTGCCAGTCCCTGTAGCGTAGTTACTAGACAAATATCTAATTTTGAAGATGAACTACCTCAGAGCATTCCTCGTATTAAAAAAAAAGACATAATGACTCCAGCAGTGGTTGGTGCTCTTGATCGAATTAAAGCTTCTAGTCGAGATGCTGCACATCTTGTACTAGCTCTTACCGATGCATTAGGCGTGAACGTCCAGACTATAAATGCTAGTCATAAAACAATCCATAACAAACGAATCACAGTCAGAGGAGCAGTTGTTAAAAAATTGAAGGAAAATCTACAAGTAGCGGAATCACTAATTGTCCAGTGGGATGGAAAACTTCTTGAAGATCTCGAGGGATCAGACAATGTGGAAAAATTACCAATTTTCGTGTCCGGACTTGGTACTGAACAATTGCTCAGTGTTCCAAAATTGATTCAAGCTACAGGAGCAAATCAAGCTGATGCCATCTTCAATACTTTGGAGGAGTGGTTTGTTCTAGACCGGATTAAAGGCATGGGTTTCGATACTACCAGTGTCAACACAGGTAACAGCTTCCATCTGACCATTAGAATTTATCATACTTCAACAGTTCGCCAATTTTATAGTCTGTTTTATTGTCCAAGGTCGTGATAATGGCGCATGCCATTTGCTGGGGCAAAAACTGCAAAGGACACTGCTCTGGTTGGCTTGCAGACATCACATTTATGAACTCCTCCTAAGAGCCTGTTTTCGAAATATATTGGCCAGCCACATCAGGGCCAAAGGTTCCAATTTTTGAACGCTTCCGAAAAGATTGGGTTGATATCAATCAGAGCAATTACAAAACAGGAATCACAGATCCATATATTTCCGAAATATTGGGAGATAGGAAAGATTTGATTCTCGATTTCATTCGAGTACAGCTAGAGGTAAAATCTGGAAAATTCGTTGAAATTATCGGCATTGCTATTCAATCATTCCATAAATTGAATTTCAGGCTCATCAACCCAAAGACGACTACAGAGAGCTCCTGGAACTTGCATTAATTTTCCTAGGTGGTGTACCCACTCGTGGTGTCATATTCCGTGTTCCTGGTGCAGTACATCATGCACGATGGATGGCCAAGGGTCTCTACACCTTGAAAATATTCATGTTCCAAGAACAATTGATTCCAGAGAAGAATAAGCGAGACATCAATGCTTTACGTGAAATATCACTCTTCATTGTGATGTTTTACATTAAGTGTTAGTTTAATGCACCAGATCCTATGAAAACTCCAAATCAAGACCTTCAATTACTGAAGGAATTGAGGGATTATGAGAGAATTAACGTAAAGGTGGCAAAGGCAGCTCAAAAGAAACTTTTGCTTCACCTTTGGTACTTGACTGAAGAGCTCGCTCCTCTAGCTTTCTTTGATAATTCTTTATCATGGGAAATAAAATCACAAATGGTATTTGCTCTAAAAAACAGAGAACCCTCTACTACTGTCGTGAAGAAACTGGAATTGAAGTCATCAGATGTATTGTGTATTCACACAAAAGATATGAGTGATTTCATTACAAAACGATCGCTTTCATTCTTCGAAATTTTGCAACTGGATCATGCGTTCCTTGATACTGAGGTAGAAGAATGGACAGTGCAACCGAGTTACCAGCATTCTCTGAAGATTGTGAAAAATCTCAACGTAACAAATGATTTAGCTGAACGTGGGGTGGCTCTTGTTCAGTACTTTAACAAAACGCAGACGAAAGATGAAGAGAGATTTCAAGAATATCTCCACGTAGCACGAGATCACCGAGTGAAGTTCCCTGACTGTAGTAAAAGAACATTCCTGGCAAATAAGGAGTAATCAAATGATGAGTTTTCCATGTAAATTATAGAATAAAGGAGAAGATCCAAACAAATCCATCGAGTCTAATTAAATTATTATGAAGAAACATGTTATGTTTTTATAAATAACGTTTCCACGATATCCTTTAGTGTATTGAAATCGGAAAATAATCAAACGGTCTCAGTATAGAAGATGGACGCCAGATCGTATTTTGACTTTATTACCTAAAAAAGTGAATTTGACCAAACTTTTTAATTAAGTATCATCAAAGATTTACTTATTAACATGGTTTAAGGAAAATTCAAGGTCGTTATGTGGCAATTTGAGCCTTTTGAGTGTATGAGTGAAGGTAGCAAGAGGAATGTGCTGCGCGCGCAACATCGTTGATGTGTGGACTGGACAGGCATTAGTGGTGAAAAATTGAGAATATTGTGGCCACGTGCTCTTAATAGAAACAGGGAAAAGCCAAAAAATCAGGTATTGATTCAGTGTGTCTCGTGTCTCATATTGTACAACAGCTTTGACTACACCAAACTTCATGATTTATGTTAATTTATTTTTTGCCCAATGAAGGTGGGAGGAGGAAAGTATATTTTGAGTTGGTGTAAGTTGTAATTCTTAAAAAAACTGCCAGGAATATTAAAAATCGACTTTTGAGGTTTCGTTCGTCTTTGTGGGCCATTGGCACTAACCATGCACTGGCCCACAAACATTTTTGGGACCTCAACTCCACCACGTCCACGTCGTGGTCCTGGAAGTATGACTGAGAGTGGAGACACGCGGTAGAGTCAAAAATAACACCAAAAAAGTCGATTTAGAGTTGGGCGTCCAACATGTATACTGAGACCAATCAAACTGTGAGATATAAAGTCAGAATCGGATGATGGTCGATAATGAGTCGATTTTTGGTATTTTTTGTTAATTGTTCATTTATCTCGGCACCAGGTGATTTTATGTGGGAGGTGGCAATTATTTGGAATAAGGCGAGTGGCTAAAGAAAACTGAGACGAGTCAAATAAACGTAAACAGCACGTCTGCTCTGAATGTTATATTGTGATCGACTGAATACATAAGATATTATTCGGTATGGTGTCAGCGACACAAACACCATGATACCCAAAATCCGTGTATACGTGTATTTGTCACCGTTGGTTCCAACATTTTAAAGGAAAATGTCAAAAGACCTTTTTTGTAGCCGATAAAATTTTCTACAAAAAGTGTTTTTTGACATTTTCTCCTAAAGTTACTTGTTATTGAGATAAATCGATATAAGAGGAAATATAATAGAAGAGTTCATTTCAGACTGTGACTTGGCTACGAGAGTAAATGAAGGACATATCTTAAAATTATAAAACACTCCGTCACCTACTCCATGGATATCCCTCGAACATGTAGGGAAGTCAGTCCCGGAATAGAATATTCTATAGCGCTATTTTCACATTCGCAAATTTATTTCATTTTTCTCACGTGTATTTCAAATGGGAAATATAAATTGCCCTTGAGCGACCTCTAAATATTACCCGATTGGGGTAAATTTTGCGGCATTTTGAATATCTTTTCACCCACTAGCATTTTTTGGGGTACGAGAGAAAATTAAAATAGAGAGCTCAAATTTTACACGCCCTAATACCTCCCGATTGGTTCGTTTTGCCTCAGAATGGGGATATTTCATGAAATTTTTTTTTCATCCAGTCCAGAAAGTTTTTTAGCATTTACCCCTCTTCAACCGCTTTAATTGATTCGGCTCCTGCACAGAGGTCAGCGAAAGTCGACCTTGAAACGTCGAGATATGATGAAAAATCGATTTTCCTCATACGTGCGTGTTATGACCCATAAGCTTCGCTTTTCTCACGGCCAAATCCGTGAGTTATATGGCGCATAACACACACTTATGAGGAAAAATGGCGTCCGACACACGTGCGCGCGTCGCCAAAAACTCACTCGGGCAGCTGCGCTGCCCTCGTGAGTTATAGGCGACTTCCCGCACTTGTATCGAAATATACTATTTCGATTTTCGGAGTGATTACAATAACTTCCCCATCCCGGGAAGTTAAAAATCAAAAAACAAAAGGTAATACTTACTGTGATCTACTGGGATGATTATTAACTAATTTGCTATCATAATTGACAATATTATCTGTTTATCTATCATGGAAGATTGTGACTGAAAATGTGAGAATGTAATTTTTATGTACTATGTTAAGGTACTTCGAAGACAATCCGCTAGAGACCTGAAATTTCGAGTATATATCCGACAAGCCACTAGAAATATCTCGCCGAAGTCCCAAAACGATGGACTAGATAGATTCTTGAAAAAAAAATATTGAAGATATGTCATTTGTACAGGGTCTTATGAGACGCGGTATTCAAAAATTATTTAAAAATAATCGGAAATCCGCTAAAAATCGAAATACCTGCTCAATCACTCCGTGAAACATTTAAGAATTTTTATCAATCATTTTTTACACATGTTACTACACCAATCCTGAGATATTATTAAAAATCTATCGATTATCAGGAATTTCTGTCAAAATGGCGGTCAAAAGTGGCAACGGTGAGAGGAGGTTAGAGCGCTCGGATTGTCGCTCCCGTCGAAATACATCAAGGCGCATACTGTAGATTCTACAGTGTAGTATAGGGACTAACTAAAGAGACAAGTGCACCAACTCCGTCGGACGAAAATGCGGTGTCGCCAAATATATTCGGAAAATTTGTAACGAGATTTTTCTCGTTACGTATTAGAAACACCTTGGATGAAATGAGTGAGTAGAGTTGGGAGAGAGAGAGACAGGAGGAGGCATCTGACGTCAGCCGAACGAGGCTAGACTGAAGGTGGATAGATCATGGAGGAGAGGGGATACGCCAGTTCGGGTGGATTAAGCTTCCCACTCTCCAAAGTGACTGTTTTGTTATGCTATCGCTAATTTAGCATTCGTGCAGTTATGGTTGGGTAGAATAGGGCCGACGTACAGGCTTCCCAACTGTGCGGTGTTAAAGGCTCCGCAGACTAAGCCTAGAGACGGACGGGCAGGTATAAGAACTGCCGCTTCCCCTTCTCCGAAAAGATTGATGTCGGGCCAATCAGGCTGGTCCACGTCGAGAGAACGTAGCTCGAGTGGTACTGGAGTGAGAAGCCTAGACTGGGAAGTTAAGCCCTGGGAGATTTCTGGTTAGTTCAGAACGGGCGCTCGTACAGAGCGGAACATAGAGATGACTGGCGAGTTATCGGAAGGCGTCACCTCGCATCGAGCGGGGAGGCGAGCAGAGGGAGATGCTCCTGCATCTCCCGAGTAGAGAATAGCGCTGGTTTCAGATCGCGTGGAGTGCTACGTGGCCGGGCTTTGGATCTTCCGGCGAAACGATTGGGTGTTGGGGTGGACGTGTAGGTCGGGAGTTAACAGTGTCTCTGGCTGGGCCTTCGTCGCATTCGCCTCCCAGTTAAAGTAGCTGGGGGAATCTGACTCGCGATGATATTGCTGTTACCGGATGTGGAGGGAAACCGTGTGAGCGTGTAGATCGGGAGTTAACAGTGTCTCTGGCAGGGTCTTCGCTACACGTGCCTCCACATTCCGGGCCCCGAGGGGTTAGAAGGATTCGCAAATCGGTCAAGGCCACTCGCCGTTAGTGATAACGTCGAGTGCGAAAGTCCGCTGATTGGATAGAAATAACTCGAGGGCGACGTACACGAGACGATTAGTCCGTTGAGAGAAGAATTCTCTCCGTATTCGCCGTCGGGGCCGTGGAAACAACCCGGATGGGCGAGCGAAGCACTCCTAACATGGTGGACCTCGCCCCTCTACCGTGAAATACTGATGCTAGCGTGGCATCCGTGGGTCCCGTCCACGAGAAGTCTTCCAGGTGACGAGTTTTCCCTGGAGGCCGGTTTAGTTAGGTTTTCCGGATAAAATCTAGCTGACGCCCAAATTCGTAGCGATATGAGGAATGGATAAAGAGTAGTTTGGGATTATTTCCCCGGTGAAAAACTGGAGAGAAATCCCTTACATATTTTAATACATAAAGAAATTCATATAAATAATTTTTGAGGTTGAAAATCGTTTCGGATTCATTTATTCAACGTTTGAAACTAAAAGTGAGCAAATCAGATTGATTTCTATCCATAAATCAACTGTTTTTTATTTAATGTATACTTTTTTCAAAGTTGTCGCAAGCTGTCGGATCCTTTGATGTTTACCCCCACTCTATTTTCCCCCACCAATACTGCGGAAGTATCTTAATAGGATGAAAAATTTGAAAAATTGCAACAGTCAATGCTGTAAATATCTCTCTTTTTTTCTAAAGAATGCTTTATTAATAATTAAGGATGATTAAAACATTGCGAAGGTGCCTCTAATTAGTTTCATTAAAAACATGTGATAAAATTATTGTGTAAAATTAAAAACTCTGAGGTTCAATGTAAAATATAGAAAAGAAATCATTTTCATTTGATAGGCGAAAGAACAATACTTGTAAAATCGTTATTAATGTAACAAATGTATAAAATAATGTTTAAACCCAATTTGTCCTTAAGGAATTTTATAATTCTAGGGCATAATATACAGCTCAATTAATTAATCAATCTCTCTCTCTCTCTCTCCTATTCCCTTTCTTTCATCAGACATTTTTGTCTGCTATTGGGAGTGAAATGCCTGAGCACGTCACGAACGTTGCTTAACCGTGACGGCCCTGTTTTATCTATCTGACGCGGTCCTGTTTTATCAATCTAGTTGGCAATATGCGAGGATCTTTCGAGAAGTTTCACTTCTGTTGTGTGGCTCGGGCGCACTCTTTTTTTTACTCGAATTTCGACCAATAGGAGCTTTGTATTTAACATTACGCTTTAACAACGGCGGGAATTATATCAGTAATTTTTCGAAAATCTCCCTGTTGTTGCTAGGGCATAAACAATCATTTTTCAGTCACTTGTAACCTATGTGAAAGTGAGAAACGTCAAACTGATATTTACGTCCATCGATATGTGTGGAACATAAAGCCTACCCACGAAAATGCTAAATACCAAACTCCCACTGGTCGAAATTCGAGTAAAAAAATAATCCTGCGAATAGCCCTCGAGCTTGGAAATGAGTCAAGTATTTCCCTCAAGTTTCCCTGCCCAGCAACATGTGCGTGCAGTTTGGCACAAAATCTCTCGCGCAAGCGCTCGGAATTTTGATACTGCCAGACTTCACGCACATGTTGCTGCGCAACGAAGCTTTTGGGAAATACCCGATAATTTTCAAGCTCTTGGGGTATTATAACTGAGTATTAAATAACTGTTTTAGAAAAACTTACATCAACTTCGACTCCCTCCACTTGATAGCTGTGCTGGCTTCTGTCCGAGCTCGGTACGTATTTGTAAAATTCCTCATTATCTTTGTACCAAGATACGGAGTACAATTTTTCAGATTCCAGATCGTAGCTGAAACAAGAATGAAGCGTAAGTGTGAGGAAATAATTATATTCGGAAATTACATTCTACTTTTCTGAACACGACGAGAAGGATCTCGAGAAGGATCAAATGATTCCTTGATTATTGGTAATGCGATCAAATGAACTTATCTGAAGTGAAAGAGTAGTGAGAGACGCAGGGGAAATTGATTGAATAGTGTGATGAAATTGACAACTTCTCCTGAATAGTCTAAGATGAATCTATTCTTTCGTCTTCTTTTCTACTCTGAAATTCCGTATGCAAGTCGTTTGCACCTCGTTTAGCATTCCACATACGTTTATTATCTCTTGATGTGGTTCAGGCGTAATCAAAAATTGGTGAACACTTATGCTTCATATCATGAATGTATGAGTGGACGGTTTTCCTGGAATATTTCGTTCATTCACCCGTTCGGTTAATAATTAAACACGACGAGAAATTCATTAATCAAATTCTCGTACATAGTCTTCAAAGTGCCTCATACAAGAAATTTCGGGTTTCCCCAGATAGTTCAAATCTTTCGTCAAAGTAGTAAAATTTGATGCAATTTAAGTTGCAGGTGAACGCAATTTTTTGAACCTATCAATCGGGAATTACTGGGATTGCTAGCTCATTCAATTATTAACTCCACCATGATAAGCAGATTCGATCAACTTAGTAAACACACTTGTTAAATAGCCCAATGTAAAGTGATATCGACCATGTCAATTTATTCCTCACCGTTAGCTTAAAAAGGCGTCCTCGTGATTTATAACGGAAGACGTAGACGTCGGTTCTGGGTGGAGAATATACATGACTCAATGCTTAGTATTGAACTATCATTACAGATACATGTAAGATACGATGATATACAACGCTATTGCCACAGTAACTACTGTGTTTAACTGCTTGCTCAGGACTAGTGACTTTATCATTGGACGTTGCGTGGCAATTCCGTTTTCTCTGCGGGACTGCGAGAGAAGTTTGATAAGTACATTCGAGCCTTTGGTATGATATTTGGTAGCGAACAATTCCGAGCACTGTATCGGAGAATTGATTTGCATCCTTCGGCTCATTTGGTGGGGTCGAGTCCTCTGGGATCAAGAGGTTTCGTGAGAACAATCTCGTCGTTCAACGAGGCCTACATATTCCACCTGGGAGTTTCCTTGGCAAAGCTCACCTCACATTGTCCAAAGCGACAATTCCCTTTACTCACTAGTCAGCAATTTGCTTAAATCTATTGCAGTTATAAACTGCCATTGCTTCTCATTCACCGGAAACCTGATATCTCCGGGTGATTTCTCAACCGAATGTCTGAGATGAGAATTTGTTTGTACAGAGAAACATTGATCACAAGGGCTAACTGTGTCTCTTCAATAATTATAGAATATTGTCTCTCAATTCTCTCTAATTTCATGAGATTCATAATCTCCATTCCATTATCCTCCTTAGAACGTCCTCGATTTATTTTTCGACTACATCGAAGCATCATATGAGATAAAAGTAATAAATGAATGGAAGAATGAAATTCTTGAAGGGAGTAATTGAATGTATTATAAAACTGGATCACATTTAATGACAGTCAGGGATTAATATTTAGAAATACAAAACAACCTTGTTGCAAATGTCCATTGAACAGCGTTTTTTGATAATTAAAAAAGAAAAAGAAAAAGAAAGGGGTCAGTAGTGGAGAGGAGAGAATTGGAAGGAATGTTGTTGGTGTTGGCGTGTTTGTGTGGGTGTAGGTGTGACTCTGATTCTGAAGAGTATTGCCTATAACAAACGAAATATTTAATGAAAAATAGAGATAGAAAATTATTCTTCAAATTTTCATTATTATTTTACTCATTCATATTTTGATAGTCGAGAAATGCGTGGAATAAAAAACAAGCAGGCGGCAGCAACATGCGGCTATAGATTTGTAACTACAGATTTGTGGTTGTAGAGTTTGTTAATTTTACATGTGCATTTTTTTTCACCATCAATCAATTGATGGAGCGCCCGAATGATCCTTTCAATCCTTTTCGCGTATTATTATAGTAAATTTTTTGCATTTCATATCTCAAAAGTTGAATATCTCCGGAACCACCTGTCCGATTGAGCTGATTTTAAATACCAAACATGACAATCATGACAGTCACTTTCATGCCAAATTTCAAGTTGATATCTTCATTTTTTCAAAAGTTAGCGTGTTTACAAGGATTTTCAGTGAAAAACAGAAAAATAGCCATATCTTGAACTTTTTGTATCAACGGGTATACATATTTTGATTGATTAAGATGAAAGATATCGAAACGAAGGTTTTGAAAAAAAAAAAAAAAAATCGATTGAATCGTTTTCGAGATATTTGAGAAAATCCATTTACATACAACGTTGAATATCTCCGGAACCGCTTGTTCGATTGAGCTCATTTTTAAAATCAAACATGACAATCATAAGAGTCACCTTCATGCCAAATTTCAAGTTGATATCTCCATTTTTTCAAAAGTTAGCGTGTTTATAAGAATTTTCCGCAAAAAACAGAAAATTGGCCATATCTCTAAAACCTTGCATTGACCGGTATATATATCCTGGTTGATTCAGATAGTAGACAACGAGACGAAGATTTTGAAAAAAAAAAGCCAATAGGTTTGGTCATTTCTGAGATATTCACAAAAAACGATTTACAAACAAATCACTATTCCTCAAAAACAACTCAATCGATCGAGCTGAAATTTGGCACAGAATTAGCTCCAACTAATACCAACAAACTGACAAAATTTCAGATTTTTCGAAAATGATTTTCTCAATTAATTGGTCGATTTAAGGAAAAGTGACCCCCGAGTGGACATGCGAACAGATGGACATTGGCTCCAAACTTCGTATTTTTACGTTTCAGACCATTCTACATCATTTCCAACCAAAATTAGAAAATGTAAAAATAGGTCGATGACAATGCTTCCATTCGGAAGCAAAAATCTGAAGTAATTGAAAGTTGTATTTTGTTTTTTTTTTTTTTTTATTAAAATTTATCATCCTGTACCATTGGTAGAGATTAAAATAGTTTTATTAATTTTCATTCAACTCGCATACATATTGCTGAAGAGATGGAAAGCAACTTTTTCTCCAACAAATAGATAATTCTTGATTTTTAAAATTATTGAATACAAAAAAATGCATCTAATCCTCCCACCATTCCCAATAACCTTATACCATTCGGCTGGAAAAATATTCTACCGAGACAATTAACCTCGCAACACAAGGAAAAAAAAAACAAAACAGGTAATTTTAACAAATAATTAAAAATCAACATTTAAAACAAGAAGGAATTAAAAACGCGAAATGACCAATTTTCCTATTCCAAAACAAAAATTTTTTTTTGTTTCACATTTTTTGCAATTTCTACATTTTTCTTTCTCGTGCAAAAGATATGGCTGAACACACGATTTTTTTGCTTCCGAATGGAAGCATTGTCATCGATCTATTTTTACATTTTCTAATTTTGGCTGGAAATGATGTAGAATGATCTGAAACGTAAAAATACGAAGTTTGGAGCCAATGTCCATCTGTTCGCGTGTCCACTGAGGGTCATTTTTCCTCAAATTGACAAATTAATTGAGAAAATTTTTTCCGAAAAATCTGAAATTTTGTCAGATTGTTGGTATTAGTTGGTGCTAATTCTGTGCCAAATTTCAGCTCGATCGATTGAGTAGTTTTTGAGGAATAGTGATTTGTTTGTAAATCGTTTTTTGTGAATATCTCAGAAATGACCAAACCTATTGGCTTTTTTTTTTTCAAAATCTTCGTCTCGTTGTCCACTATCTGAATCAACTAGGATATACATACCGGTCGATGCAAGGTTTTAGAGATATGGCCAATTTTCTGTTTTTTACGGAAAATCCTTGTAAAGACGCTAACTTTTGAAAAAATGGAGATATCACCTTGAAATTTGGCATGAAGGTGACTCTTATGATCGTAATGTTTGGTATTTAAAATCAGCTCAATCGGACACGCGGTTCCGGAGATATCCAACGTTGCATGTAAATCGATTTTATCGAATATCTCGAAAACAACTCAATCGATTAATTTTTTTTTTTTTTCAAAACCTTTGTCTCGATGTCTTCTATCTTAATCAATCAAAATATGTATACCCGTTGACACAAAAATTTCGAGATATGGCTATTTTTCTGTTTTTCACTGAAAATCTTTGTAAACACGCTCACTTTTGAAAAAATGGAGATATCAACTTGAAATTTGGCATGAAAATGACTCTCATGATTGTAATGTTTGGTATTGAAAATGAGCTCAATCCGACAGATAGTTCCGGAGATATTCAACTTTCGAGATATGAAATGCAAAACATTTACTATAATAATACGCGGAAAGGATTGAAAGGACCATTCGGAAGCGCTCCATCAATTGATTGATGGCGAAAAAACGCACACGTAAAATTAACAAACTCCACAACCGCAAATCTGTAGTTACAAATCTATAGGCGCATGTCGCTGCCGCCTACTTGTTTTTTTAAAAATTATCTACAATTGCTAATTGTTGAATTTTTACTTTATGTAAACAGATATGGCTCCTAGGAAACAAGATAATGCTCCTCAGGGGCTACCAACAGAGCAATACTGTTTGAAAATGGGCCATGCTCGACTGAAAATGAGTGAGCACCATCTTGAAAGTTTAAATGAAGACGTTAGCGACATGTCGGAGTTGCAAATTATATTTGCTATATGTATCGAGTATGGTATACGTCATCCAGAATGCCATTTACTCAATTGGATTGTGTATGGACTTAAGAAATATCTCAACGAGGAATTTAAGCAGCAACACAAGGAGAAAAATATCCAGAATTATGATGGAGATGATGATAAAGATCCACTTTTTAAATTTTTTGAGACAGATTTAAATCGAGAAGAAAAGAAGAAGCAAGGCTATTATGGACCTAAATTTGAGCCACTTATGAAAGCATTTAGTCAAGACAACAACAAAACGGAACAATTTATGCTAGATTTGATATTATTTAGAAATAATATTTTTGAACCTGCAGAAATGAAAATGAAAGATTATTTCACCAAGTATTTGGGGAAAGACGAAGATAGCAGACGACAAGTGAATGCAGCTCAAAATATGGTGAAGATTTGGTTTGAGGTGAAAGAAGGACAACCCACAGACGATGAAATTGATAGTATATTTGATGGTAGTAAATATGAACATCTAGACTTTACATAATTTAAAAGTCGTTGGTGGGAATTTGTCCCGTTTTTCTTGGATCTTGAGAGAGAAATGCCAACGTTTCCAATATGTCCATACTTGAAACCAGGATTAAAACACATCTATTAGTACAGCGCTGTCATGTTTGAGTGTTTGAAACGAGTTGATTGGAATAGCAAATGGCCACATAGAATTGGTGAATATACTAAAAATAACGATGTGGTTATTCGCATCCACGCTGTGACTCGTAACTCGTGACTCGTGTCTTGTGCCTCGTGTCTCGTGACTCGTGACTCATGACTCGTGTCTCGTGACTCGTGACTCGTGTCTCGTGGATAGGAAACTCTACGGTTCGAAGGATCGCCGGGCTTGGGCCTCGTGCCTCATGACTCGTGATTCGTGACTCGTGTTTCGTGTCTCGTGATTCGTGACTCGTGTCTCGTGATTCGTGACTCGTGTCTCGTGGATAGGAAACTCTACGGTTCGAAGGATCCCCGGGCTTGGGCCTCGTGCCTCGTGACTTGTGACTCGTGCCTCGTGGATAGAAAACTTTACAGTTCGAAGGATCACCGGGCTTGGGCCTCATGCCTCGTGACTTATGATTCGTGTCTCGTGCCTCGTGTCTCGTGGCTCGTGACTCGTGTCTCGTGACTTGTGACTCGCGTTTCTTGTCTCGCGGATAGAAATCTACGGTACGAAGATTCCTGGGATTGGGCGTCATGTCTCATGTCGTATCTCGTGACTCGTGTTCCGTGTCCCGTGCCTCGTGTCTCGTAACTCGTAACTCGTGACGCGTGACTCGTGACTCGTGGATAGAAATCTTCGCGGAACGAAGGATCTCCGAGCTTGGGCCTCGTGTCTCGTGACTCGTGTTTCGTGCCTCGTGTCTCGTGACTCGTGTTTCGTGCCTCGTGTCTCGTGATCGTGGCTTGTGACTCTTGACTCGTGTCTCGTGGATAGAAAACTTTACCGTATGAAGGATCCTTGGGCTTGGGCCTCGTGCCTCGTGACTTGTGCCTCGTGATTTGTGACTTGTGACTCGTGTCTCGTGTTTCGAGTCTCATGTCTCGTGTCTCATTTTGCATGTCTCGTGAATAGAAATATTTACGGTACGAAGGATCCCCGGGCTTGGCCCTCGTGCCTCGTGACTCGTGCCTTCTGTTTTGTAACTCGTGTCTCGTAAATCGTGACACGTGGCATGCTGCCCAAGCCTGGGTATCCTTCGTACCGTAAAGATTCGCATCCACGAGACACGAGCCCGGAGTTCCTCCTACCGTAAAGATTTTTATCCATGAGATACGAGGCACGAGACACGAGTCACGAGATACGAGACAGGAGGCAGGCGGACCAAGCCCGGGGAATGTTCATAACGTGAAGATTGCAAACCACAAGACACGAGACACGAGTCACGAGGCACAAGTCACGACTAACGAGTCACAAGGCACGGGATCCTTCGTACCGTAAAGATTTCTATCCACGAGACACGAAACATGACACACGAGTCACAAGATATGAGATACGAGTCACGTGTCACGAGGCACAAGTCACGAGGCATGAGTCACAAGGCACGAGGCCCAAGCCTGGCGATCCTTCGCTCCGTAAAGATTTCTATTCACGAGACACGAGTCATGAGACACGGGACATGAGGCCGAAGCCCGAGAATCCTTCGTACCGTGAAGATTTCTATCCACGGGACACGAGACACGAAGCCCAAGCTCGGGCAATCGTCGTTCCGTAAAGATTTCTATCCACGAGTCATCAGTCACGAGTCACGAGTCACGAGTCACGAGTCACGAGACAGGAAGCACAAGACACGAGACACGAGGCCCGAGTCCGGGGATCCTTCGTACCGTGGATATTTCTATTCATGAGACATGAAACACGAGACATGCGAAACGAAACACGAGACACAAGACTCGAAACACGAAACACGAGACACGGGTCACGAGTCACAAATCACGAGGCACAAGTCACGAGGTACGAGGCACGAGGTCCAAGCCCGGAGATTCTTCATACCATAAACTTTTCTATCCACGAGACACGAAACTTGAGTGACGAGACACGAGACACGAGACACGAGGCACGAGTCACGAGGCCCAAGCCCGGGGATCCTTCGTACCTAAAATATTTCTATTCACGAGACACAAGACACGAGACATGCGAAACGAGACACGAGACATGAGACTCAAAACACGAGACACGAGTCACGAGTCACAAATCACGAGGCACAAGTCACGAAGCACGAGGCCCAAGCCCAGGGATCCTTCGTACGATAAAGTTTTCTACCTACGGGACACGAGTCATGGTCACGAGACACGAGGCATGGGACACGGGACACGAGCCACGAAACACGAGTCACGAGACACGAGGCACGGGACACGGGACACGAGTCACGAGATACGAGATACGAGGCACGAGCCACGGTCACGACGGCGAAGCCCGGCGATCCCTCGTACCAGAAAGATTTCTACCCATGAGACACGAGTCACGAGTTACGAGACACGAGGCCCTAGCCCGGAGATTCTTCCTGTCGTAAAGATTTCTATCCACAAGACCCGAGACATGACGCCCAATCCCGGGAATCTTCGTACCGTAGATTTCTATCCGCGAGACACGAAACGCGAGTCACAAGCCACGAGCCACGAGGCACGAGACACGAGTCACGAGCCACGAGACACGAGTCACAAATCACGAGGCACGAGGCCCAAGCCCGGGGATCCTTCGAACCGAAAAGTTTTCTATCCACGAGACACAAGTCATGAGTCACGAGACACGAGGCATGAGTCACTCGTCACGAGACACGAGTCACGAGACACGAGTCACAAGACACGAGTCACGAGTCACGAGTCACGAGTCACGAGTCATGAGCCACGGTGTGGGTGCGAATAACCACAGCGTAAAAAATGGGTCGAGAAAGAATATTTGGGAAAAAGTTATTCAAATTCCCAGAAAATGCAATAGACAATTTGGCAAGGGTATATCAACTGATGGCGTAGCTGTATCACTGACATGTCAACGCAACAAACGAAAGGTATCACGGGCAGAAATTGAATATGATGTTGATGATTATGGTCATCATACCGGATCGGATCCTGGAATAAATAAAATTGTTGGTGGAGTAATGACTGAGGATGTTTCCTTTGATTCTGAAAGACAACAATTCAAGGAGAAAGAATTACTCATTGGTTCAACATCATTTCACAATTGTGTAGGACTTGACAAGCGTGGAAAGAAGCGAAAAGCATTCACAAGTAAATATAACATGTTTTGACACTTGAAAATGTATACTTAAGGAACAAATATATTGATAATACAAATTTATTACAGATCCCTATCAACAACAACTTCGTGATATGCTGGATGAATATCGTATAGAATTGCCACCAACAGAGCCTGGAGGGAAACCCGAAGTTCAAGAATTGAATTGAAATAATCCTGATGAATTTCGTGAAGTAGCAGAATATACATTGAATTTTTTTAATTTAATGCAGCCAGTTTATACGAGAAGAAAATTAGTTAGATTAAAATTCGACAAATATATTGGTACAGGGAGAGAAATTCGAAGAGCAACGAATATATTAACGTATGGAGAAGGGGGTGAAAAGGAGGAGGGTCATAAGAAAACTTAAGTTGTTGTAGGATCATACAAAATCTCTAACAGAGCTAAAGGTGATTATACTTCCGCTCCACTTGGTAAAATTGTCAAAGTATTGGATGAATCAAATGATTTTGATGTAATTGTTGATGAATTTCGTAGTACAATGCTATGTAGTCGATATAATCTAGGATGCGAATCAAATGAAAAGGATGTGAATCGAATCGAATTGTGGGTCTAGGATGTGAATCGAATCGAATTTGTTCTGGTCAGCAAATTGCCAGAACGTTATATAGTGTAAAAAAATTGTAAAATTGTTTGGAATCATGATATTAATGCTGGCCGAAACATTTTACATTTAGGCTGGTTAAAATGTCATTTTATTGATGAAAATGAATTTCCAATATTGAAAAAATTTTCACGAGCAGTAAAACGAGATCATCTTCAAAGAGTATCTGGAGTTGGAGCTCAAAGGAGACTCTCACCTCGAGAAGACTAACAAACTAAAAATAATAATTTAGTGTTCAAAACCCTCCCTGATGTGGTATATTTGGATTGCCATCCGGAGAGCCATACGTTGAACCTTCCCTGGTGTGGGAGAGTATGGTTCCATAGGAGTACAGATAAGCTACAGCCAGATAGAGTTCTAGTACTATATCTCATATAGCCTAGTGATTAATGCGGTCATTTTGAGCATATTTTGTATGAGATAATATTATTATTAAAAAGAAAAGATCATGGAGATAAGATTGTCCCTCATTCTTTGTAGTGGCTTCATCCTACACTCCATATGAAACACTGAAAATCTCACTTTGTGGTTTCGAGATTGGCATGCAAATCCAATTTCAAGGCAGGTTTTTGGAAATTACTGATCAGGATAATCTGACTTAGCGAGGATACATATGTATAATAATTCCCGTAGCAGTTTTGGTTAATTAGAGACTGCTTGATACTACTCATTCGCCATCATCACAACCAGTGATTTTAATTCATTTTTATAGACTATTAAAGAGCATTTCATGAACGCCGATTGATTAATCAGTAATGAATATGATCTATTGAATTATTTGTCATAGTAAAGCAACTCTTCTGAGTGGCAAATCGCAAATGAGCAATTGACCATGAAAAAGGATTAATGTCGGCAGTACTCACAGCGATAAAATTATCCTCAAGCCTTATTCAGAATAACCACGTGCAACCCTGGGAATGGGTGAAAATGATGATGCTAGCCACCTTTTTGAATAGCAAGTGGGGAGGAGTGAATACCTAGTGGCCCCATACAGAAGGTACGGGACAATACTAACGGAGAATGCATAACTGGATGGTAAACTAATTTGCAATTTTTACGACCCTACCATTTTCCCCTCTCCACCCTCACCTACACCATCCCTATCTCTGTCATACGGATGTGTGCCTTTTGTGCTAGATGCGACTAATATTAGAAAATATTGGTGATGAACCAATTTCTGCTTCAATTGTATTCCATCTGCGAATTGTGAATTCATTTCTTGCATGTTTTACAGTTCTAATACAGTTCTTGATTGCCGATGGATTTCCAGGTTTCGAATGATAAATTGTTCATGGAGATTTTAGCATTTAAGCCTTGGAAGCTATCTGTTCTAAACTGAGCCAAATTTTATAGTTGAAGGTAATGAGAGAAAGGAATAACAATTACCGAATTTTCTGTTCAATGTCTTTCTAGAAAATGAAATGTCTCCTTCTTTCAAGAAGGCGATATCGGGAAGAACGTGTAAGTCTGACTGTTCAGTCGCGCACGAACTGCTGACGACTCAAAAGGATATAACCTTGGTTCTTACATAGATGAAAAAATGTATGTGGGTTCGCGTGTGTGGAGAGGCAGGTATCATCGATACAACCGTAGGACTCACCGTGGATTGGTCTCATGTTTAGAGAGATATATAAAGTGGCAAATGTTGTATACAAATGTTAATGTTTCAACATCACTTAATTAAGTATTAGTCGGTGATAAGAAAAAGATAAAACCTAACCCTTTAATTAGATGAATTACGGTCGAAAAAACATCCTAAATAACTGAATACATTTATATTAATATTCGAAACGTTGAACATTATTTGGAAAATTGGAGACAGTGTTCCAAACAGTTCTCGAATCTTCGAGACCATTTTAGAAATTTCTAGAAAGTGGCATGGAATTTTCGAGATGATTCCCTAGTTTTCCAGGAGGTTCCGTAACGATCTAGACTCTTTTAAAATTTTCCAGAACATTCCGTAATTTTCCCGATATTAGGACATATCAAATATTATAGTAGAATGATTCCTAGAGAGTTGGAGAATATTTGAGAACTTTCTACCGTAGGGGACCTGCGCACTATCAAAACGTATAAGTAATAACAAATGTAAGATATAGTATGGGCGCCGCGTATGTTCTCGGAAAACAAAACTAACCTGAAGCCCATGCTTTTTTTTATATTTGTTCCTTATTCCTTCTATTTTGTGACTGTGCACAGGCCCTAAGAATCTTAAGAATCTTCTAGGATATTCTAGAAATCTCTGGAACAAGGTAGAATCTTCTAGAACTCTGTAGAACTTTTGCGAACCTTCTAGAATATTTTAGAACGCCGGTATATCACGTAGGAAAAATTCCTATAGGAATTCCTATAGGAAATCCTATAGGAATGCTATGGAGAATTCGAACTTTTCCTATAGGTTTTTTTTCTATAGAAATTCAAAAGTTTATAGGATTTAGGATTTTCTGTAGAGATTTTTTCCAGAAATCATTTTCTATAGGATTTTAGAATTCTTATAGGATTTTTTCATATAGTCCTTCCTCTCGAGAAGAAGATTTATAGGAAAAACTTCTATGAAAATTCACAAATCCTATAGAAGAAGGTTTATAGAAAAAAAAATCCTATTAGAATTCAAAAATCCTATAGAAGAAAGTTTGTAGAAAAGGATCCTATAAGAATCCTGAAATCTTATAGAAAATTGTTTATAGAAAAAAAACCCTATAAGAATTCTAAAATTCTATAGAAGAAGGTTCATAGGAAAAAATCCTATGAAAATTTTGAAATTCTATAGAGAAAGGACTATATCAATGCTAGCAGTAACGCGTTTCAACTTTTAAGATTGTTCGATTGGAGCTAAAGAAGCATATCGCAGTCGCCACGGTACTGACATAAATAACGCCATTTCCGTTGAATCACCCATATATTACTTGATTTAGGCTTATTTTTTATAGCCAAATCGAGTAAGAAAAAGAAAGACAAAAAAATCACATGGTCCGCTTCGCCCTCGAGGCCCGTTTGGCCCTCGCAGTCCGTTGTGGCCTACACTCTCCTACATAGTTCATCGATACCCAAAATCTTCTTCCAGTGCCACTGATGGATCAATCACAGAGATGCGGCTATGAGAAGTTTCCTCGATCACAGAGAGGATTGAGGATAAACACAGACCTGGTTATTTTCTTTAATAAAATTGATTTAAATTCATTAATTATTTATAAATCTATATAGAGGTCATTGAATATTGTGAAAATAATGACTTAAACTATTCAATTATTTATTAATTAATTAATAACAATTGCGGGGGTCATTAGACGTTGTCTAAATGATTTCTGGACTATATTCATATGGGGGGAGGGGGGTCAGACTCAATTTCCGCCTCTGGGATCACCTCTGTGATTGCTCCCCGTCACAGAGCACAACACAGAGGTATTATTTTATGCAATAAATGAATTATTAATTGTTTAATGATAATTGAGGGGGTCATTAGACATTATCTAGATGATTTTTCACTTAAAACTCTCCTACGGCCATATAGCGATCACAAAAACCAGTTAAAGAATTGAAAATGAATATTAAAGACAATTCATTTCATTGAAAGATGCCAACGTTTCGGACACTATATGTGTCCATCATCAGGGCAATATTTTATTGTTCTGCGAAAAATTAACAAAAAATTATAATTATTTTACAACTCAAGTCTATCTATATATCATTCTGAAAAAAAAAAAATTAAAATAACAAAATAAACGACAGAATTTCATAATTTACCTAAATCCCATTGAATGTAAAGGGAGCAGAACAAAAATAACCAACAATTATACAAGACAGTAAAAATACATGTCATTGGCCTCTTCTAACCTAGAAAATACAATGCATAGATATCAATGACCCAAACTGATAAAGAAAACTTTATGAAAATGAAATTCATGTTTTGAATAAAAAATAACATTATAGTGAACAATAAAAACTAACTAAATGTTCATTCTATGTGAATCTACTGAAAATGATGATAAAATTGTGAGACCATTGTAAACAACATACCGTTGGTTCAGATGTCAGAAATCGAAGAGAGCGAAACATCAGAGCCATCTGGTGAAACCAATAAAAAACTAACCACCAGAATTATCAATTAAATGTCTGGATCATTAGACAAATATGCATTATATTGCACATGTTTTCAAACTAGCAAACAATCAAAAAATCCCAAAACTTTAAAAAAAATTTTTTAACAAAAATGTCAAGTACATTAAAAAATTACTAATCAATTACGTTCATAAAATCAGTCAGTGCATAAATATTAACCATAATTAGAAATTACTGTATCGTTAATTTCTTTAACATCATAATTAATCCATCATAAGAGTTGCCGCGATTTTTACAGTCATTAACAAAATTAACTGTTCTCCCTTGATGTTTTTTTATATTAAACATTTCCATAATATTTAATGCAACCCCAGGATTAGTTGAACCAAGTATACTTGAATGATCAAAATTAAATGTATGATGTCTGTTCTCTACATGAGCAGACAAAAATCTGGTAGACAGAGTGTTTAAGGTGGCTGACAAGAGGTTTTTCAAAGAGAATCTTTTGTTGGTTAAGAAGATTTTAATCTTCAATGACTATCCTATTGAGTTCATTAATTACTTAATTAGAGATAGATTATTAAACATTCAGAATAACAACAATTTGTTGAATCCGGACGCTGATGATAGGTTGGTCATTGAAAGCAAAAAGACTCTATTTGTGCCTTTCTCTCCTCATTTGACTAACAATATCAAGAACTGTTGTTCTAGGTTTGACTTGAAAGTAATCTCAACAATTGCTTACAAGTTAGGGAATTTATTCAAAACAACTAAAGATCCAGTTCCTATTAACTTGAAGTCAAATGTAGTATATAAAATTCCTTGTAGTAACTGTCCAATGGTATATATTGGACAAACGACTAGGTTTTTCAAAGATAGACTTGATGAGCACAAAAGAAGTGAGAAAGATCCTAAAAAGTATCGTTCAGGACTGTCTGCTCATGTAGAGAACAGACATCATACATTTAATTTTGATCATTCAAGTATATTTGGTTCAACTAATCCTGGGGTTGCATTAAATATTATGGAAATGTTTAATATAAAAAAACATCAAGGGAGAACAGTTAATTTTGTTAATGACTGTAAAAATCTCGGCAACTCTTATGATGGATTAATTATGATGTTAAAGAAATTAACGATACAGTAATTTCTAATTATGGTTAATATTTATGCACTGACTGATTTTATGGACGTAATTGATTAGTCATTTTTTAATGTACTTGAGATTTTTGTTAAAAAATTTTTTTTTAAGTTTTGGGATTTTTTGATTGTTTGCTAGTTTGAAAACATGTGCAATATAATGCATATTTGTCTAATGATCCAGACATTTAATTGATAATTCTGGTGGTTAGTTTTTTATTGGTTTCACCTGATGGCTCTGATGTTTCGCTCTCTTCGATTTCTGACATCTGAACCAACGGTATGTTGTTTACAATGGTCTCACAATTTTATCATCATTTTCAGTAGATTCACATAGAATGAACATTTAGTTAGTTTTTATTGTTCACTATAATGTTATTTTTTATTCAAAACATGAATTTCATTTTCATAAAGTTTTCTTTATCAGTTTGGATCATTGATATCTATGCATTGTATTTTCTAGGTTAGAAGAGGCCAATGACATGTATTTTTACTGTCTTGTATAATTGTTGGTTATTTTTGTTCTGCTCCCTTTACATTCAATGGGATTTAGGTAAATTATGAAATTCTGTCGTTTATTTTGTTATTTTAATTTTTTTTTTTCAGAATGATATATAGATAGACTTGAGTTGTAAAATAATTATAATTTTTTGTTAATTTTTCGCAGAACAATAAAATATTGCCCTGATGATGGACACATATAGTGTCCGAAACGTTGGCATCTTTCAATGAAATGAATTGTCTTTAATATTCATTTTCAATTCTTTAACTGGTTTTTGTGATCGCTATATGGCCGTAGGAGAGTTTTAAGTGAATTAATGGAAAGCGATTGGAATTAATATCATGAATTATCTAGATGATTTTTGAATTATGTTCATATCTGGGGGGGGAGGGGGGGGGGGACTAACTGAATTTCGCCCTCTGGGATCGCCTCTGTGCTTGCTCCCCGTCACAGAGCACAACACAGAGGTATTATTTTATGCAATAAATAAATTATTAATTGTTTAATGATAATTCAGGGGGTCATTAGACATTGTCTAGATGATTTTTGGAGTATGTTCATATCCGGGGGGAGTGGGGGAGGGGGGTATTTCACTGAATTTCCCCCTCTGGGATCATCTCTGTGATTGCTCCCCGTCACAGAGCACAACACAGAGATATTTATTTATTCAAAAAATAAATTATTAATTGATGAATAATAATAGGGGGGGTCATTAGACATTATCTAGATGATTTTTGGAATATGTTCATATCCGGGGTGGGGGAGGTGTAAGTAAATTTCGCCCTCTGGGATCATCTCTGTGATTGCTTCCCGTCACAGAGCACAACATAGAGGTATTTATTTATTCAACAAATAAATTATTTATTGTTTAATGTTAATTGAGGGGGTCATTAGACATTGTCCAGATAATTTTTGAAGTATGTTCATATCTGGGGAGGGGGAGAGGGAGGGAGGTGTAACTAAATTCCGCCCTCAGTTGTGCTCTGTGACGGGGAGCAATCACAGAGATGATCCCAGAGGGGGAAATTCAGTGAAATACCCCCCCCCCCTTCCCCCGGATATGAACATATTCCAAAAATCATGTAGACAATGTCTAATGACCCCCTCAATTATCATTAAACAATTAATAATTTATTTATTGAGTAAAATAATACCTCTGTGTTGTGCTCTGTGACGGGGAGCAATCACAGAGATGATCCCAGAGGGGGAAATTCAGTGGGATACCCCCCCCCCCCGGATATGAACATACTCCAAAAATTATCTAGACAATGTGTAATGACCCCCTCAATTGTCATTAAACAATTAATAATTTATTTATTGAATAAATAAATACCTCTGTGTTGTGCTCTGTGACGGGAAGCGATCACAGAGGCGATCCCAGAGGGCGAAATTCAGTTCGCCCCCCCCCCCCCTTCTCCCCCCCTGATATGGACATACTCTAAAAATCATCTAGACAATGTCTAATGACCCCCTGAATTATCATTAAACAATTAACAATTTATTTATTGCATAAAATAATACCTTTGTGTTGTGCTCTGTGACGGGGAGCAAGCACAGAGGCGATCCCAGAGGGCGAAATTTAGTTACACCTCCCCCCCCCCCCGGATATGAACATATTCCAAAAATCATCTAGATAATGTCTAATGACCCCCCTCCCCCCTATTATTATTCATCAATTAATAATTTATTTATTGCATAAATAAATACCTCTGTGTTGTGCTCTGTGACAGGGAGCAATCACAGAGGCGATCCCAGAGGGCGAAATTGGGTCTGACCCCCTCCCCCCCCCCCATATGAATATAGTCGAAAAATCATCTAGACAATAAACTCATGACCCCCCCAATTGTTATTAATTAATTAATAAATAATTGAAGAGTTTAAGTAATCATTTTCATAACATTCAATGACCCCTATATAGATATATAAATAATAAATGAATTGAAATCAATTTTATTAAAGAAAATAACCAGCTCTGTGTTCATCCTCAATCCCCTCTGTGATCGAAGAAACTTCTCAGTATGTGATTGTCTATGGGATGCTATTTGACTGATCCATCAGGGTGAAAAAAACGAAGCGATTTCAGCATTGTTACCCTGATCACAGGAATGTGATGCTGCCGACAGACTAACTGAGATTACATCTGTTTATACGACGAAACGATCCGACAGGATTACCGAGAATTCTTAGAACTGGTGGTAATTTTTCTCAACGGAAAATTAAAGCGAGGAAACCGATTTCGAGCACTGGGTCCGATTCACCATGCTAGATAGATGGCGAAGGCGATCTATTCCTTGAAAATTTTCATATTCAGGAACAAATTTACATTGAGGCCTCACAAGGAATCAGGCCTACGCAATATGTGTATTTTTGTTATTACGATATACCAGAAGGCTTGGTTCACTGCCTCAAATGCAGTTGCGGCACCAAGAAACGATTCACATCTGCTGAAATAGTTAGCAGCAAGCTCTAGCAATCCGTCGAATGTCTCCTCAAAAGTGGGCAAAGCTGCATTTGAGAAGTTCGTGAATCCCCTCTGGTATTTGTCAGAAGAGTGAATCGCATTTGCCTTTTTCGACAAAAATGTGAGTGCGGAGTGTAAGAGAATGATATGCCAGGCTATCGAATCTCGGCCTGCTCTCTCAAATAGGTAATGGGAGAAAAAATGGGTAGAGATCAATGATAAAACGTTGATTCAAGAATTGAGTTTAGATATATTTGTAACACAAAAACATCTAATTTCTTCGATATTCTGAGATTAGAGACTGGTTTTTTGGATACTGTTCCAATTACGTGGGAGAAAAGAGACGATTTTCTCAAAGCCTTGAAAATTGTCACTTCTCTACGTGTTACCAATCACATAGCTGAAAGAAGCGTCGCTCTCGTAAGTGAGTATAACAATTTACTTACGAAAGATAAAAGCAGTAAACAGCATACATTGTTAGTTGTACAAAAAATAAGAGAGTTAACATCAGAGTATACCAAAGAGAGCATACAGCTCTCATTGGAGAGATATCTGCTCATTCTATCAGCGGAGGCCACACACGAGGATTTAAAGCAATAAAATATCATTGATTGTGTTTCTTCTCTCGGATGCTATCCATTAATGTGGATTATTTTATTAGTTATTATTTTTTTAATTATTCATCCAGTGACATTTAATTTATGTAACTTGTGTATTAATTTTGCATAACGTGCAAAAAACAGCATAATAATAGAATTTCCAAACTCCAAAAACATTTGAAAATAATTCAATCAGACAACTCCACTCCTAATTAATTTATAATAATGAATCAAGTGCGGTTGAAATCGTGATGTATTGAGAAATTTAACAATGTCGTTCATTTTATGAAATTTTTGAAAAAGTCGGCAAATTTAATATTAAAAACTGGACTGACCCTTTATTTATTACCGAGAGAAAAAGAAATAGCCTGTGCTAGAAAAGGTCGGACCAGCTGGCTGACCCTATCCATTTCAGTATATAGCCCCCCCCCCCCCCATAAAAGCACCAGCTAACCCTTGCAGCTGACGAAGTCCAAAAGTTTCACAATGTTTTTTGGCATTTTTCTTGGGTTTGGATTAGTTGAAAATTATTCTTCTTTCGTAGACAGATGATGAGATAGTTAAACCATCACTTGACGGAATTTGAAGGAACCGAGCAGACTTTGGAGGGCTCTGGAAGCCCCCAAAAATTTCTAGTTTAAGCAAAAATCCTCCATTTTCATTCATTAAAGAATAAAGTGAAAATACATTGTCAAAGACAAAACAAGCAGGCGGCAGCGACATGCGGCTATAGATTTGTAACTACAGATTTGCGATTGTGGAGTTTGTTAATGTTACATGTGTATTTTTTTTCGCCATCAATCAATTGATGGAGCGCTTCCGAATGATGCTTTCAATCCTTTTCGCGTATTATTATAGTAAATGTTTTGCATTTCATATCTCAAAAGTTGAATATCTCCGGAACCACCTGTCCGATTGAGCTGATTTTAAATACCAAACATGACAATCAGGAGAGTCACCTTCATGCCAAATTTCAAGTTGATATCTCAAATTTTTCAAAAGTTAGCGTGTTTACAAGGATTTTTAGTGAAAAACGAAAAAATAGCCATATCTCGAAATTTTTGTATAAACGGGTATACATATTTTGATTGATCAAGATAGAAGACATTGAGACAAAGGTTTTTTAAAAAAAAAACAAATTAATCGATTGAGTCGTTTTCGAGATATTCGATAAAATAGATCCACATACAAAGTTGAATATCTCCGGAACCGCTTGTCCGATTGAGCTCATTTTTAAAATCAAACATGACAATCATGAGAGTCACCTTCATGCCAAATTTCAAGTTGATATCTCTTCTTTTTCAAAAGTTAGCGTGTTTATAAGAATTTTCCGCAAAAAACAGAAAATTGGCAATATCTCTAAAACCTTGCATCGACCGGTATATATATCCTGGTTGATTCAGATAGTAGACAACGAGACGAAGATTTTGAAAAAAAAAAAGCCAGTAGGTTTGGTCATTTTTGAGATATTCACAAAAAACGATTTACAAACAAATCACTATTCCTCAAAAACTACTCAATCGATCGAGCTGAAATTTGGCACAAAATTAGCACCAACTAATACCAATAATCTGACAAAATTTCAGATTTTTCGGAAATGATTTTCTCAATTAATTGGTCAATTTAAGGAAAAGTGACCCCCGAGTGGACACGCGAACAGACGGACATTGGCTCCAAACTTCGTATTTTTACGTTTCAGACCATTCTACATCATTTCCAGCCAAAATTAGAAAATGTAAAAATAGGTCGATGACAATGCTTCCATTCGGAAGCAAAAAGCTCAAAAACAATGCAAAAAAAAATTTCTTTCACTTTGCCGGGCTCCCTTTTATACCTCTATATAAGAGGAAAATAATTTCTCTTCATGATCAAAAAAAAAAATAAGAGAAAAAAATTCAAGCGACGTCCCCCAGGGGGGTTGGGTGATCAGGGAAGAGGCTGCCCATCATATAACAAGTAAAAATATTTCTTTACTAGAAATGATGTCACAAGATAATATTGCAGAATTAATAATGAATACTCGGAGAGAATTGTCATCATCAAGACAAATCATTATGACACTCCTCTGATTTCTCAAAGTTCATAGAAAGTCTAGGGGCGTTGTAGGTTTCTTGGGGTTACAATAATTTTTTTTGAGACGTTTCGACAAGTCCTACGAGTATTTTCATAATATTAATAGTTTTCGACGATTTTTCTAGATCCTTTTATCAATTGGAAGGTTTTTTCAAGGAATTTCAGATTTTTATTGAAGGAATAAATATGCCTGTGATCATCATCTTCTCTTATTTTTTGTTGGTCACAATCTGCAAGAATGAAATCTATTAAATCGAAAAAATGGAATCATGAATAGACTAAATTACAATTTTTCATGGAGTGATCCTGATACATCTACATCCATGGAACCGCGTTCGTAAGTTGAACATTCATATGGGATTTTTCCATCTCAAAATCATTCTCTTGAATACTACTTTAAAACCTAATGATAAAAATGACTCTCTTCTCAAAAAACATCCTTTTATATAGATTATTTGGCTTCAAGTCTAACTATCTGGGCATAGACGGACGATATGCAAATAGCAGATTTAAATATTTATTCACCTTCAGGGCTGGTCTAAATAAATATAATGACGTAGGACCACTTTTCACAACGGAAGATCATCCAGGCCAATATGATAATCTCTGAAGAATATCTGTCGTCTTTCCGAGTGAATTCACATTTCAAAACTTCATGAAAGTAGAAACCAACTTCTACGACTTATCTAAACTCTGTTATTGTTCCTTTCAGTTGATTTATATAGAAAAAGCCTTCCCAATACATGCGGACCATATTTGGAAACAAGGCGAAATTGGAGAGACACATCGTGTGCGGATATTTCACGGATAACGTTTCACGACCAAGTTGAGCTCGATATCCACAGCAACACAAGAATGCCAAAAATAATAATCGTCGAAAGAGAATTTTAGATCCTATGTGATTCTATCGCCGAATCATGGAAGGAAAGGAAAATCCGCGAAGGAGGAGAGAAGGAACATAGGAGGGTTGAAATAAAAATAAGAAACAAAAATGAACGTAACCTACAATTATATCTCTGCAGTTGGATTTCGGTCGAACTATCCATTAAACTCAGAGCGGACACAACCTCCGAGAGAGATAGACATTGAAACATTGAGACGAAGATTATAAAAAAAAAAAGGAAAAATGAAATAGCCTGAGTCGTTTTCGAGATATTGCAAAAAATAGATTTACATATAAAATTTGGTATCTCCGGAACTAACTCCCCGATTGAGCTGATTTTAAATACCAAACATTATAATCATAAGAGATACATTCATGCGAAAGTTAAAGTTGATATTCAAATTTTTTCGAAAATTAGCGTGTTTGCAAAGAATTTCAATGAAAAACAGAAAACTAGCCATATCTCGAAAACTTTTCAGCAACAGGTATACATATTTTGGTTGATTAAGATAGAAGACATCAAGAAAAAAGTTTTGAAAAAAAAATAAATAAATCGGGGTCGTTTTCGAGATATCGAGTAAAATCGGTTCACAAGCAAAGTTAAATATCTCCGGAACTAATCGTCCGATTCAGCTGATTTTAAATACCAAACATTGCAATCATAGGAGATACCTCCATGCCAAATTTCAAGTTGATATCTCAATTTTTTCGAAAGTTAGCGTGTTTACAAGGATTTTCAATGAAAAACAGAAAACTAGCCATATCTCAAAAACTTTCCAGCAACAGGTATACATATTTTTATTGATTGAAATAGAAGACGTCGAGATGAAAATTTTGAAAAAAAAAAAAATGAAATCGGTTCAGTCATTTTTGAGATAATGAAGGAAAACGAATTTTCGATACATAGCAATATCTCAAGAACTAATCGATCGATCGAGCTGATTTTAAATACCAAACATTGCAATCATAAGAGATACCTTCATGCCAAATTTCAAGTCAATATCTCCATTTTTTCGGAAGTTAGCGTGTTTACAAGGATTTTCTATGAAAAACAGAAAACTAGCCATATCTCAAAAACTTTCCAGCAACAGGTATACATATTTTTATTGATTGAGATAGAAGACGTCGAGATGAAAATTTTGAAAAAAAAAAAAATGAAATCGGTTCAGTCATTTTCGAGATAATGAAGGAAAACGAATTTTCGATACATCGCAATATCTCGAGAACTAATCAATCGATCAAGCTGAAATTTGGCACAGACCTAGTCCCATCTAATTCCAACTATCTCACAAAATTTCAGATTTTTTGGAACTTTTTTACCCGTTTAATCATTAAATTTACGAAAAAGTGACCACCGGTCAGCATGTACACATACAGACATTCTCGCCAAACTTCGTATTTTTACGTTTCAGACCATTCTGCATCGTTTCCAGGCAAAATTGGAAAATGTCAAAATTGAACGATTTCAAAGGCTTCCATTCGGAAGCCAAAAAAGAGAGCGTAGAAGCTACGCGACAGAAGTGAAACTTCATTGAAGACGGAGTCATCCGTTGGGGGGGGGGGCATCATTGCGCTGTGCGCACACCAATTCACGGCGCTGCCCCCTCCCCGATGGTGTCGGTTACTTCCGTTGCATACGGACTTTCGTGTATTTCATTCGTACCCAAAGGCGCCTATAGAAGTTTCACTTCAAAAAAATCTATATGGAGGATAGAAATTATAGTCATCTTGGTAATTATTATAGAATGCAGAGAATAATTCTTATTCACTCTATTCAATCAAATTATATCTCTAATGTGCATCAAAGATTAACCAGATGCGCGAGACTTTTCACCATTCGAGACAATAAATTTTACTAGAAGCCCAGTACAATTTACTGTTCCGAATGGTAAAAAGTATGGTACGCATCTCAGGTGCGAGGTTGGTAAATTTTATATGATTTCTGCGTAGTAACTTTTGCGTTTACCACATTCAAGATCTGTAGATAAGGTTAGTAATTTTTACTATTCTAGGATACTGCATTTTATACAAATATTTGTAAAAACTAACAAGATTTTTCATCATTTTCATCTGTGCAAACCGGCAATTTTTATACATATAACAATAAATATTATATGGAAGCGTTCATTAAAATACATCCACATCAAGGATATTTATTGCTCCAAATATAAATTATTACAGAATTACCATTCGTCTGGGTAATTTTGATCTGGATTTCACTATAATTTTTACCGAAAAATTCTCTCCGTGTAGGGAAACAACGTCAGTGATTATGCTTGCAAATATCCCAAAGGAGAAATCCAGGATAACTGCCACCTAATGCGAGTGGTCGTCGACAGCATACGAAGCCCCATGGGTAATGCTCTGGAAAGCTTGGAGATGCTCAAGGATTTTCGGAGCAACTCCTTTGACAAGTCAGTGTGACAGAGTTGACTTGATGGGGCAGAGAGAGAAAGGTAACATGGACGAGTGAACGAGGAGTTGGGGTTGATGGTTAGTTTTCATAGAATGGTGCCGGAGGTGGTGCCGGGAAACTTAAAGCACTTGAAAGCGACTGAAGGAGGGATAGATACTACCAGGTGTGGATACTATCAGAGAGAATGTACCCATTGCGCTAACTCCATTAGCCGTAGCCAAGAGACGTTAGTGGAATTTGTAAAATGTACGAGTTGATGGTGATATGTCGAACTATCACGTATATTTTCACTGGCTCGTTCATCCATATCAAATTTACTCTCTCCAGCTGTTCACAGACAAGTTTCTCTTGAATTATTTCAATACATACATTTTGTTTGTACAGCGGAGTAAATGCAAACCATCGGATCCCTGGAGAGAGCTCATCTACACGTGATGCTGATGAGTATAAGATTAGACCTTACCGGAATGTTTATACGTCCACTTGATGCAAGAATATCATAGTCTCCTTGATATTCGTAGTTTCATCGTATCTTCCGTCTGAGGCTACAGCGTTACTTATTACAATTCTGCAATGTACTGCAAACTACGATGGGGTTTAAATTATTTTTCTCCGCCATGTTTTTCCATCCATTCGTGGGTTGTTTCATCATTGAAGCGCACTTCCCCTTCGACGAATACATTTGTGCTGACTTAACTGTCTCGCCTTGTATCTCTTGCCACTTTGAGCATGAGTACTTCTCTTTTGGTTTTACCCCGCGGCACCATTTCGATCCTCGGAAGATTAGAGGAACGAACCCCGGCAAAACGTGGCAAACTGGAGGAATAGGGGCCACTTGAAGGTGGTATAGTGCGCAAATAAGAGGGCGGAGAAATCTATTTCCTCTGATTCTCACGGACTGTCAGAGAAACGTGCTAACGCTGCAAGGCAAAAACGACTTTATGGTTTAGTTGGCATTATGGGTTTAAGAGAATGAAATGCCAGCGTAAGTGGAGATGAAAAAAGAGAATTTTTCTCTAGAAAAAGAGTGGGGGGGGGGGGGAGGAGAGCGTGGTTTGCAAAAAAATGTGATTGAATCTGATTTCTGTGGTAGTTTTAGTGAGAATCGCAGTAACAATGGAGACAATCGAAATTTATGCAAAAATTATAACCACTCTAATGCGTCGTAATTTTGTATGCTCTCCCTGCAAGTGACCACTCCTCGATATGACCTCATTCTCTCCATTTCTCTAGTTAGTATCACACAATTTTTTTTTCTCTCCTAGGGCTCTTATCCCCCATCATTTTCCATTTTATTTCACCCTATCTTGCTTCCAAGTCATGTCGCCATGTGAGAATGGAAGACCGTGGATGATGGTTAGAATGAGATAGGAAGTAGAGACGACCGAGGCTACTGGTAAAATTTATTATGACCATACGAGCAATCTATTTATTTTCCCCATTCGCTGTTGGTCCGGCCTTCGATTTTATCCGTGGGAAAGCCATATCGCGTTTCCATTCAGTAAGCAAAATCCATCTCAAAATTGTTCTCAACACTCTTTTGTATATTCAGTATGATGGGAAGAGGAAGTATTGAAGCAATTGTTTGCAGTGAAGGAAACGAGTCGATTAACGATCATGTCCAATCGTTGATTCGTACTCGATGTACGTGAGGACCTGTCGGTGGAGTGATCTCGGCACTGAGAGATTCCATGGAGCTTTCTTCACCATATACTTGCGTGCATTTCTAGTTATTCAATTCACGTATTGTATAACTATAACTGTAACAGGCTGATTTGAATTACCATATTCAATACGATTTCAGCGAGAAGTAAAATGGAGCTTACGCCTTCTTCAGATTTCTATGAATTTACAAAACTTCATCGACTCTAACAACATTCGTCGGCGTATTTTCTCATATAAAACCCAGCAAAGTGTTTTGCCAAGTGATTTCTAGTAAACAAGAAAATTGGAATATTAATAATTGAGTTGTTATTCGCTATGGGGCTTGAGTCTCTTTCCCTTTCCCTTGCGATGTTGATAACACCAACTCTCTTCCTTCCCGGGTAGTAACAAAGCAATGGGCCAGGCTTTATCCAAGACTAGTGACCGTGCCCCCAGACTTTCGGATCCACTACTCAGCCAGATTCGCGCCAGGTTTGATGTGAGCTTGGAACGGTAATAGCGGGCCAAGCCGTGCAGCAATCCATGGTCAAGCAATGTCCCAAGTCGATGCCCAAGTTCAATCAAGTTTCGTTTAAATAGATTAATTAGGTATCATTATGTATCACTTTTGGTCATATATCTGACGGCTTCATCCAATAAAAAATAATTGAACAGTGGCATAGGATTGGCACCGTAAATACTGCCGAACTGCCAATTGTCATCACACATAATGATGGAAAAAAATTGATCCTTTTTCAAATCATTTTCACTACTAATTATCGTTCACTTATCAACCCTCAACCCGATAATCGCTGGAAAAGCATAATTAGTTAACTCAAAATATTCTACCTATACTGGGATCGAACCCGGAGCCTGAACCTAATGATTACTAATCTTATGCTGTAATCACTAGATCACTTATATATTCGGAATTTGAATTGTCTGTATGGATTCCGCCCCGTGGTTTTTTGAAGTCCATGTTTTCTTCAGTTATTAACTCAACTTTTTCATCAATACTACTATTATTAAAATTACCTTCTAATCACTGATTCATCATCAGAATTCAGAAAATAATCGTTTGTTATCATTCAATTCTGATTACCAATCCTGTTTGGGGTATTTGATACGATAGGCGAGCAAATAAAAATACTGGACCCTTGCCTGAGGTTGTAAATCACGGTGACCGGAGTTTATTTCCCCAACAAAAATTTCCCGGAAGAAATTCCCCCGCCAAAATTTCCCCGGAAAAAATTTCCCCTGGAAAAAATTTCCCCTGGAACAAATTTCCCCTGGAAAAAATTTCCGTGGGAAAAATTCCCCTGGAAAAATTTTTTCCGGACAACAGATTTGTACAGACGTTTGGGGTGGCCGCCGGGGGGGGGGTGGGGGAGGGGAACAACACACATTTTGATGATAAGCTGCTCCCGCCGTTATAGTCCCGGGGTTTGCGGTGAAATTTTTTTCCGGGAGAATTTTCGTTGGGGGAAATTTTTCCGGGGGAAATTTTTTCCAGGGGAGATTTTGTCCGGGGAAATTTTTTCCGGGAAATTTTCTCCGGGAAATTTTTGTTGGGGAAATAAACTCTTAGAACCGTAAATCACAGGTATACCTATTGGTACGTCAATACTATCTCCTGACCAGCTGCAAACGTGAGTCGAAAGCAGGATTTATTCTCCAATTTAAGGAAAGGAATAATTTACACACAATTCACTTCAACTTTTGATGTTAAAATTGTGAAGGAATAAAAGAGTCAAGACAAACATTGATCACACTGATGATACAAAAACTGAACGTCTAAAAAATGTGGCACTGAGACACTATTGTGAATAAACAAATTTAAATGTGTAAAGAACTGATGAATAACGATATTGATAATTTAAAAGTTAATATTGCATCTAGAAAATAAATATTTAGTTTTCAGATTTTAACTAGAGATCAAGCTCTAAGGTCTTGTTTCGATAAAGTCTCGCTGATGAATCACTTAAAATCAGAGATAAAATATCAAGTTATAAGTTATTTCAAGAAGGAATATGCAAAGTTCTTGTTAAGTAGGTGATACTTGTTATCCTAGAGCTCATTGGTTGAAGGAAGTGGGAGGGCGTATCTCGAAATACCATTAGGACAGTAAAGGCCTTTTCCACATCTGGTATACCCTTTTTTTTTTGCTACTGAGGAAAAATAAGGGATGGCAGGTGTTGAAAAGTGGCGCCATTTATAATGTAAGCAAGATGTCGATGCGCATAATTCAGGTCAGATTGTCGAATTCTATAATCCCATGTTAAATCATTAATTAATCAATAAACAGTTATGGTAGACGTTGCTGAGTTGTGTTAAACTGTTCTACATATATTAATCTATATATTGAATAAATAAACCAAGTCTCATATTTCAATAATTCACCAGTCTAATTAAATCTATTATTCCTCCCAACCTATAATAGCAGGGTTTTCTAAAAGTGGACATTCGGCTTACACATTTTGGAGCCTGAAATTAGCATCCTCCCAATTTATTCGATCGTTGAATTCATAACTCGACTGGAATAGGAATGAGAACTGTAAATCCTACATTCAAGTCAAAGGCCTGTTTCGTTATAAAGTAGAAAAGGGACAGACAAGTCGGAATAGGACCCAGGCTCTCTATAATAGAAGTAAATGAAGTTTTTCCAAAGTACATGACAGATAGACTGAATGTATAACTTCTACGTGAGAAAATTTAACTGAGAGAGGATTAAAATATTTCTATTCTTGTATGGGGAAAATTCTGGATTTTACCGGTCATCTCAATAATTATTTGCTATTTGCAATCGGACAAATCCCCAAAGAACAGAAAGATATGATTGTTAATTATCCAAAATTAGGAATTATGTGATTTCAGTCTGGCAGTTCTACTATTATAATCGCACCCTTAAAAATATGCCCCGCCTCCCCCCCCACCCCCTTATGCATAACCCTGTAATATCGGTGCAAGCTTGTTGATCAAGGCCCGGACCATCGCCGGCTGGAGCTCGGTTTCCGAACTCTGGCATGCCAGTGCTCGCCTTAACAATGGGCCAGATCTGTTCATTAGGGGTCGGTTGCCCGCCTGACTCAATCCTCACTCCAGAGCCTTGGCCCTCCCTCCAACCAAGCTTAGGCACCAAGGCTTGGCGAACTCAGGCCTGTGCTTGACAATGCCCGCTTCCAAGTATTGGTATTTCCTCCCTGGGTTCCCACACTGCTGCCTCCCAAATGCGTATCTAGTCACATACCTGTAACGAAAGTACTTATACACAACTCACCTGCACACGAGATGCGCGTTCTCACTCCTGAATGTGTACGGTGGAATACTAATAGAAAGCAACTTCAATCCATCCACTGAAACATAAGAATATAATGCAAATGAAATATCGTCATCAAACGAAATTATGGATTATGGTGATTATTGTCAGTAGATACATTTATTCAACAGTACCGTGAACTCCCAATTTCCATTTGAGCGAAAAAGGATTACGATTCGAGCGGAATATGGATTGAATCATACTTAAGGTAAATAATTCAATTAATACCGACGATCATGGATTGCCATTGAATCGAATTGATATTTGCTATTCTATCTCTCAAACCGCTATTCATAGCTGTTCCAACTTTTTGGTTGATTCATTACTATTCAACCTCATTTGTAGGAGAGGGAGAGAGCTCAATAATCAAAAACCCTCTCACCTCTATCTTCTAACAATCACCCGCCGAGATCGAACGCAGTATCGCGACTCGATCCTTGACCTGGTTGAAACAACAAAGGAACCATTCAGAGGGGGCTTCAGCTCCCCTGACATTGCATGACCACTCAACTTCGTCGCTGGTCACGCGAAATCCAGAACACTCCCTCTCATCGAGAAGGAGCCCAATCGATTGATGTTGTTTTCCTGCCTCGCTGCTATTTTACCTGTGCCACGAAATCTATGAAAAGTAAAGGAACAATAGAGGAGAATTAATCATACAGTGGGCTTTCTTGATAGGAACGGTTCAATAAAACTATATATATATTTCCTCGAGAGATTAGGAGAGGAGAGAGATTCAATAATTATGGAGAATAGAAATTATAGAGCTTTGAAAATTATTCATGATGAAAGGGTTTTCACCGAAATTATTCAAATAGGCGCAGTCCTCAAATTTATTATGTACTCAGTGATTCAGAAAAAGAAGTTCGATCATGTTACCAGCTTTCCATCTTACTTTACTTATGATAACGCAACGTTAGCCGGGCAAACTTTTCTAAGAAAATTTCTCATTCACACAACTTTTTAACGTCTAGAACACCGACATAGGGTACAAAATTTACGCTACTACTCGGCTACTCCGATACCTGAAGGACTCGTAAATTATGCCCAAGAATTATCGATCCCACTATCCAGCCGCTAAACAGCCTGCCTTCCTTGCACTTTGACGTGTCTGATTATATACATGGGATTTCTACTTCCAAGTAGGCTTCCCCCGTAGCACAAGTTACTTTCCATAGGTAAGAGTGACTTATTTCCTTCACCCCCCCTCCCTCCCACTCATCCGCCACATACTTCTTAACTACACTGATAGAAAGAATTTTTTACACAACAAAAATGGCTTCTGGAGTTGAGATAATGGTGTTTTGACCATGAATTTCTTGATGCAAGAGATTATTGGATTTTCCCACTCAAACTTTATTCTGAGAGGGAGATTTGTGCCCTCAGAACCAATGTAATTGTCCGGAGAATCTATCAGCTCTGACGAGGATAACGAAGAAAAATCATCGACAGCTGAAAGTATAAATTCTTTTCACAAGAGAAGAGCTCGGAAGAGCTACTTCAACATATATATGGCATGTGAGAAGGACTTCTGCCAAGAAAATGCGCGCATGATATGCTATATGATGGATAGCGGAGGTTAGTTGAGTTCTCTGGTGCGCTCCAAAAGTCGTTCAGAGAACATCATCTGTATAATTAATTATAATTTTTTTTGCAACACCTGCCGTAAAAGTTCACTTTTCGGCACCGTTTTGCGTGCGTAAAATGTTTGTTTTCCGCACACTGTGCGTAAAATTCACAGATCGTGTGTAAAATGAATCTCGTGCGTAAAACTTCGTTTTACGCACTCGAATTTCATTTTACGCACGATCTTGAATTTTACGCACTCCGTGCACAAAACAAACACTGTGCCCTCCAAACGGTCCGTCAAAGCAAACTTTGGGCAGGTTTGCAAAAAATAGTATGTGCAACACGTGCGTGTAGCACTTTTTCACCTCGTGTGATTTCAAACACTCGTGCGACAAAGTGCTCTTTTACGCACTAGTTGCACAATGTACTATTTTATTATCTACCGTAAGAAGGACGGTGGAGAGATTATCATAGAATAACATTATTTATAATGTTCATAAAATAATAAAATTGACGATAAAATTGAAATATAGGGATGAAAGTAATTACGTATTTAAGTAAATAAGTATTTACATCGTCCAAAATAATAAAATAGTTTTTTAACATTATTTACCGTAAGAAGGACGGTGGAGAGATTATCATGAAATAACATTATTTATAATGTTCATGAAATAATAAAATTGACGACAAAATTGAAATATAGGGATGAAAGTAAATACGTATTTAAGTAAATTAAAAAAAAAAACTATTCTATTATTTTGGATGATGTAAATACTTATTTACTTAAAAAAAAAAAACTATTTTCATTCCTGTGATTACAATAGTATTCTCTGGCTTCAACGACGAGACTATCAAATTGTAATCACAGTTCTCTTCATATCTTCAAGAGAGTGATTGTGCAGAGAAAATTGAATTTGCGGAGGATTTTTCGAATTTTCATATTAAAATTGTTAATGATGAATCACAACAAATGTTCTCACGGGGTCATAGATATGATATCTAATTTCGCATCGTGCGATCTTACAAATATATGTTGGTTGCTAGAGTAGATGTGATAACATCATGTGACAGTAAAATGAGAGATGGTAAGAATCAACGGTAGATTAATGAAAAAATGATATACTTTAACTATAAATTATTGACTATAAAATTAAAGAGCATTGACTCGTCGAATACAGACTCCCCGGTAATTTCACTAATGTCATCGACAGTTCTTCATTTCTAGAATACTTGGTGACGTCAGCCTAACAGGCTAAGCTCGCGTGTCTACTGCGGCCAGTTTCGAGCGATACTCAGAACAAATGTCACGGAACAGAGATAAATGTTTGAATTTTTGAATTCATTGAACTCATTGAACTCTTGAGCTAATGAAACTTTAATTTGATGATAAGGAATTACTCATTTCCGAATTAGCCGCTATGTGTCGCATTTTTTCTCCATATCATGTTTAACTTCGGAGAGCATATAAAGGGCTCTGTGAGGTGAATGAATCGAATCATGTTCTGACCCAAAGTACCCTACGCGAACTCCACACCCTGGAATCTAGAGTTGCTTTGATTCATCATCAGGCATTACTCTATTTCGCTCATCTATTTAGGAACCATCTCTAATTTGCCTAACGACGACTTACTTGAGAGGAGAAATCCATAATTTCGTTGCTGATTGTCAATACTTTTTCTCTAATACCCGATCCATTCAATGAATCTTTTAATTTTGATGGTACAAATGAGGTACAAAAAGTTAGCACAGCCAAGATAGCACACTTGAATTTGGCAAATTAGGATAGATAGCTTAAGTTTTTTGCAAATTTATTATGAAGTTTTTAAATTTTTTATGTTTATTTTTCTTTTGTTTTTTATGGCTGTGCCAAGTTTTTATTAAGCTAGCACAGCCAAGGGAAAAATGCATTAATAATTCTTTTTTCGAAATTCCAAGGGGTATGCAAACTTGGGAATGCTCTTCTGGAGTTTGCATAATGTAGAAAATAAATGAATATTAACAATTAATAATTGTTGATAAAGTTATGAATGCATGCAAGTGCAACCGGGGGTCGAGACTTGAGTTCTGACCAGCGGAAAATTCTAGGACCCGGTGAGGACCTCCAGAATGTCCTTCTGGAGTTTGCATAGGTCCAAGAATTATAAAAAAAAATAATAATTGATGATCTCCATCTGTTGCATTGATTGTTGCACTTGATTAAGTGCACTTGGGAGTGTGACTTGAGTTCTGACCAGCGGATAATTTTTAGACTCAGTGAGGACCTCCAGAATGTCCTTCTGGAGTTTGCATAGGTCCAAGAATAAATAAATTTTAACAATTAATAATTGTTTATAAAGTTATGAATGCACCCGAGTGCAACCGGGGGTCGAGACTTGAGTTCTGACCAGCGGCAAATTCTAGGACTCGGTGGAGACCTCCAGAATGCTCTTCTGGAGTTTGCATAGGTCCAAGAATTATAAAAAAAAATAATAATTGATGATCTCCATCTGTTGCATTGATTGTTGCACTTGATTAAGTGCACTTGGGAGTGTGACTTGAGTTCTGACCAGCGGATAATTTTTAGACTCGGTGGAGACCTCCAGAATGCTCTTCTGGAGTTTGCATAGGCTCAAGAATAAAAAAATATTAACAATAAATAATTGTTTATAAAGTCATGAATGCAACCGGGGGTTGAGACTTGAGTTCTGACCAGCGGCAAATTCTAGGACTCAGTGGAGACCTCCAGAATGCTCTTCTGGAGTTTGCATAAGTCCAAGAATAAATAAATTTCAACAATTAATAATTGTTTATAAAGTTATAAATGCACTCAAGTGCAACCGGGGGTCGTGACTTGAGTTCTGACCAGCGGAAAATTCTAGGACTCGGTGGAGACCTCCAGAATGCTCTTCTGGAGTTTGCATAGGCCCAAGAATAAAAAAATATTAACAAAAAATAATTGTTTAAAAAGTCATGAATGCACCCGAGTGCAACCGGGGGTCGAGACTTGAGTTCTGACCTGCGGAAAATTCTAGGACCCGGTGAGGACCTCCAGAATGTCCTTCTGGAGTTTGCATAGGTCCAAGAATTATAAAAAAAAATAATAATTGATGATCTCCATCTGTTGCATTGATTGTTGCACTTGATTAAGTGCACTTGGGAGTGTGACTTGAGTTCTGACCGGCGGATAATTTTTAGACTCGGTGGAGACCTCCAGAATGCTCTCCTGGAGTTTGCATAGGCCCAAGAATAAAAGAATTTTAACAATTAATAATTGTTTATAAAGTTATAAATGCACTCAAGTGCAACTGGGAGTCGTAACTTGAGTTTTGACCTGCGGAAAATTCTAGGACCCGGTGAGGACCTCCAGAATGTCCTTCTGGAGTTTGCATAGGTCCAAGAATTATACAAAAAAATAATAATTGATGATCTCCATCTGTTGCATTGATTGTTGCACTTGATTAAGTGCACTTGGGAGTGTGACTTGAGTTCTGATCAGCGGATAATTTTTCTAGGAGTTTATTTCCCCAACAAAAATTTCCCGGAGAAAATTTCCCGAAAAAAATTTCCCCGGACAAAATCTCCCCTGGAAAAAATTTCCCCCGGAAAAATTTCCCCCAACGAAAATTCTCCCGGAAAAAAATTCCCCGGAAAAAAATTTCACCGCAAACCCCGGGACTATAACGGCGGGAGCAGCTTATCATCAAAATGTGTGTTGTTCCCCTCCCCCATCCCCCCCCCCG
>JAOZGT010000005.1:7755112-8058323 GCA_035578325.1 Coelinius sp. EB29
CCTAGTGTTAGATCTCTCAGCGTGTCACACTCAAGTCGATATTTAAGCACTCAGAGTGTCGCACGCAATTCAATGTTGAACCTCTGAGCGTGTCACACGCAACCCAGTGTTGGACTTCTCAGCGTGTCACACTCAAGTCGATATTTGAACACTCAGCGTGTCACATGCAATCCAATGTTGAACCTCTCAGCGTGTCACACTCAAGTCGATATTTAAGCACTCAGAGTGTCGCACGCAATTCAATGTTGGAACTCTCAGAGTGTCACATGCAACCTAGTGTTAGACCTCTCAGCGTGTCATACTCAACTCGATATTTGAGCACTCAGCGTGTCACACGCAACCTAGTGTTGGACCTCTCAGCGTGTCACACTCAAGTCGATATTTAAGCACTCGGAGTGTCACACGCAATCCAATGTTGAACCTCTCAGCGTGTCACACGCAACATAGTGATAAATCTCTCAGCGTGTCACACTCAACTCGATATTTAAGCACTCAGCGTGTCAGACGCCATCCGGTGTTGGACCTCCCAGCGTGTCACACGCAACCTAGTGTTGGATCTCTCAGCGTGTCACACTCAACTCGATATTTGAGCACTCAGCATGTCACACGCAACCTAGTGTTGGACCTCTCAGCATGTCACACTCAACTCGATAATTGTGCACTCATCGTGTCACACGCAACCTAGTGTTGGACCTCTCAGCGTGTCACACTCAAGTGAATATTTAAGCACTCAGAGTATCACACGCAATCCAATGTTGAACATCTCAGCGTGTCACACTCAATTCGATATTTGAACACTAAGCGTGTCACACGCAACCTAGTGTTGGACCTCTCAGCGTGTCACACTCAAGTTGATATTTAAGCACTCAGCGTGTCATACACAATCCAATGTTGAACCTCTCAGCGTGTCACACGCAACCTAGTGTAAGATCTCTCAGCGTGTCACACTCAAGTCGATATTTAAGCACTCAGAGTGTCGCACGCAATTCAATGTTGGACCTCTCAGAGTGTCACATGCAACCTAGTGTTAGACCTCTCAGCGTGTCATACTCAACTCGATATTTGAGCACTCAGCGTGTCACACGCAACCTAGTGTTGGACCTCTCAGCGTGTCACACTCAAGTCGATATTTAAGCACTCGGAGTGTCACACGCAATCCAATGTTGAACCTCTCAGCGTGTCACATGCAACATAGTGATAAATCTCTCAGCGTGTCACATTCAACTCGATATTTAAGCACTCAGCGTGTCACACGCCATCCGGTGTTGGACCTCCCAGCGTGTCACACGCAACCTAGTGTTGGATCTCTCAGCGTGTCACACTCAACTCAATATTTGAGCACTCAGCGTGTCACACGCAACCTAGCGTTGGACCTCTCAGCGTGTCACACTCAAGTCGATATTTAAGCACTCAGCGTGTCATACGCAATCCAATGTTGAACATCTCAGCGTGTCACACGCAACCTAGTGTTGGATCTCTCAGCGTGTCACACTCAACTCGATATTTGAGCACTCAGCATGTCACACGCAACCTAGTGTTGGACCTCTCAGCGTGTCACACTCAATCCAATGTTTAACCTCTCAGTGTGTCACACGCAACCTAGTGTTAGATCTCTCAGCGTATCGCACTCAACTCGATATTTGAGCACTCAGCGTGTCACACGCAGCCTAGTGTTGGACCTCTCAGCGTGTCACACTCAACTCGATATTTGAGCACTCAGCGTGTCACACGCAACCTAGTGTTGGACCTCTCAGCGTGTCACACTCAAGTCGATATTTAAGCACTCGGAGTGTCACACGCAATCCAATGTTGAACCTCTCAGCATGTCACACGCAACCTAGTGTTGGACCTCTCAGCGTGTCACACTCAATCCATTGTTTAACCTCTCAGTGTGTCACACGCAACCTAGTGTTAGATCTCTCAGCGTATCGCACTCAACTCGATATTTGAGCACTCAGCGTGTCACACGCAACCTAGTGTTGGACCTCTCAGCGTGTCACATTCAACTCGATATTTAAGCACTCAGCGTGTCACACGCCATCCGGTGTTGGACCTCCCAGCGTGTCAGACGCAACCTAGTGTTGGATCTCTCAGCGTGTCACACTCAACTCGATATTTGAGCACTCAGCGTGTCACACGCAACCTAGTGTTGGACCTCTCAGCGTGTCACACTCAAGTCGATATTTAAGCACTCAGAGTGTCGCACGCAATTCAATGTTGGACCTCTCAGAGTGTCACACGCAACTTAGTGTTGGACCTCTCAACGTTTCACACTCAACTCGATATTTGAGCACTCAGCATGTCACACGCAACCTAGTGTTGGACCTCTCAGCGTGTCACACTCAACTCGATATTTAAGCACTCAGCGTGTCACACGCAACCTAGTGTTAGATCTCTCAGCGTGTCACACTCAACTCAATATTTGAGCACTCAGCGTGTCACAGGCAACCTAGTGTTGAACCTCTCAGCGTGTCACACTCAAGTCGATATATAAGCACTCAGAGTGTCGCACGCAATTCAATGTTGGACCTTTCAGAGTGTCATACGCAATCCAATGTTGAACCTCTCAGCGTGTCACACTCAAGTCGATATTTGAACACACAGAGTGTCACACGCAATTCAATGTGTGACACGCTGAGAGGTTCAACATTGGATTGCGTGTGACACTCTGAGTGTTAAAATATTGACTTGAGTGTGACTCGCTGAGAGGTTCAACTTTGGATTGCGTGTGACACTCTGAGTGCTCAAATATCGACTTGAATGTGACACGCTGAGAGGTCCAACATTGGATTGCGTGTGACACTCTGAGAGGTTCAACACCGGATTGCGTGTAACACGCTGAGTGCTTAAATATCAACTTGAGTGTGACACGCTGAGAGGTCCAACACTAGGTTGCGTGTGATACGTCGAGTGCTTAAATTTTGAGTTGAGTGTGACAAGCTGAGAGATCTAACACTAGGTTGCGTATGACACGCTGAGAGGTCCAACACCGGATTGCGTGTAACACGCTGAGTGCTTAAATATCAACTTGAGTGTGATACGCTGAGAGGTCCAACACTAGGTTGCGTGTGACACAATGAGAGGTTCAACATTAGATTGCGTGTGACGCTCCAAGTGCTTGAATATCGACTTGAGTGTGACACGCTGAGAGGTCCAACACTAGGTTGCGTGTGATACGCTGAGTGCTCAAATATCAAGGTGAGTGTGACACGCTGAGAGATCAAACACTAGGTTGCGTGTTACACGCTGAGAGGTCCAACACCGGATTGCGTGTAACATGCTGAGTGTTTAAATATCGCCTTGAGTGTGACACGCTGAGAGGTCCAACACTAGGTTGCGTGTGACACTCTGAGTGTTCAAATATCGACTTGAGTGTGACTCGCTGAGAGGTTCAACATTGGATTGCGTGTGACACTCTGAGAGGTCCAACACCGGATTGCGTGTAACACGCTGAGTGCTTAAATATCGACTTAAGTGTGAGACGCTGAGAGGTCCAACACTGGGTTGCGTGTGACACGCTGAGAGGTTCAACATTGGATTGCGTGTGACACTCCGAGTGCTTAAATATTGAGTTGAGTGTGACATGCTGAGAGATCCAACACTAAGTTGCGTCTGACACGCTGAGTGCTTAAATATCGTGTTGAGTGTGACACGCTGAGAGATTTATCACTTCGTGGCGTGTGACACGCTGAGAGGTTCAACATTGGATTGCGTGTGACACGCTGAGTGTTCAAATATCGACTTGAGTGTGACACGCTGAGAGGTCCAACACTGGGTTGCGTGTGACACGCTGAGAGGTCCAACATTGGGTTGAGTGTGACACGTTGAGAGGTCCAACATTGGATTGCGTGTGACACGATGAGTGCACAATTATCGAGTTGAGTGTGACACGCTGAGATGTCCAACACTAGGTTGCGTGTGACACTCTGAGTGCTTAAATATCGACTTGAGTGTGAATCGCTGAGAGGTCCAACACTAGGTTGCGTGTGACACTCTGAGTGCTTAAATATCGACTTGAGTGTGCCACGCTGAGAGGTCTAACACTAGGTTGCGTGTGACACGCTGAGTGCTTAAATATTGAGTTGAGTGTGACACGCTGAGAGATCTAACACTAGGTCGCATGTGACATGCTGAGAGGTTCAACATTGGATTGCGTCACACGCTCGGTGCCAATAGCCACAGCCTATATATTATCTGAATAAAAAAAAATATGGAAGACAGTAATTAAATTCAAAAGTGACGGGACACGGAGTACGAGCCACGGGACACGGGACACGGGACACGGGGCACGGGACACGGGGCACAGAAATTCACAAAAATTTACAAATCAATGTGTAATTGAATTTAAAAGTGACGGGACACGGGGTACAAGCTACGAGCCACGGGACACGGGACACGGGGCACAGCTGACGGGTCTAGGGATATTGATGTACACGGGAACTGCCCGTGTGTAGTTGTGTATCCAATACAGATACAGGTTACGGTAATACAGACACGGTTCACGGTCCGTGAAACCGTGCCTGGTGCGAATAGTCACAATAACTATAAAGATTCTGTACAGATGAATGATTTTCCGTCCATCAAAATAAGAACTTAAATCGGACACACACACACACAAATAAATTTTCAATGACAAGCGCTGAGGGAAAAAAAGGTGATGAATGAGAGAATGACTGCCGCGTGATTTAATTCCACTGGGGAACTGAAACCGCATTACTGCAGGCCAATCGTTCTAGAACAAAGGTAAACTATCTCAAGTCAGTACATAACTTTGTAATGATACTGATATATATACTTTCCAAGTGTCATTTGTTCCGCAATTATTGGAAGATCTTATCGTAATCTGTGAAAACGAAACTTTGCCACGTTAATTCTCATTCAAAGCGCGTGCCATTCATTGAAAGCTAACCATCATCTAGTAGCGTTTTATAACGGGAAGACAAATTTATGTTTTATGGTTAACTAATACGAGAATTATTTGGTATTACCTCGAATTGAAAATATGGAAATTCCCTGCAGTCGAGTTCCAAATTCCAAGAGTACAGAAATGAAATTCAATTATCAATCATCTTCAGTCTTCCATTTCGACTTCAACATGGCCTCACTCTTGGACACGTGTATTCACCTCAAGGGTGCATTTGTGTAATTACACGAGCTCCTACATTTCGTATCACTAGCTTTGTCCCATTGCTCCTTCGATTTTTTTTCCATCCATTCTCTCTTGTTGCAATTTCATCACTAAAAAATCAAGGGAAATATCTGGTAGCGACTGCTCGGACTCATTGCCACTCCCACTATTCATTGCAATTTTTTTCCTATCCTTCACTCTATTCCCTTCCCCTTGTACAATCAAAGTTCTCTCTCCAAAGTGTCACACGACGATGGGAGAACGCAGAAGTTCAAAATCGCACAGAAGGCTTGATTAGGTGTCGCTTTCAGGCTCGAAGTAAAAAAAAGGTTTCAACAAACTGAAAATGTCGCCCAAAAGAGAAAGTGAATTGTAATATCTGTTTTTCGATGTGATCCATTGAACTGGGTGATGCTATGCAATTCCTTATATCCATCGACTCAACTTCTTTCCCGCTTTCAATTCTCAGAGCCATCCCCTGTTCTCGCGAATCCTTAGGAAAGAGACAATGTCCAAGATACATCATCTGCGTTCCCATTTCCAGAGATCGCACGCCACGACTAGTTATAGATGTTGAAAATTCAATTACGCAGGATTTATGGCAAGCACCTCTGGCATATTTATCGCACACACCATGTAACTTACCGCTACCACGAGGCAGTATAACCCACTGAAAGAGAGAAATGATGGGTGGTAAGGGGTCCCAAACAATGTGCACCCGCCACGGCCGTTATCTTTTCCGGTACATCAAGAATTGAACAGGATTCGTGCACGTTCTTCTGATAATTCCATTGTCAATCGGTTATTCGCCTCTAAAAAAATGATATACGGAGCGACATTTTCGTTCAACAGAAAAATGAGAGCATGAATACTGAGATATATCGAAAAAGTGCAGTTTTTAGGCCAACAATGAATACGTTAACAATAAGTTCATTCCTCATTAATTAAGTACAGAGTTTAGACGTTTCACTGAATTGAATTTGAACTCCTTCAAAGGAATGGATAGCTCAATAATTTACAGATAATAAAAACGAGCAAAATGATCCAAATGAAATTTAACGCAATAGCTAGCTTGCTCTCTTTTTAGTCTAGTCTCATTCACCCACTAGCTTGGACGGGAATGATTTTTGTTCGAAATACAAGGTGGATAAGAAGAATTAACCTGAAGTTAATTTAGAATTGATTTCGATGAGTGTATATTTTGAACGAGAAATCAATGGAAAAGTGATTTTACAAACACAAAAACAAGCACTCAACTTGACGTGGATAATAATCCCATTTTGTTAACACAAAACCGTTGAAATCAGAATAATCAAGCTATTCAATTTATTCGAATTGCTGCGCCGCTTTTCTAAAAGATTTGAATGAAATAAAATGAATCCCCCATTGAATTTATTAACCCTAGATTGGTCGCGCTTTGCGACCTAACAACTTTGGTCGCCTCATGAGCGATTCGCCGGCCGTGCTATTTAGGCCAAAACGTTGCCGAATTCATTCTACACTGGTTGGGCGCGTTGAGTGAGTTTCGGCAACGTCACCCGAGGGGCTATTCACAATCAAATTGGGTGACACCATGATTACGAAATGAGCGTGATTACACGTGATTACGGTCGTGATTACGGTGAACGTGATTACGGTGATTACCACTGCCAAAAACGGTGATTACGTGATTACGAATGATTACCGTGATTACAGTCAGTGATTACCGAATATTCGTAATCACTGTAATCACAGAATTTTTTTTTGCAATTAATGAATTCATCAATTGATAGATAATTCAATAATGAATATTTGTCAATCTATTCATTAAGCAACTACTTCTGCGACTCGATAAAGTAAAAAATCTGGAATTATTTTGATTCTTTTATTATTTTATCCCATAAAACACATTAGAATCATACAAAACGATAAATCATAGCACTAAAAATATTTTTTCATATCTTCGTATATTGCATTATGAACTTGTAAATCACCTGTTTCAGTTATTATAGGAGACGAAACTGTCTTCCTATATTGTTCTATATCTATGTAGCCATGACAATCCATTGCTTGTGGCCGTAAACAATTAGAATTTTTATCTAAAATATACCATTGACAAGAAACCCCAATTTGGTTTTTATTTCCTTTGATACGGGCGTACGACGCTGAATATTCTTTACTTCTCAATGTTTTCCCCCCGTAATATGCAAAATCGAGAACTAATCCTAATAAACATGAGTCATACTCTATTTCTTTGAAGAGGCACCAGTCCCCAATATTCACCTCATCACAATCTTTAATGAAAGATATTTCTTCATACTTCTCAGTAGTACTCTTTCGCTGACTATTATATTTGACTAGCTCAGCCTCTCTGACCCGTTGTAGTCTATCACTACTCAATTGACAGCTGCCTTTATTCAAAAGCCAGCAAATAGATGATTTGCGGACGATTGAATATTTACCTGTACTGTCAACCACTGAAACGAACGGACTGTTCTTAGTGAGTTTCTCAGCTGCGAGGCTGACATTTGGTAAATCTAATCTACCTTTTACAGATGAGAGAGTATTCAAATCTTGTAAAAGATCCAATGAGTCTTGGTTTGATCTCTCTTCACAGTCCATATCCTCAGTCTCATTCTCAATGTCGCTTGTATCGTCTGTGGTACACTCTTCATTCTCAATACCTGGTACAGACAATTCTATACAATCAGAAATTTCGACATTCATACCCAGAGACTTCACTCTGGAAAAGGCATCTTTTTTGGCTTTGTCCATCACGATTTTCATTTCTCGAATATCAGGAAAATTGAAATATGTCTCTGTATGGTTTAATGAACCTAAACGTGGATAATTGAATGCACCTGTATTATTGTTAAGATTACCCGTTGTCACATCTTCTTGGAACTGCATCCTTTTTACTCTGTGTATTGTTTCTAACAAAGTACAATTTACAATGGTTGAGTAGGTACTGCTCATGGATCTCAAACGTCGGAATAGACTTTCACACGCTTGACTTCCAAATAACCACGGTGAAAACGTGTCAGATTTACTAAGTCCCTGCTCTGCATGTTTTTTTAGTTGAAGAATACAAATTATGAGACTATGAGCATCAATTTCCATGCATAGATAATTATTCAATGAAATGAAATTATCGGTTATCGAATATTGAGGCTGTCGGCTCAACCAAACTCTCCAAAATCTCAAAATAAAAATACAATACCAGGCATTCTCAATCCTTTGGAGCGGTGACAAATCTTTCTTCAAAAAGGCGCTCATGAATAAATTAATTATTTCTAAATAAACTACAGTTGCATCACTTCCAGGTACATCTTCTTTTAGCTGTCTGATCACTCTCTCGTCACTTATTTTATTAACAGAATCGTAATTCATTTTGTCTTTGAGAGACAAGTCTTTTTCATTGAGTAAATGTGTACCTTTTGAACAGTTCTTTATCAACAATTTCAAGTGAGTAGAAGAAACTAAATAATCACCCATGGGTAATAGAGTAGAATATTTTAGGAATCTGACCCTCAGTTTAGCACCAATATGTATGAAATCCTGCATACACAAAAATTCAACATCGAAAGGCATATGAAAATACGGTATAATGAATGATTCCCCTGAAGAATCTTCATGCGTATTTTCTTCTACATTTAATTTAGTGTTACGTGCATTTACACCCATCAATTGTTCATTACTGTCAATTGGGATTTTATCCCTCCCGAATACATCTTCTAAATCATCACCAGAGGGGATAGGTGTGAGTAAATCAATTTCTCCTTGTTGTTCCACCACTCTTTGTCTCTTCTTGGTAGGAGTCTTCAGCATGTCCAGAACAGATCTCCCTTTTCGTTTTAATTTGGGTTTATTTTTTTCCATTTTTTGAGGATCATTTGGGGTCCAGCCATGCTGGGTTCGTAAATGTCTCTCATAATTAACCAAAATCCATCGTGATGGCAGTTTCCCATTTGCAGGTGTTTTTGTAATTGTCTTAACTTCTCTGCAGATGTAACACTCCATTTTTGAGACATAAGTAAAAGAGGAAGGGAGTCCTTCAGCACCATAGTTTTCCTTTATGCTAATTTTCAGATTCAATTTATCAACTGTGATGGACTCCTTTACAAGGCCATTTTCAATGTCACTTGACGTTTTTCCTTCACCAATTAAGCGTTCAAGGATCTTGGTATAGATTTTCCCCACTTCTTTTCTTTCAGAATTCACATCTCCATGTCTTCCAATTTTACCTGAGTTTGACTTCATTGGTCTCATGGATGAATTTTGTTTTATCGAAAGGCTTTCACTTGCTGTCCAAAAATCCAACTTTTGTTCCTTGACAAACTTCACAAGTCCTAGAATCAGACTACGATCACCAAACAAAAACTTGAATCTCTCTGGATGTTTGTAATAATTTCCATAGTACGATTTTAAATCAACGTTCTCGTCTAAATAATCTCTCATTTCTTCTGTTGCAAATTTTTCCAGCTTATCGATGACAGCATCGTCAATCTGTGCAAAAGAAATCGCATTGTCGAAATGTTGGAAACTGAAGATATTTTTGATGTACTGTGACAGTTTTACTCCTCTCTCTCTCTCCAGTTTACTGAAGAAAAACTGAGACTCGTCGCCTTCCATTATTATCAACTCAGAATCGAACGAAAGACACATCAACTTCCACTGAAAGAATTGATAAGAAAAAACGATGAAGGCGAATAACAGATTTCACACATGGGGAGGTTATGTTGAGGTTATGTTGAGTCGCCAATGTTTATTTTCACTATTGTCCATTCATAATACAGACACTTACCAACTAATTATTTAATACAATGATGCTCGATGAATACTAGTAGTCGCAAATAGTTCCTTCCTCCTCTCAAAAAGAAAACGTGAAATTTTCGTGAAATTGGACAGATGATGCAACATAAACACTTAGATCGATGATAAAAATCAAATGAGGCTCTACGCATGCGCAAGTGAGAGGAAACCAAACGGTCTCAGAAATACGTTCGTCAGAGTCTCAATAGCCTCAACTACAAACAGCTGGGATTCCAAGAAAAATAAATCCAGGCATTTCTCGTGTTCGCAGTTGGTAGAAATGTTGAATTGAAATGATAAAAATTTACGCGCGCGGCTTGAACGATTTCAAATGATTACCGTGATTACCGTGATTACATTTTGATTACAAAAAATGATTACCAAAAATGTAATCACGTGATTACTGTGATTACAATGATTACATTGATTTCATTGTGATTACACTTTGATTACGCCAAAAAGTGACACCATGATTACGGATGTGAATAGCCCCTCGACGTCACCGGACAAGCGATTCCATTTAACATAGGAAAAATATTCTCAGCTCCTGGGATTAATTATATTACTCCACGAATTGCGTAATATATGAGTTGGAAAAAATATGAAAATATGTTGAAGGTTCCAATTGACAAATACAATTTTTTTCAGAATTTTCCGCTTAAACAGTCAGCAGAAAAGAGAATAAAAACGGCGCGATGCGGCGAATCCCTCATAGGGTGACCAATCTGGGGTTAAAGACAAACTGAGTCAATCACTCTACCACCGGACGTGAGAATCCTTGGTCCTGGGTGATTATTGTTAGTACGGGATATTCTTCGCCACCATTTGATCGGGAATCATTGGTACTGCACTGGGACTGACATCTAGTGGAATATGGGAACAGGGAAATAAAAATAAATGTGACACCAGAACAGGAGAACACAAGGCATGAGGTGGAGCTGAGCATTTTATTCAAGTGGACCATTCATGTCAAAAACCGAAGAAAGACTAACTAGTCACAAAGGCAAACTGAAGTGCCATGATTCTTTTCCATAGTATTCTATGACGTCATCTGTAGTATAAACAATTCGGCATACAGACCACACATACCATAACTATACTGAGAACTATATACAGCTTATATATGCATCTTATATTCTAAGAAAGAAATTAATTAATTTTGCTTATTTTAATAACACCAATGGGCATTTGCAAAAATGTGGCTTTCACATCACTCCAAGCACTGAACCTCGAAAAAAAAGATGTAACTAGTATACACCACCGTTCTAGAGAGGATGGAGTTGTAGGCAATGCATAGTCACTGCATGAGCGTGATTGGTTTGTTACACAAGAACAAATTTTTAAAGGTGATTCACATTTTGGGAGAGCGGGGATGATGGTTTGAATGTTGCTGTTATGACAGTATTGCCTCGAGTTTATTGTTGAGTTGCTCGTTGGAGAGAATGCCTGAAAAGTTCAATTAGCATCAATCATAATTGAATGCCGATTCGATAATGATTTCTGTTGAAATTATCGAAAACGGATTGATGAATTATTCATTATTTTCTCATTCCACTTGATTCTAAGAAATTGGATGATTAATCGATATTTTGAGAATGTGCGTGTTTCTTTGTTGCTTTGTACTCGCTGTTGTCCTCATCTGATTGAACGAATACTCTTCAGTTATTCCAGGGACAAACAATCACCTGGAATCAGCGCCTCTTCCCTCTCCTTTTGACAAACCCTGCAATTATCTTTTTTTCTCCAGTATCACCTTTGAAAATTCCGGGAATTCTAAAAATGACAATTATTTTGACCTCATACAGTCGAACTCAATAGTTACAATTCGATAACCACAATCGCTCGGTATATGGCCGAACTAAACTGTTAGGATCCTATAAAAATTTGATGAATTTGAATGAATTGATATGTATGTGATACACAGAGGAAAGAAATTCTTGTTTTAGGAGAAATGGACTCGGCTTTAGGCACTCGTGATTCTAGAATCTCAGAATTACCAAATTTTCGAATTGAGTCACTTTCGGTTCTAGGGATCTTCTGCCCTGAGAAAGCTTCCTTGGAAAAAAATTCCCGGAAAAATATTCCCAAAAAAAAAATTCCCCGGAAAAAAATTCCCAAAAAAACCTATTTAAAAACTAAAAATAAAAATTTCTCCTGGAAAATTAAAAAAAGCAATAATCACATTTAAAAAAGAGCATAAATAAACCTCTCTTCTCATCAATGTGAACACAAAAAATGCAGAAAAGGAATTTATTCAATTTATAAGAATACAATGGAAATGAACACCAAAAACATTCAGCAATAAGTCAAAAAGTGATAATGCTCGCAATACTTTTCAAATATTCGTCAATATTTTCAAAATAATAGCTCTCAACGATCTTTTTCAGACGAGCATTGTAATCACGAAATCCTTTCTTTTGTTTTGGAAAGGGGACACCACTCTCAGCCTGTGCAATGGTAAGGTCGGTAAGGCCTTGCTCTCACTTAAATAAATTGATCAATTCCCATATACAAGCATGAGAGGATTTGAGCTTATCATCCAACCCGTTGTGCCACCCCTCCACGGCATTGTTTGTACGAGACCAGTCATTTTTAACTCACAGATAATGATTCCATAAATTGAAATCGAAAATAGGCTCAGAGCGTTTATTACGCCTACCCAATTCACCGATCGATGTCCTCTCAAAATAATTCAGAAAATCGCACAGGAGAGCTTCATTATTAACAAAAAATTTCGTATGCATGAGTACATCATAAGCTACCAAAATATCTCTAACTGGAACAAAAGCCAAAGCAAAAAAGCTTGCGAATTAGTCAAATAGAAGTCTATAATTTTTCGCCATAAACTTTGACCAAAATAAAAATAACAAGCATTGATATGACAAAGAGGATAAACTTTCTTGGCAGCAGCAATGAATACTCTCTCGAAATCATACATCATTCGCTTAGGTTTCAATGCAGGATTCATTTCCATCAATTTTCTCAAAATATTTACATATGACTTTTTAGTGGCATCGGTGCTCAAAATATACACAAGTGGAACTACTTTCGAATTAACCTCCCCGTGAATTGTGTACAATTCACTGAAATACTTTGATAAACATTTAAATGTCCCATCACCATACCAAGTGTGACTCTCTTGAAGTTTTTTCAAATTTTGTTCAGTCGTAAACATTAACAGTCGCTTTTTATCGCGAAAATCATATACCAGAAGATTTTCTCCTTTTGCGGTTACTTTAAATTCATCAGGAATATCGAAATCTCTCTCTTTTTTAGGATTGGATGGAACTGGATTATTCTTCTGATAAATATTACGAATAGTCCTCGACAAATGATCCACACTTGGTAATCCGGCAGCGACAGATGATGGAAGTATTGCAACTAATGAGCTGATAATATTAGCAGTCTTGTCCTTGGTTTTCAATGCTTTTTTCTTCATTTTATTCAAACTCTTTTTTTCCTCAATTTTTTCAAAGTTAGGCCCATGTGTTTTGTGTGCAGTTTCTTTTATTATCGTTCCTGTATAACAAGAACATTGAAATAATTTGTTGCAAAAGATTAGAGAATAATACTGAAACAAGTAGTCCCTAGGCTCCTATGTGGCAGGAGTTAATGTGGCAGAAGTGGATGCGACAGCAGCTGAACGTTTAACAAAATATGTAATTATAACTCGCGTTTCTTTTCGTTTCTACCAATTTAATTGGCAGTATGCTTCCGAATAGATCTCGAAACACTGTAATATCGTGTGATTGATTTAAAAGACCTAGGTGACCACAACCATGTGGAATACTATGCGTTCATCGAATGCATTAACTGTTTTTTTTTTTTTAAGAAAAAGAAAAAAACATTGAATTCGGTTCACCAGTTTTAATTTAGGTATTGAAAGTTGAATATCTTCGAAACCTATCAGTTGATTTGGTCCATCCACAATACCGACCTTCATTATCATAAGACCTAAAATCCCACCAAGTTTGATCTTTTTTTTTCTGTTATTTCTGAAGGTATCATGCGAACCAGGAATTTAGGTCAAAAATGGAAAATGGGCAATATCTCGAAAACTTTCAATGAACGGGTATACATACTAAGATTGATCTGAATAGAAGGCATCGAGACAAATATTTTGAAAAAAAAAAAATTCAATCGGTTAGATAGTTTGGAAGATATTTTAAAAAATAGTTTTACATATAAAGTTGAATATCTTCGAAACCTCACAGTCGATTGGGCCCATCTACAATACCGACCTTTATTTTCATAAGACCTAAAATCCCACCAAGTTTGAACTTTTTTTTACTGTTATTTCTGAAGGTATCGTGCGAACAAGGAATTTAGGTAAAAAATTGAAAATGGGCAATATCTCGAAAACTTTCAATGAACGGGTACACATATTATAATTGATCTGGATAGAAGACATCACGACGAATATTTTGAAAAAAAAAAAATCAATCGGTTAGATAGTTTAGAAGATATTTGAAAAAAACGATTTTCCGATAAATGGCTATATCTCAGGAACCTGTTGACCGATCCGGCTGAAATTTGACACAGAGTTGCATCTCAATGATACCAATTATCAGCCCAAATTTCAAATCTTTTCGAATGAGTTTTATCCTTTTAGTGTTGTATTTTCTAAAAAATAATCGACTAAAATTCAAATTATCACACACACACATACAGACATTTTCTAAAAATATCATTTCTCCACGTTTCATACCATTCTACATCATTTCTAGCCAAAATTGGAGAAAGTCAAAATCCGACGAAAACAATGCTTCCATTCGGAGGCAAAAGAAAGTAGAATTATTACCTGTGCCAGTATCAGTAGTCGTATGACAAATTCCACGACAACCATCATTATAGTAAATACATGGCCATATCACTTTCTTTCGGGATTTATAACGGAGATAATACATGTAACCATTTTCAGTCACCAACATCTTCTTACTCGAATTACTTTGGCAAAACTTGTATGAGGTTATTGAAACCATCATAAAAATAGAGGCAAAAAATGCACAAATTATGATTTCCAACATCGTGATTCATAAATTCACGCTCAATATGAATGCCAAAACGACTTGTGTTTACTTCGAATACCAACAGCTGACTAATCTCGAGCCGATGATTGCCTCTTCGAAGTAAACAAATACATTACGCTCGACAGACCGAATATAACAGACACGTGCCTGAGGTATACAAACCCGGGATTAGCCTACCAGTGCGGATTGAAAATACGTGAAATTTGAAAAGTAGATTCCGTAAGGATGACAAAATAAAATAATTTGTTGAAGAAATTTGACTTGATAAAAAAAATGAGGGAAGAATTTTCCGGGAAATAATTTCCGAGTTTTTTTCCGGGGAATTTTTATGTTCGGGAATTGTTTTTTTGGGGAACAAAATTCCGGGAATTTTTTTCCGGAGAACAACTATCCGGAAACCCAGTTTATCCTAGGACATTTCATCCCGGCCATTTCATCGCTGCCATTTCATTTCGGCCATTTCATCCTGAGACAATTGATCCGATAAAATTTCAACCTCGGTCATTTAACGGCGGCTGATTCAGTTGGGGGGGGGGGGGGGGCAGACACACATCGGAGTGATACTATGGGCCCGAAGTTACGACCCCACGGGTATTTTTTGATCTGAGGATGGGATTGTATCGGACCAATTATGTCAGGATGAAATGGTCAGAATTTAAGGCCCAGCATAGAATGGCTGGGATGAAATATCCTGGGATGAATTGTCATGGAACACACTTTTCTACTCATTCTGAGAATATTTTCTTGATAACGAGGGGAAAAACCTACATTCTAGAAAACATTCCACTTGAGGTAAGTGAGAAATCACTTAATTTATGTCAAATGCAAATCCCTTAAAATAATTTGAAAAATATACTCGATTCGAGGATTTCCTGGTTCCTACATTCGAGAACTAGAGGTTCCTACAAAGAAGTAAAAATTCCCCCTTAAACAAGGAATTTTCCTTCTCTGTGTCTCAACTGTATTTTGATGAATTAAGTTGAATCTCTTCCACACCTCCTTGCAATCAAAGTGAACGTTTCCTTCTGATAAGAAGCAACATGCTACAGCTTGCTTAATTTGGAGTTTTCGATTTTCCGGATTTTCATCTGAAATAATGGAAATACAACAATTAAGAATTATGACACTATCAAGTATCGGGGGGATCTGTATCCTTCGTCTTCTCTCATGAGGCAATATAATGCATTGGAACATAAAATGAATCAATTTTTATATATGCAGAAGTATAATCGAATGAATTATTCCAGTCAAAATGGATTGGATATTTGAGAATATTTCCTCTCAATTTTTACGAAAGAGTGGAAGAAAAACTAAAAAATTTGGCGCGTGACTTAAAAAATAACCATGGAAAACGTGTAAAATAACTTTGGGATGATTCTTATAAATATCCATATTAATGAAATTCGAAGAAAATAATGTTTTGCCACTCACTACACAATTACCCTGATTCCACGCTACCAAAACAACAAGGTCAGGTAATTATATCAATATGATAAATCCTGAAGTTCAATTGTCCAGAAGCCCAGTGAAATTTAAGGTATTTGATGAGGAAAAGGTAAATGATGACATCGTTTCGAAATTCATATAGAACGTTCATAAAGTGATTTGGATTATTCATGAATTTTCTTTGAATTTTCCCAGATTTTATTTTCACATAATTAACAATCAAAGTGGTTTCTTATACATGGGCTCTTATGGCGATTTACTGGTTTAGCACAAGACTGCGTTACCATCTATGCTGGTAATGGAGTTTCATGCTAAGTCAAATTAACGCCATAAGAGCCTATGTATAAGGAACCGCTTTGATTGTTAATTACTTGGAAATAAAATTTGGGAAAATTCGAAGAAAATTCATAAATTATCCAAATCACTTTATGAATGTTCTATATGAATTTCGAAACGATGTCATCATTTATCTTTTCCTCACCAAATACCTAAAGAATTAAATTGAATCCGCTGTGACATCCGTCGAAAAATGCATTAAAATAAATTTTTCCAGTACTAAAATACCAAATAATTGCCCATTCCCATAATGACTCATTAGTCATAAGAATCAAGTTAATGAAGGCCTAAATATCTAAATGGCGTAAATACCTGAGAGTCGGATTAGACAAGGGTCTATTTAATCTTCGAATAGATAATTCTATGAACTAATTGAGAAGGTTCAAATGCGAAATAATAAATCCGAAAGCAAATAGAATGAAACAAAGAGACGACACCCGTAATTTCAATCTAATAGAATTAAGTTAAAATTAAAATATTTGTATTTGTTTAACATATCTATGTTCAGAATTATGAAAGCAATTCAAGTCAATTATCATGATTTGAATTTCCATCAATGATAAAAAACTCTGTTCGAAATTATCGAAATTAGAAATGAAGTGGACTTTATTAGAATGTCAACTCAAGTTGGATTATTGATTAGCTATGAGGATTTTTGGGGACACGTGGCGGTTGACTTAAAAGGATTGAACAAAAGAATCTAAGGCCAACGCATAAACGTGTAAATCCCTAAAAAGAAACTACTTATTTCTTTTTCTTAAAGTGACAGCCCTAGTAATACAAGGGTGGGAATCGGTTACGAAAATCTCGTAATCACTCTTAACTCGGGACACCTGGTTGAAATCTATTGAGATTAGAGGACAGAATTTAGGAGATGTTCCGAATGTACGATCAGCTATGATGGGAAATTTTGAGAAACGTGACTTACGATTTAACTAAGACCTACCCACGATCATCTAGTGAAGACAACGCTAAAACTCAAATCAGGGGAGAAGAAAAAGTAGCCGTTAAAAATCTAAAGGAGGGTACCGAAAGTATATAAGCGAGGATGCAGCCCTTGGCCAGTCTGTCGGAGAAATCAACAAGCACCGGTTACACCGTGACTCTGTCAGTCAGTGAGTCAATAGAGTCAGTAGAGAGACACCCGTTCTCTGAAATTTCTTAGTCCTACAGTTTGGACTTATTCATTCGATTTCAATTCGAATTTATGTAGAGTTATTCATAACTTCATTTTGATAAAAGTCTTACTAGACTTATTCTCAAGAGTGGGATCTTTCATGATTCCTATTTCAATTAAGGAAAATCTTTCATGATTCTTACTTGAATTGTAATCAAATATTTAAACGATAAATTGTCATAACAATTATTGTAATCAATTAAAATCTCGAATCAATTGTCAAAAACAAAACAGCGTAAGTCAAACCAATCAACGAAATTGGTCACGTAAGTTAGCTCCGTGAAGTTGGCACCCGACCCTGACGGATTTGAATTCTCGACTGTGATTTTGATAGATTTTGAGCCATAGATAAATGTAGTAAGGTTATCTTCGTTTGTAGTTCAAGAAAAAACGTGCAATTCATTTTTAAAAGACAATTAGGAATTAATTTATATTGACAGCTAAAATGACATCGAATTATCATACACAATCGTTTGTAGTTGATTGTAGTGATGGAATTTTTTCAGTCGGATTAAAATGAGTGCACCATCAACTTTCTGATATTATTAGGGGGTATCAACTCAAGGCTGAGGACCTCAAAAAGATGAAATACTCATTAAAATTCGTTTGTAGTTGTTTGTAGTACCGAGAAAAATAAAAAAAAAGTTATGCAATTATTATCATTTATATTTTTATTTTTTGTTTCTTCAATTACTCATCGATGATTAATTATCAATGGTTTTGGTCAAATTTTAACGAGACTTCATGGAAGTGAAAAAAATGATGGAAGTGAAGGTCATGGCACTTCAATGACAATTTTTTGATGGTGATAAGATTTTGATTTTATGTGAAAAAAAACCATTATCAGGTGTTAGATGATGATAGGTAGGTGTACATATTTCATTGGACAGTGATTTTGATAGATTTTGAGCCATAGATAAGTGTAGTAAGGTCGTCTTCGTTTGTAGTTCAAGAAAAAACGTGCAATCATTTTTAAAAGACAATGGGGAATTAATTTATAATGACAGCTCAAATGACAGCGGATTCTCATGCACAATCGTTTGTAGTTGATTGTAGTGATGAAATTTTTTCAGTCGGATTAAAAATGAGTGCATCATCAAGTTTCTGATAATATTAAGGGGCATCAACTCAAGTTGAGGACCTCAAAAAGATGAGATACTCAGTCAAATTCGTTTATAGTTGTTTGTAATACCGAGAAAAAGAAAAAAATATAAATTATGTAATTATAATCATTTATATTTTTAATTTTTGTTTTGAGATCCTCAGGGGAGAGATTTTGCGCGTCAAAACAACCTAACAAACAAACAATTTGGACTAGAGGGCAGTCTCAAACTGTATGAAATTACAATTCCTCTACCGCCCTCTAGTCCAAATTGTTTGTTTGTTAGGTTTGTTATGACGCGCAAAATCTCTCCCCAGCTTAAGTTGATGCCTCCTAATATTATCAGAAACTTGTTGGTACACTCATTTTTGATTCGATTGAAACTAGTGGTGCGTTGTTGGTCGCTCGCAAGCTCGCCTCCATGGATGAATGCGTGGCAGCATTAGTGTGACCCGTTTAGCGGGTCGCAACAATAACTTCCCGGTTTCTCCATCATTATTGCAAGTAGAGAAAAGCTAAGAAAAATTTGAAAAGAGGAATCTCTGTTTCTGGAAGTGAATGGAATACAAATCGTCATCATTGAAAATTCACAGTCAACAAATCAACTAGAAATTCGATGATGATTCAGTTTTCCATCAAATTTTTCGTCCTGATGTAGATTTTTTTCTTTTATTCTCATATTTGTCAATCTCATTTCATGAGTTCGTGAGGAAATAGTATATTTTGTCATAAGGCCATAAAGCGAGGTTTCATGGATGAGTGTGGCGCCCGCACGAGCCGAAGGCGAGTGCTGCCACACGAGTCAGAAACCTCGCTTATGGCCGAATAACAAACGACTATTTTTGTCACTGACGTATCAAACGAGGTTTTATGGACTGTTTTCGGGCCGTTAAGTGGCGTCCCTGAAGCGCTGCCTTATGGCCCGAAAACAGTCCATAAGACCGAGCTTTTGATACGTCAGTGACAAAAATTTTATAACTTCAAGTGTTAATCATTTTCTTGAAGTTTTCTACGATTTGGACAGGATTTGCTTGTGATCTTGGTCAAGGACCTGTAGATAATTATGAGAATGTAAAACCGTACGACAAAAAGACGCATCAATTGCATGGAGAAAATTTCAGATCGTATCATTTATTGAGAAGAATAGAGGAATTTGTGAAAAAGCCGTATTTTTGACGTTTTTTTGCATATTTTTTGTGGATAACTACAGAACTGCTGAGGCTATCGTCCCCAAAAACTAACCAATTCTAAGTTACATCGAGATGCGTCGATTGAAGCAAAAAAATTGAGATTACACCGTTCGTTCAAGAGAAATCGTGTCCCAAAAATCAGTTGTGCTTTTTTTCCCTTGTTTTTTAATTGATTGCAATAGAAATTTTTTTGTTTGTGGATTCATATCTTTTGGAAAGGTATCTTCAGCAGTTGAAATGACCAACTCACTGGTGCATTTTGCAATTTTAAATGCATTGTATGCAATTACATTTGCATTGGTTGCATATAATCTTATGGCCGTCTCTGGAACCTCATTCCCTTTCAAGATTTCTCGTGATCTGATCAATTCTATATCGTCTTCTGTCATGTTACCAAGCGCTAGATTATAAATGCTAAATCATCTTTTTGACGCATTATCTCAGTCAATTCATAAAATTCAAATTCATTCCATAACGGATTTATGTCTAGGAATGGAGCCAGTTCATTTCGCCTTGAAATTTGGTAAACAGACTTGTCTTTCACAAGTGGTAATTGATTCAAATCACCACACGCTAATACACAAATCCCACCAAAGGGTTGATTCACACTTTTTATTTGTCGCAATCAGGTATTGATCCAACCTAGTATTGTACAACTTACCATTGAAATTTCATCAATTATCAGGAGTTGCATTTTTGATAATTTTTCCCGAATAATATTGGCTAGATCACTTGATAATTGCCCCATTTGTGCCCCGTATTGTCGACATGGTAATGCAAAAGCAGAATGCAATGTCACACCATTGATTAAGAATGCTGCTTTCCCTGATGGGGCACATAATAGAACTATTATCTTATCCATATTTCCTCCAGGTAAATTATCAAAATGATTCGTTATCAATTGATACAGTGTATTGATGACATAACTTTTTCCAACGCCAGCAGAGCCACTCAAAAATATTTTAAATGGTACTTGGCCCAATTTGTAACAATTAAATATATGCATAACAAACTCTTTTTGTTTGCAATTTAAATTTCTCATCATATCATGGAGTTCATTCTTTTTTACCCTGGCTGGACAAGTATATCTAGTCTTATGAGTATCACTTTTTTGCTTCCGAATGGAAGCATTGCAATCGTTCAATTTTGACATTTTCTAATTTTGTTTGGAAATGATGTAGAATGGTCTGAAACGAAAAAAAATGATATTTTTAGCTCATGTCGGCATGTGCGCATGCTAATCGGCACTTTAATCGAGGCCATTTTTTTGAAAATTGAATAATTAAACGGGTAAAGAAGATTCAAAAAATATGAAATTCTGGTAAAAAGTCGGTCTTAGTTAGGGCTAGTTCTGTGCCAAATTTCAGCTCGATCGGTTAATTAATTTTTGAGAAATAACGATTTCTTTTTAAACCGTTTTTTGTGAATATCTCAAAAAGTACTCAACCGATCGGATTATTTTTTTTTTTATTATGTTCGTCTCAATGTATCCTATCTTAATTACCCCATATATGCCAACGTATTTATGCTTAGTTTTCGAGATATGGCTATTTTTCTGTTTTTCAGAGAAAATCCTTGTAATCTCTCTAACTTGCGCAAAAATGATTATATTAATTTGAAATTTGGCATGATGGTGTCTCTTATGATTGCGATGTTTCCTATTAAAAATCAGCTTAATCGGACAATTGGTTCCGGAGATATTCAATTTTGTATGGAAATCTGTTTTGATCAATATATCAAAAACGACTCAACCAATTGAATTATTTTTTTTTTCAAAATGTTCGTCTCACCATCTTCTATCTTAATCAATCAAAATATGTATACCCGTTCATAGAAAGTTTCCGAGATATGGTCATTTTTTTGTTTTTCAGAGAAAATCCTTGCAATCTCTCTAACTTGCGCAAAAATGGAGATATTAACTTGAAATTTTGCATGAAAGTGTCTCTTATGGATGCAATGTTTCCTATTAAAAATCAGCTTAATCGGACAATTAGTTCCGGAGATATTCAACTTTGTATATTGATCTTTTTACTAATATCTCGACATCGACTCAACTGGTTTTATTTTCTATCAACATCTTCGTCTTGATGTCTTTTATATATCTAGTCTGAAGCATTTACTTACCTAGTTCATACAAAGTTTTCGAGATATTGGATGAAACACATTTACAATAATGATACGCGAAAAGGATTGGAAGAACCATTCGGAAGCGCTCCATCAATTGATTGATGGCGAAAAAAAACGCACACGTAAAATTAACAAACTCCACAACCGCAAATCTGTAGTTGCAAATCTCCAGTCGCATATCGCAGCTGCCTACTTGTTTCATATGCTCATTAGCTTTACAATTTGCCCCATCTTGCGGGAAAATATCAATGTTATGAGCTGCAGAATTCCCATCAGTTCCTTCATGTATACTTGCACGTATGTCATTCTCGACTTGTTCTAATGCCTCATCCATAGCTTCATCACTTATGATGGAGTATTTTGCTTGATTGCTCTCTATAATTTCTTCATTATTCTTATACACTTTTTCATAATCCACATTTTCTACCTCAAGTTTTTCATTTCGCCAAGGCATAAATAATAATATCTTCTCTCTATAATAGTTTGCTGGATCTTGTTTCAAGCTGTATCGTCGGTATCTAATGACAGCTGTATGCAGTCAAAGCTTGTACGCTCTATCCTCATCATCATCATTGTCATTTTCATCATCATCTTTTGACGATTTTTTTTTGCATACTTGATAAATTCGCCGCATAATCAGCAAGACAAATATTATCAAGCTTCCTTTCTCTTCTACTATATTTATCAAATACATCAGCCATGTATATTTCAGTAGAGTCTTTATCAAGTTTTTTCAGGTTTTCATCAGTTTTCAACATACGAACACGTTCTGTTATTGGCCCTGTGTTGATGAATATTGTCTTCCTACTTTTTTTTGATAACGACAATTGTAGGGCATGATACGCTGCCTCTTGGGAAGACATTAAGTTACCGTTGAGGAATACATTTGCAATCTTCCGGAATTTCTCTTTAATAGTATTATTGTTATTATCACAGTCTATAGCAGCGTCTCTCAATAATTTTGACAATCCTCCTTCAATTTTACTAATATAATTAGTAACGTAGCCCATTACGGCATACTCATCTAATATAAATTGGATATCGATATTTGATTCGAACAATTGTAAAATATCATTATTATAAGAATTAATTCTTACTTCCTGACTGGATCTCTTTAAGAATACACGTTTTTGTTTCAGTGTGCTGCGAATTGCAAGGATATACTCTTCTTCAGTCATACCTAATTTCTTCAAAATTTTATCATAACTCATGGAAACCTCTTGTTTATAAAACTTATTCATTAATTTATCGATTGATTGATATGGTTTTGGTACAGCTTCATTCTCATTCAATGGCTTCAAAATCATTGTTCTTCTCATAATTGGATAAGGGATATGAAAACGACATTGTTTATTTTTTTGTCCTTTATAGCAACCATGACCATGCTTATGCATTTGCAATTTGATGTATGGATTCTTTTCATCATACTCACAAGTGAGAAAACGATCAATAAAATCAGTCAATTGATCATCGTCATTTGTATCACTGTCATTATTGTATTTCGGGGCTTTTTTCAACCACAAGAGCATATGTTCGTGCGGGCTTCCACGTTGTTGGAACTCAACACGTTCATAACTGTCCTCCAGTACATATTCCCCGAGTATGCTCTGCTTTTGCCTTAGCAGCCACATAAATTTCTGGACATTATGATCAAAATAACGCGCGCACGTAACTGGATCATTTCTCATTAAATCAGTCTTGATATTATTATTCAGATCATATGCTTCTTTGATTGACAAAGTGTGACCCTTTTCACTATACTTCATCAAGGTTTGTAATAACTCCGGCCAGTGGCCTTCAGCAGCTGATAATGTTAGGAAGAAAGTAGGCTTGCCCAATTGATGAATCATTGCCAATAGTTCTTTCTTGTTATGCTCCCAATATGCCGGTGAGGATCTGACGAATTTTAACATTCTGAATCCATCATCAAATTCAATCAAATTCTTCCTAAAATCAACATCTAAAGCATTTCCGGCATTAATCGGCTCATCAGCGTTCTTCTTTGTCCGTCTCAAACATATATTTATACTCGATGAACATGTAATTAACTTACCGGGTAAGGGAAGTTATTGTAATCACCCCGAAAATCGAAAATCTAATTTTCATCATATCTCCACGTTTCAAGGTTACCACAACACTCCCCGATAATTTTCAAAAACATGTGTGTGCGTGTGTGTGTGCGTGCGTGTGTGTGTGTGTGTGTGTGCGTGCGTGCGTGCGTGTGTGTGTGTGTGTGTGTGTGTGTGTGTGTGTGTGTGTGTGTGTGTGTGTGTGTGTGTGTGTGTGTGTGTGTGTGTGTGTGTGTGTGTGTGTGTGTGTGTGTGTGTGTGTGTGTGTGTGTGTGTGTGTGTGTGTGTGTGTGTGTGTGTGTGTGTGTGAAGGTGTCCGTATGTGGCCAAAAATTTTGGTTCACGATATCTCGTGACCGGATGATGCGATCGAGGTCAGCAATGGTGCAATCGAAACGTCTCCATCCAACTTAGAGCGGAAAGGATTTTGGAGAAAATTGTTCCAGCTGTTCTCCAGTTTTTTCAGGAATGCATAAGATGAAAAATTGCATTTTCTGTTTTTTGTTTTTTTTTTCAAATTTTCAAATGTTTTTTTTTCTATTTTTTTTTTACTTTCGCTGACCTCCGCGTAGGAGCCGAATCAATTAAAGCGGTTGAAGAGAAGCGAATGCTAAAAAACATTCTGAAAATGAAATTATTTTCCAAATATTTTTTTTTCTGAAAATTTTTATTTCGTATTCCATTCGAAAAACAAAAAACGATGAATCAGCTAGTGGTGCGTTATTGGTCGCTCGCAAGCTCGCTCCAATGGGTGAATGCGTTGCAATATTAGTGTGACCCGTTTAGCGGGTCGTAATAATAACTTCCCGGTTTCTCCTTCATTATTGTAAGTGGAGAGGAGCTAAGAAAAATTTGAAAAGCGGAATCTCTGTTTCTGGAAGTGAATAAAATACAAATCGTCATCATTGAAAATTCAAAGTCAACAAATCAACTAGAAATTCGATGATAATTCAGATTTCCATCAAATTTTTCGTCCTGATGTGGATTTTTTCTTTTATTCTCATACTTGTCAATTTCATGAGTTTGTGAGGAAAATTTCATAACTTTAAGTGTTAACCATTTTCTTGAATTTTTTTATGATTTGGACAGGATTTGCTTGTGATCATGGTCAAGGACCTGTAGATAATTATGAGAATGTGAAACCGTAGGACAAAAAGACGCATCAATTGCATGAAGAAAATTTTAGATCGCATCATTTATTGAAAAGAATAGAGGAATTTGTGCAAAAGCCGTATTTTTGACGTTTTTTCCCATATTTTTTGTAAATGAATACAGAACTGCTCAGGCGATCGTCCCCAAAAACTAATCAATTCTAAGTTACATTGAGATGCATCGATTGAAAAAAAATTGACATTGCACCGTGCGTTCAAGAGAAATCGTGTCCCAAAAATTTTAGCGTCACATACGTACAACCTCACAAAAATTGGGGGTATGTAGAGTCAAACAATACAATCCCAATGACACAAAAAATGAATAAAATCTGGTCATAAACATATAAATGGTGACCATGAGAATTTTCCGTTATTCAGCCAATAATATCATGAAGGAACGCTGCCATGATGACGTGAAGTTAGATACTGTCGTGAAGGGTTTCATGTTTTATATTGAACTAATTATGGTAATTATGGTAATTTATGATGGTCATATGGTATTATGGTAAGATTTTGGCGAAAGCCACTGCAATGATTGAGGCAACATGGGATGCGACGATTGTGGTGAAAACCACAGCGGTAATTGAATTAATTTTGAATGCAAAAATTTAAGGTACAGCCACCGATGTGAATGAAACACTTGAATGTATCAATTGTGGCATGATATTGCGGCAGTCTTCCCTGATATTGATCCCTTCATATTCAACACCTTGAATATGTGCGAATGTATGTGACGCTAAAATTTTTGGGACACGATTTCTGTTGAACGAACGATGCGATGTCAATTTTTTTTGCTTCAATCAACGCATCTCAATGTAACTTAGAATTGATTAGTTTTTGGGGACGATCGCCTTAGCAGTTCTATAGTTATTCACAAAAAATATGCAAAAAAACGTCAAAAATACGGCTTTTTTACAAATGCCTCTATTCTTCTTAATAAATGATGTGATCTGAAACTTTCTCCATGCAATTGATGCGTCTTTTTATCCTACGGTTTCACATCATTTCTCATAATTATCTACTGGTCCTTGACCATGATCACAAGCAAATCCTGTTCAAATCGTAGAAAAATTCAAGAAAATGGTTAACACTTGAAGTTATATAATTTTCCTCACGAACTCATGAAATGAGATTGACAAATATGAGAATCAAAGGAAAAAATCTACATCAGGACAAAAAATTTGATGGAAAACTGAATTATCATCGAATTTCTAGTTGATTTGTTGACTTTAAATTTTCAATGATGACGATTTGTATTTCATTCACTTCCAGAAACAGAGATTCCTCTTTTCAAATTTTTCTTAGCTTCTCTCCACTTGCAATAATGAGGAAAAAACCGGGAAGTTATTGTTGCGACCCGCTAAACGGGTCACACTAATATTGCAACGCATTCACCCATGGGAGCGAGCTTGCGAGCGACAAACAACGCACCACTAGTTTCTAAACCTTTTTTGGCCATGAACAAAATTCTCGAAGGAATACACGATCTTCGATCGTACCGTCTTGCTTCTGACTTCATACGATCTGAATAAAATATCGGTTTCTGTACATTGAATGAGTGCCCTGCAAATATTCTGGGATAACACAATTCATCCAAGTTCCAAGTCTTCAATTTTATGCCAAGGCATTGGATGTTTATCCTGTCCAGGAGCGACTATATTCACAACTGGTGCATTTTTTTCTACGAGTTCTGCATTATGGTCAACGAGCAAAACCTCGTCATTGTTTATCTGATTCAAATCAATTAATTGATCAATATCCATCTTATTTTCCTTCTCATTGAATTCTATATCGTTGTCCTCAACTGTCCCGTTTATATCAGGATTTGTTCCATTATCCGCTTTTTCATTATCGATGATATCATCCTTGTCAACTATGAAATTTATCGGACGATCATCATTTTCATAGTTCTGGAAATAGGCCTCATTTATTTTAATGTCATACTTTTCACATAACGGTGTTGTGATCAAATGTTTCAATGCTTCACAAATCACGCCTGGTCTGATAGCTTCAAACATATAATGGCTTTTGTGATCAACGTGTCTTTTCAATTTGATTTGAACTGTCTGCATGTCATCAAATTGACGTGGCAATACTTGTAGCATATCATTAATATCTATTTGAATATTCACGACACTGCCTTTCAGGCCTAATTGCGGATTCAGAGCATAGGGTTTCAGTGCTCGAATTTGCATGAAATTCAATACTGGTGCCACCATTCTTTCCTCAAGATCAGACAATTCTCGGACAGATTTTGGGACAATGGCATGAATTGGAGGCCATTGCTTGTTGCTAACCTATATACTTGACCACAATATGCAGCAGTTTTGCACGTGTTCCATATGAAACCTGAGGGGAAATTATTGATTTGTGCTAAGAATGAAGCGCCACTTTTATTAATAATTTTCGATTCATTTAATTTTACAACGGAATATCTGAATAAGAGGCCTTCGCAACAACAGCACACGAATGAGGCTATTTCCGCACGGAATTGCATGAATTTCAGTTGAAGTTTGGCTGTTGGATTTGTATTTTGAGTACTCAATAAGAGACTGTTGAAATTTTCGCGAAAATTCAATACATCAATTGCTCTTTTCTCTCTTTGAAAGTTTGCATTTTTCTTCAATTCTCGGGCTCGAAATCGTTTATTTGTTCGTTTCTCTTTTATTCTTTGAATATTTAACATTCTCTTCCGCTTTTTATAGCTTTTCTTGCAGCGAATTTTTCTCATTCGATTCTGATTCTCTGTTCTTGCTCTTTCTCTATAAACTCTATTGGATAGCAACTTCTTATTTCGCTCAATATTACGGGATATTCCGTCTTTATGGTACTTCGACTGCTTTCTCAACAATTTGTTCCTCATCACATTTTGTGCTAATTCCCGTGATTTATAGGCTTGATTTTGTCAAAGAATGCGATTTCTTTTGAGATTATTGGCTATTTCTTTCTTAATATATTGTATATTCTGTCATAGAATGGTATTCCTGGCAAGATTTCTCCTACGTCCATGAATCCTATACTTCTCGCTCTTTCGAATGACTCTCATTCTGATACGATTCTTTCTGAGTTCATTCTGTCTGAATTCATTATTTCTTCGCTTGCGTTTATTCAATTTTTTGCGTTTATCATTCTCATTCTTCCTATATTCTTTATTTTGCCTCTTACATCTCATGTATTCTCTGTTTCTCTCATTTTCCTTTGTTTTGAATTCGTAATTTTGTCGTTTAAGTTGTAGTTTTTCCTTGACCCGTTCATTTTCTGTCTTTGAATAGGCATTATTCATTCGTACCTGTTGTTTTCTGGTACGATTTTGTTCTCTTTCTTTTTTTTTTGTAGAATGGATCACAACGTTTAATTCTCATCTGATATTTTTGTCTTTGTCTTTTATTCTTTTTTGTTTCATTTTTATTATCATGTTGTTCTTGCCATGGAGCCAGCTCATCCGAGTTCATTGGACGAATCATGGATTTTTTTACATTTTCGTGGCGGCTTTTTTTTTATTTTTTGCTATTGTTCTTTTGGACTGTCGTTTAGACCTCATTTTCTTCGTAAAGTCCTTCTATTATTTTTCCGCAGATTTTTTGTCGCCAATGGCCGACGATTCGTTCTGAGCTATTCAGTCTATGTTGCACGTGGCAGACAATTTCCAAATTGTGTCGCCTATGCAAACGACAGCTCTTATTTCTTTTATTGATTGTCGCCTTTGGCTGACAATGATTACCTCTTTGTTTTTTGACTATAACAATTCTGCTGAAGGCAAGAATTGTTATGATAATTTTGCAGAAAATTCTGAAAAAAAGCGCTGTTAACGTTTCTCAAAGAGGGATCGATCACAGCTGATTATCGAATTATGGCGGACGCTCCTTGTGAGAAGGTTCTAAATTCTAATTCTCTTTGAGTTTGAATTTAAAGCCTAATGAAGGTAGGCGGCGGTAGTGGATGAATTTCGAGAGGAAGAATCTCCGTGGTCCCGGTAGCTTAGTTGGAAGAGTGCCCGGCGCGTAACTGGGAGACCCGGGTTCAAATCCCGGCTGGGGCTATCGGGATTTTTTCTCTCTAAATTCTAATTCTCTTTGAGTTTTTTTTTTTTTTTTTTCCCCACCTTTTCAGTAACAACTTGAACGCCAGACGGCAAAATTGCGTACTGTTCAGTGCTCAATACCATCAATGTCTCTTCCTACATTGCCAATGACTACCTGGGTATTGAAGGAAATCATTATTCAACAATGACTGTCGAATTTCATTTGACACGGCGACCTTCAAATTACGAAGTTGATGACCTTCAGATCAACAATGGTTCATGAAATATATTCGATCAAAATTGTTCGATTTTCCAAAAATTATTCTTAGCATTGACCCCGTTTCCCTCCTTTAATTGATCTGGTTGCCACGCAAAGGGTGGTCAAGGTAAAAAAATTAATAAAACAAACAAAAAAAAAAAAGAAAAACAAAAAAAAAAAAGAAAAACAAAAAAAAACAAAATAAAGGAAAAATTCAATTTTTTATCTCATGCTTTGCTGAAAAACCGGAAAACGACTGGAACAATTTTTTCCAAAATCCTTTCCGCTCTAAGTTGGATGGAGACGCTTTGATTGCATCATTGATGGCCTCGATCGCATCATCCGTTCACGAGAAATCGTTGGACAAAATTTTGAGTCACTGACAAACACACACACACACACACACACACACACATACATACATGATCTTGGAAATTATAGGGGAGTGTGTGGTGACCTTGAAACGTGGACATACGATGAAAAATCGAATTTTGATTTTTGGGGTGATTACAATAACTTCCCTAACCAGGGAAGTTAAAAATTCCATCTCTACAATCAACTACAAACGATTGTGCATGAAAATCCGCTGTCATTTGAGCTGTCATTATAAATCAATTCCTAATTGTCTCTTAAAAATAAATTATACGGTTTTTCTTGAACTACAAACGAAAATGATCTTACTACACTCATCTATGGCCCAAAATCTATCGAAATCACTGTCCAATTAAATATGTACACCTACCTATCATCATCTAATACCTGATAATGTTTTTTTTCACATAAAATCAAAATCTTATCACCACCGAAAAATTGTCATTGAAACGCCATGACCTTCACTTCCATCAATTTTTTCACTTCCATGAAGTCTCGTTAAAACTTGACCAAAACCATTGATAATCAATCATCAATGAGGAAGTGAAGAAACAAAAATTAAAAATATAAATGATGATAATTAAATAGTTTATATTTTTTTCTTTTTCTCGGTACTACAAACAAGTACAAACGAATTTAACTGAGTATCTCGTCTTTTTGAGGTCCTCAACTTAAGTTGATGCCCCTTAATATTGTCAGAAACATGATGACGCACTCATTTTTAATCCGACTGAAAAAATTTCATCTCTACAATCAACTACAAACGATTGTGCATGAAAATCCGCTGTCATTTGAGCTGTCATTATAAATCAATTCCTAATTGTCTCTTAAAAATAAATTATACGGTTTTTCTTGAACTACAAACGAAAATGATCTTACTACACTTATCTATGGCTCAAAATCTATCAAAATCACTGTCCAATGAAATATGTACACATACCTATCATCATCTAACACCTGATAATGGTTTTTTTCACATGAAATCAAGAACTTATCCCTACTGAGAAATAGTCATTGAAAAGCCACGACCTTCACGTCCATGAAATCTCCTTGAAATTTGAGCGAAACCATTGATGATCAATCATCGATGAGTAATTGAAGAAACAGAAAATAAAAATATAAATGATAATAATTGCATAATTTTTTTTTATTTTTCTCGGTACTACAAATAACTACAAATGAATTTTAATGAGTATTTCATCTTTTTGAGGTCCTCAGCCTTGAGTTTGTTATGGCCTACCGTTGCTGTTTGTGGAAAGAAAAAGTAATGGGAAGCTATTTCTGCCCTTACCTGGACGTAAGTAGTGACGGCTATGGAGACCGTTACGTTAGAGCAGGGTGATTCGAAAATATATTCCCTACTCAGAGTATTTAAAAATCAGGATCCTGTTGTTCGGGATTAAGTATTAAAATATAAGAAGAAGGGAACGCACTTAAAAATGTTATTCACAACACAGGAATTGATTTATTACATGAAATAAGATTTATTTACGTTGAGATTCTTTCGTAGACCCAAAGTGAAACCGGAAGAGGAAGGAAATGAGATAATGGGGGTAGTTATTGGAATTCGGACTTACAGTTCGTAATTGAGGATATGGATGCTGGATTGAGTGTCCAGCTGACGAGGTTGAATACTGGATACTGGAATTGGGTGGCCAGCCGATGACGTTGAGTACCGAATGCTGAAGTTGGGTGACCAGCCAATGACGTTGAGTACTGGATGCTGAAGTTGGGTGACCAGCCAATGACGTTGGGTACTGGATGCTGAAGTTGATGTGGAAGGTGGTGATGACTAATTCTTGACGTATGGATGGGAATACGCGGACTAAAAGGCGACTGTTGCCCAATGAATTATTCGGTTTTAAAAAATACTAGGAATAATCTGTTCAGTATGCAGAAGGATACTGGAACTCGAGTACTGGTTACTGTGGCTGATGATGAAGTTGATTACAACTTGATGACTGTACGAATTGCTCGAACTGCCCGGTCCCCAAAATTGTCCACCTTATATACTAGTGCCCTTAGGCACATCTACGTGACATTTTCACACACCTAGGTGTGTCTTCTTGGTTGTATACGTTTCGGGAGTAGCCCTGTGATTGGTTCATTTGCCATTAAAGAGCATGAAATCATCATCCTGTTTTCCCAAGACATTCTTGGATTATAAATTCTATTATTCGACAAATTCCTCAACATGAATCACAGGAAATGGCTAAGGTTTTATAAGCTTTTCTCTTGTTTACCTTCCCGATTTCCTGTTGAGTCGACGTTTAGCCTGATTAAGTATTCTAAGTCAGTCCCATTGTACATCGGAATTTCTCGGCTTCCTCCCAACTATGCCGCCAAGAGTGAGCGTGACTTAGAGGTTTTCCATCTACCTTAATCCAATAGAAACGGTTGATATTTGGGCCACGAAAGCTTGATACATGTCTTCGTCCAATTCAACCTTGGCTTTCCTTTCTTTGTATTATTTAGAGCGGGGATACCACATATCCGCTTCAAGTAGCAGGCTAGATGACTATTTCTAATATTTTGTATGCTATACAAACATGAGTTCGTGAATCCACTAATTTTAGAAGAAAGAAATATTATCCATGTTTTAATATTTCTGGATACGCAACAAGTTGATACCCCCTAATAATATCAGAAAGTTGATGGCGCACTCATTTTAATCCGACTGAAAAAATTTCATCCCTACAATCAACTACAAACGATTGTGTATGAGAATTCGATGTCATTTTAGCTGTTAATATAAATTAATTCCTAATTGTCTTTTAAAAATGAATTGCACGTTTATTCTTGAACTACAAACGAAGATAACCTTACTACATTTATGTATGGCTCAAAATCTATCAAAATCACAGTCGAGAATTCAAATCCGTCAGAGTCGGGTGCCAACTTCACGGAGCTCCTTCTGTACACTACGGAGTGAACTGAACATGTCCGCCCAACACTAACGCTCATGACGAACTGCCGATTCTAGCGTGGATCGCATCGTTTCCCAGCACAAAGGAACACTTCCAAGTTCGGTGTTTTTGAGAGGGGGCAATGATGAGAAATGGTTAGTGAAAAGAGTGAGGGGGGAGGGAGCATTAGCAGAGATTGGGCATTTTCACACACGGAAAAGTTTAAATCTGAATTACAATTAAGAAATCATAATTGACGGTTGTCAGAGGAAATGAGAATCACGTTCATCGTTGTCGTAAATGACACCACAATGTCCATAATTTACAATGTCATATCCGTAAATTAAGAAGATTTTCGTCTTAATTTACGTTTTTTTCTTCGTAAATTACGATGAATTTGACCTTAAATTACGATGAACATATTCGTAAAACACCCCTACCGGAAATAGGTTCCCTTTCATTGCGAGGACCTAAAAAAAAAACAGGACGAAACGGACCTCTAGGGTCGAATGGGGCATTGATAAAAAAAATCAATAATTTTTGACATGGATATTTTGACTTTGAAGGTGTTTTGTTAAGATTCTTTCTAACCCCGACCCCATCTATCAGCGTTTTATAAATTTCGGTAAATTATCGACTACTGATACATAAGTTTAAATTATCGACTGCTAATGCATGGGTAACATAAAGCTTATAAAGGCATGTTTAGAACTGTATGTTTTTCAACCGCATGGTCATTTTCTCACAGAAGCGAAGATGTACACAACTAAGTTGTACACATCAGGGTTGGGCAAGTATAATACCTAATGTATAATACAAATCAAACGCGCGTATAATGCCACGTATTATACGGGCGTGGTTTTTTACATTTAGTTCATGTATTATACATACAGATGCCGGTATATTCGTTGTACTTAGATAATAATTATAAGTGATTACTAAAAGTGGCGCGGCTGTAGTCGGCGCGACAGAAGCTGTCGCGGCTGATACAGCCGTAAGTTGTTACGTGGATACGTCTATGGAATCTGTTTTTTTGTTCTTTTGTTTCTTATATTATGAATAACTAATGTTGTATGGTCCGCCTTGTGGTGGTTCAGTTTTCATCGAGATGAATTCGATTTAATTCCACTAATTCGTGGAAGATCTATGAAAATTTACAATCATTTGAAATATTTTGAGAGGTTTCCAGACTTTTGAGAACATTCTAGAACTTTCTAGAACATTCTGGATCTTTTTAGAACACCTCAGCGCTTTTCAGAAAATTCCAGAACTTTCTAGAACCTTCTAGAACTTTTCAGAATATTTTAGGACTTTCCAGAACATTCTAAAATTTTTGAGAATATTTTTGCATTTTGCAGAAAATTCTAGAACTTTTTAGAATATTTTAGCACACTCCAGAAAATTCTAGAGCTTTCCTGAACATTCCGGAACTTTTTAGAACATCCTAGCACTTTTCAGAACATTCTAAAACTTTTTAGAACATTCTGAAACTTTTTAAAATATTTTAGCTTGTAATGATTTTTCGCCTAATCTTCTAACAAAATCGTAATTTCCCATAATCCTCATCGACTGAACGCGAAACTTGGCTTATCATTACCTTCGTTCTCATATGTCCACCATTCTGAAACGACAAAACCTTACCGAAACTGGAACTGAATCCCAGGAATAATTAGCAGCTCGATCCATACTTACTTCAACAATTTAGGGCGCCAGCTGATTTTTATGGTGTACGGACTGCAGCGGTAATATATCTGAATCTAAACCGTAGGGAGGATAGAGGGTGGTTGTTGCCCTCGTCTACGACCGGAATTAGGTAGCTTATCCGTAGAGGACACTCTCGGGAGAGGAATTAGAAACTTTGCCAACGATACGATAATAGACATAACCGAAAGCTCAGGCCATTCATACAGGGGGAATGAGCTAATTCGCCGCCGTATGACCTTCCAACCAAAAATTGCGATAACTGGAAATTTCTAACACTCTCGCGACCAGGGGAGCGCGAGTATCTCAACTCAACCTATGTGTTCACTCTTCAAACAAACCCAGAAGGGGTACAAAGATGCACTGGGTGGCACAGTGTGTCGGCCCTGATCCGCGGTGATCCTTGGCTCTTCAACCGAATTTACGTAGACGGAACCTCTGTATTCTAATAATCTGAACCGGAAATTGACTAAACCGAAATATCTGGTGTGTGGAAAGTAGGATTTCAGCCTTCTAGTCGTTGATTGAACGGTAATATCTGAATGAGGGAGCTGCCGCGAGCTGATACTGGATTACTCTTCCTGGTGCTTTGCTTACCCCGGGAAGCACCGATGTTCCGCGACTTTCCTCGTTGATCTTCGTGTACCGGAATGTTGTCGCGATCTCGATTAGTCTCTCTCTCGCTCTAAACCTATATAATTACCCTACTGCTCATGGGGTGGCGAATTCGCTGGGAATTTAGTGATGCCGCAAGAGCGCAAGAGAAACAAGACAAGACAAGAGTGAAGTTCACAAGAGGCAAGAGAAAACAAGAGATATGGAACAAGAGAAAAGATAGTTAATCTTACATTTTGTCAAAAACCCTTTATTTCTCAATATTATTACGCCATTTTTTTCAATAACAAATTATCCATCTCTGTAACCATGTATTTCATGAATAATCCCTCGATTATATTAAGCTTCCTCTTCGAATAGCACACTTTTTATCGTTGGAGCTAGTGGAGATGAGAACCAAGAGTTCATGCATAGCAAATACTTAGCATTTTTATTACTCAAGCGACTCCGGTGTTTTCTGATGATGAGACCAGCTTTGGAAAATAATCTTTCTGATGGCACACTCGATGCAGGAATTGCCAAATAATCACGAGCCATACGAGTTAACCGAGGGAAACTCTTTGCATTGGTGTTCCACCACTTCAAAATATCTTCATCCATGCTTGCTCTTTCCATACATAAATAATTATTCAGCTCGGTCCTCCACTCTTCCTTCTTTCTTGACCCATACAATAGCTTCATTGAATTATTGTACTCTTCATCTGAGTCACTGTTGCTATGCACTGGCTTGTCATTATTGGATGATTCATGTAAGGTATCTTGAGCATAATTTGTTTTAAATATTTCCTCAAACAGTTTGTAAGATTGATCTTTTAAATTTTTTTCCCACGAGGTTTTCTCAAACGATTCAAGTTTATGGCGAGGATCAAGAATTAATACCACACCATAGATCCAGTTTGTCAAATTATAATATTTAATTAATTTGTCTCGTGCTGCTTGAAAAGCGAGAATTAATCTCTCGTCATCTGGACAACGGTCTGGCTTTTGATCCCAGGAATGGCACAAATTCTCGAGCTTGTCTAACAAAATATTAGCTCCAACAATGACAGCTGGGAGAGTCGGATATTTATCTCCACCTAAGAGAGTTGCAAATTGTTTAAATGACTTCAAATATCTTTGTAATTTGTCCAGTAATCTCCACTCAGCTTCATCAATGAACAAATGGTTCAATTTCTTCTCGTTGTTTGTCAATGCCGAGATTGCTTTTCTCATCTTCACTCCAGCTGCTAACATGTCATGTATGCTGTTCCACCTAGTTGATATATCCAGAGGTATTTGAATTTGTTTTTCATCAAAGGCTTGGCAATAATTCTTGAGCTTGAGTGTCAACTGTTCGGATTTTCTCAACTTTTTGCAGATATTTCGGAGTCTCAATATTATTGCGAATGACTGCTTCTTTTCCTTTTTATCTCCAGGTTCATCGTATTCAACATCTTCATCATCACCACTATCGTCGTCATCATCATCATCATCATCATCACTTTTCTCATCATCATTATAATTCATTCCTTCATCGCTTGATTGTTCTTCATCGACTTTCAACTCTTTCAATAATGCCTGCACTGCTAGATTGACAACATGTGGGAAACAATGAAAATGTTGATTTTCTGGGTCAAACTTCTTGCCATCTCTCTCCATCAGTATTTGCAGCTCATTCATAAAAGGGGTGTTGACAGATGCATTATCCACAGTGATTCCTTGTAATTTATCTGACAGCTTACATTCCTTGATACATTTGAAGAACATTGCTGCGATATCAGCCCCACTGTGTTTTCCTTTTGATGGGATAAAGTCCAATGCCAACGACTGCAGTTCCCAGGAATCATCAATGTAATGAACAGTTACCGAATAATACGATCTACCTCTTATGGATGTCCATCCATCGAGTGTGAATGAGACACGTGAGCTATTTTCCTGGACCAGTGATAAAACCATTTCCCTCATATCAGCATAGACTGAAGTAATAATTTCCGTCATAACAGTCCTTTTAGGAAATTTCAGATTGCCATTGACAATTTCATAGAACCTCCGAGAAGTCTCATCGTCAAAAAAGTTAAGGGGCAGATACTTGAGAGACACATACTCTACCAAATTGACCTGGAAGAATCTCTTATTGGTCATCATCTGAAACAAACATAACAAGATTCTAATTATTCATCGAATTCTACAGAGTTGGTTGGTGTAGAGTAATGTCGATTCGATTAATTAATTTGTAAGGAAATGAAAGAACAAAGAAAATACAAAACATTATTCCACATTACCTTTTTAGAAAATGCAAACTTGCTCATTTCGTCAATTTTTTTCTGGTCACACGAATTCTTCTTCACTTTTACGAACACTTGATCATAAATATCTTTGTGATGTTTCAGTAGATGCCACTTCAAACCACTAGTATTCCTGTTTTTCATTTTTATTTTCTTAGGATTGAGACATGAAGGAATTTTGCATGTACCACATTTAATCACATTTTGGCCCTCTTTGTCATAAGTGAATGTGAAATACTTTCCGTATTTTTCGCTTTCACCAGTCGTACTCATTAACACGTCCTCTTCATCTCTATCTAATGATTCTTCTGCTCGTCTTCGTTTTCTGGCATTCATCTTTTCAAGTGTATCTAATTTAAGTCTTTCTCAATAGAACAATAAATCGGTGAATTAATTTAATTTGAACTCTCTATTGAGTCGCATTTGCAAGACGTATCTGATCTTTACTCTACCCCCGGTACACGGAGACTAAATACAAAAATTACAGGGCCAATACTGCTGACCACTGATGACTAATATTCTCTTTATTCTTATTTATTGATTTATTTATTCCATCTTCTGTTTATACTAGTTGTGGTCGCTCGCTATCGGGTCGCCACGAAACATAAACATATACAGTAGACTCTCGTTATAGTCTAACTCATGGAGCAGTGGGGGAAGCGAATTCGGAGAATTCTACTATATTTTTCAACCACCACAACGCACTTTGAATTTGAGAACAAAATTGGCCAATAGAGCAAACCGACGGAAAACTTTCATATTATATTGCAACGATGGCTCTTTGAAATTAATGAGATTCATCGAACATATGCATCTCATTGAATTGAAAAACTTAATTGTGGGAGTGCAAGAGCATGCAAGACAAGGCAAGATGTTTTTTCCTCTTGCTCATATTGCGCAAGACAAGAGACGAATTTTCTCTTGCACAATTGGAACAAGACAAGACAAGAGAAAAACCCTAAAATTGCAAGACAAGAGAAGAGATACATCATTCTTGTCTTGTCTTGTCTTGCGGCATCACTATGGGAATTTCGTCACAAGCTTTTTCCAGAAAATTCTAGAAATTTCTAGAACATTCTGGAACTTTTTAGGACATTCTAGCACTTTCCGGAACATTCTAGAACTTTTTGGAATATTCTGGAGCTTTTTAGAACATCCTATTTACCACGCGTTTATATGCGATCAATCATCGTAAGTGTTTAAGTGTAACCGGGATGAAAAATAGAGAAACCTCTATCGTCATGATAATTAAGTTTGATTATTATCAACCGTCGATAACTTTGAGTAATCATCAATCGATAATTTATCCATATATCGTCGAGGCGTTAGTATAAGAAACACCTACTAGATGGCGTTAGTAAATGAATATTTTTTCACAAAATGACACCTCAAAAATGAAACCATAGATGTATCCACGTCAAAAGGCATGTTTATAACTATATGTTTTTCAACTGCATGGTCATCAGCTCACAGGAGCGAAGATGTACACAACTAAGTTGTACACATCGATTTAATGACTGAGTAAAATGAGAAACACACCGATATGAATTGGTACAAAAATCTGTGATTCATTGGTGTTGTGTCCAAGAAAATGGATACAGCTCATATGCTATCTTACCGACTGGCCAAATTTTTCTTTGAAACATTTGAATATCATGTTGAATGATTCTGTTGGAAAATGGGCATGAAAAACCTCCTAGAAGAGGTCGGAAATCTTCGGATCACATCGTCAAGTCTCGGGAGTACGCGAAATGGCAACGGGTCTCTCGAGTAGTCACTCATCGTATCTCATCGGGGAAACATCGTATCTCATCTAAGAGGCATTGTATCATACACGGTTACTCATCGGTAATCATTCAGGACACATTGGGCTTTACATAGTATATCATGGGAATTATCAGTATCTAAGTGGCAAAGTGGCAATATGAACTATCGGACAATTATCAGTGGCAATAGTGACAATTATCAGTGTAATTATTGGCAAACATCTTGGTACAAATAGTTTAAATATATCGACTCGCCTTACGGCTAATCCACGGCTTATTCTTTTCACTCCTTTGACCCACAATCCGAAATCATCCTACTCCCAATAGAACCATCATGGCAAATCCTCAACAGATTCATTTAGCCATTTATGGTTTCTACATCTGTAACGAGGGTATCGGTTTCAACGGATGTTTCCTCTGATTCGCCATAAAAAGCTCACCCTTTTAGAATATCCTGGTACAGAATGGAATGGGTACTAATTAAATTAATGGTTGATACCTAAGATTACGCCAAAATTATCCACAATGTATTCTAGATATAATAAATTATTAAACATCTATTTTGTTACATGGAAAATATTCACATTTATGTATGAAACGCAATATAAAACTACTTTTCATGTATCGTACATGTCAAAAGCGTCATAGGGGAAAGGCCACACCAAAAAAAACTAAGATTCGATGGCACAATTTCTGAAACATTGGAGAATTTTACATTCTCATATCCATTCGTCGTAAATGTCTACATATTTACATTTTAAACGGCGCATCGTCAATTAAATTCCAATCTCTAGTGCTAGGTTTAGATATAATTATATTATACTCAGGTTAAAATGAAAATTACTACTTTTCTCTACAATAATCATTCACATTTTGAATCAGGCACATTTATGCAAGACGTATGAGTACGTATCTACGACTTTATTTGACGAGAAACATCCCAAGTGGGAAAAATATCAATCAAATGTGCCCGATCTGAAGTAATGTCCAGGTATATTTTTCATGTTAGTGCCTTTCCATTAGACATTCATGCACATAGAAATTACTTCAATTTCGGGCACACTTGATTGATATTTTTTCCACTTGGGATGTTTCTCTCCAAATAATGTCGTAGTCACGTACTCATACGTCTTGCATAAATGTGCCTGATTCAAAATGTGAATGATTATTGTAGAGAAAAGTAGTAATTTTCATTTTAACCTAAGTATAATATAATTGTATCTAAAAGAAGAACGAATTTGTGAGTGATTTTTCAGAGCTTTGCTAAATTTTTATTTCATTTGGATCAGTTGTGGGATGAAATTGGAAATAGGATAATCTGTAGTGACAATGAAGACAGGTCCGAGGGGTCCAAAGTGTGCTGTTCCTGGGTGAGCAAATAATAAGAGACATAACCCTAATTTAGACTTTCGAGCTTTCCCAGTGGTTATTGCCCGGTGTCGAGAGTGGTTAAAAACAGTCGGGAATGAGGAATTAGTGTATATTCCTCCTGAGACATTATGCAGATCGCGACATGAGTGCTCAGAGCATTTCAGCGATAAACAATATCGGAATCCAACGGTTAGGAAAACAAAATTGAAAAGAAATGCTGTACCTGACATTGTGAGCGAAAATGTGTGTCCTTTGTCTGATGAGTTAGTGATGAGCTATCCAATAAATGTTCAGCTCATCCCAATGGACAGAAAACTAGTGCAAATTGACATTTCAGCAATCAGCAAATCAGGTGAGTCAATAATTTCAAGGCAACAGTTCAATGGACTCAACAATCTGACTAACAACTGACTTGAATTTCAGGTAATACTAAATGGAGCAATAGCCAAGGTGAAATCTCATGAAATTCTCCTCTTGTCGACTTTACAAACGCAGGTAAGAATATTTTTCATCAATTTCCGGTGGTTGATTTGTATGACACTCAATAGCAATGTACATGTTATTGTGTTTGTTGCAGTGAATACTGATGGAGGCACTTCCCCAAGACCCAGTAAGAGACCACCCGATATTGGTGAGTGCAGATACTTTGCTATGGTTTCCTCTCTGTTGGTAAAGAGCAATCGAAATTTATTGAATTATGTGCTGGCGCAAATCTTCATTTTCATCGGTCTCTAGAATAGAAAAGATGAAAAAAAGAAGAGGATAGCTTGTATATCCATGGAATAGGGCATAAATTCACTTCAGAAATTTCCGAATAATCTGAGATCTGTCTCGGATTATTACGGATTTATAGAGTAGTAAAGGGGTGAAATGAGATGAGTGAATGTTAGTCGAGATCAATGTTTGGAGAATATTTTGGGATTGGAGGGAGATAGAGGAATTTTCATAAGGACTTTTTTTTGTAGAGAGAGATACAAACAACGAAAAAGTTCTTCATGGAAATTTTTACATCTCCTTCAGATTCGGAGATATTGATCAAAAACTGTCCCTAAAGTTGAGTGGGCATCGAAAATAATTAAATTTGACTTGTAAGGGATTTTTCTCCAGTTTTCCACCGGGGAAATAATCCCAAACTACTCTTTACCCAGTCCTCATATCGCTACGATTTGGGCGCCAGCTAGATTTTATCCGGAAAACCTAAACCGGCCTCCAGGGAAAACTCGTCACCTGGAGGGCTTCTCGTGGACGGGAACCACAGATGCCACGCTAGCATCAGTATTTCACGGTAGAGGGGCGAGGTCCACCATGTCAGGAGTGCTTCCGCTCGCTCATCGGGGCTTTTACACTCTCCCGACAACGAATGCGGAAGGAATTCTTCTCTCAACCGACGAATAGTCTCGTGTGCTTCGCCTTCGGGTTATTTCTATCCGATCAGCGGACTTATCACTAACGGCGAGTAGCCTTGACTGATTTGCGAATCTTTCTAACCTCTCGGGGCCCGGAATGTGGAGGCACGTGTAGCGAAGACCCTGCCAGAGACACTGTTAACTCTCGATCTACACGCCCACGTGGTTTCCCTCCACATCCGGTAACAGCAATATCATCGCGAGACAAATCCCCCGACTACTTTGACCGGGAGGCGAATGCGACGAAGGCCCAGCCAGAGACACTGTTAACTCCCGACCTACACGTCCACTCCAACACCCAATCGTTTCGCCGGAAGATGCGAAGCCCTGCCACGTAGCATTCCACGCGACAGGAAACCAGCGCTATTCTCTTCTCGGGAGATGCAGGAGCATCTCTCTCTTCTCGCCTCCCCGCTATCTGCGAGGTGACGCCTAATCGATAACTCGCCAGTCATCTCTACTGTTCCGCTCTGCACGAGCGCCCGTTCTGAACTAACCAGAAATCTCCCAGGGTTTAACTTCCCAGTCTAGGCTCCTCACTCCAGTACCACTCGAGCTACGTTCTCTCGACGTGGACCAGCCTGATTGGCCCAACATCAATCTCCTCGGAGAAGGGAAAGCGGCAGTTCTTACACCTGCCCGTCCGTCCCTAGCCCAAGTCTGCGGAGCCTTTAACACCGCAGTTGGGAAGCCTGTACGTCGGCCCTATTCTACCCAACCACAACTGCACAAATGCTAAATTAGCGATAGCATACCAAAACGGTCACTTTGAAGAGTAGGAAGCTCAATCCCCCCGAACTGGCGTATCCCCTCTCCTCCATGATCTATCCACCTTCAGTCGAGCCTCGTTCGACTGACGTCAGATGCCTTCTCCTGTCTCTCTCTCTTCCAAGTCTACTCACTCATTCCTTTCCAGGTGTTTTTCTATACGTAACGAGAAAAATCTCGTTACACACTTCTGCATCATTTTTTGGACATATCTCTTAATCCAAGAAAGATATTAAAATTTTTCGGGAGCCTTTTTTTGCAGCTCTCATCTCCTCTACAAAAAAGGTCTATATCAAAACTGCTTTATTTCGCATAAATTCAAAGGGGGGAATTTTGAAAACCTACCGATTCGTCAAGTACCTAAAAAAAATTTCTAGATTGCTCCAAATAATTCACAAAATCATAAAAAAGAAAACGATGGCTAGTGTGGTGATATAGTTTGTGATGAACTAATTCTGGAGTGTCCACGAGGATCTGCCATGCATTGCAAGCCCCCGCCACTTGGCTAAATCCTTCAGAAATAATTTTTTACTTTTCTAGAGGATATTATAAAATAATAATCGTGAAAAGAGGCTCAAATCTATAAATTTATTGGAGTGAGACATTTATTAAAATTATGGAAAATGATATGAGTAATTAAAGCAGCTAGAATATTAAAGATAAGTATAAGGAATACATTTATTTTCATTTGATTAAATTTTCTTCTCAATTATCCTCCAAATCAGACCATGAATTAAATCCCCATAGCTTGGGATTGCCCATCTGATTTTCATAAACCAAATCATCTTCTTCATCCTCCTCAGTTACAACTACCTCTCCATCCACTTTTTCTCCTGCTCCTTCAGGTGCATTTCCCTCGCTACCCATTTATTTTTCCTCCCCCTCGAATGCAATACCATTCCTATATATTCCTTCTTCTTCTCCATTGAATGCGCGACCCTCCCCATCCATTTCTTCTTCTTCCCCCTCAGGTGCAATTCCCCCCTCACCCATTTCTTCTTCTTCCTCTTCAGATGCAACTTCCCTCTCACCCATTTCTTCTTGTCCTCCATGAACCTCCTCAAATCATACAATGAACAGTTTCTCACTCCCACAATTACCAATTCCCGTGGTATCTGCTCTTCCCTTTCTTCTCCTCTTTCAATCGTCACATGATTCCTCGTTATCCCCTCATGCTCATATAAGAACGGTTAATATGTTGGTCATTTCATACATGATCTCAACGCATTTTCATTATTTTTTCATTCTTGTGTATCACAGATGTTGCAGAACTTCGGAACGCATTGGTAACAGATCAACTAGCTCATGAGTGTACAGCTCCTCCAACATCAGATATCCAAAATAGTAAGCTATCACTCATCCTCTTACCTAATAATTATGGATTTGACTGTTGCAAATAGATTCAGAACATTCATACCATCATAAATTATCTCACCGCGTATCATTACACTGTGAATTGTAAGTCATTAAACATTATTTGTCTCTTGACCCATTGAAAGTCCAGCTCTTAACTACTCATCCATCTCTGTAGTATTCTTGAATTGTTGTTTAACCATATTATTAATTATATTGTTAACGGGATAATATGCTTGAGTCTGGGTTCTCAGATATTCTTCAAAATAACTGCTACTAACAAGGCTTCACTAATCGTAACAACATCAATGGATAACTAATGATTATGGAGAAGACTATTATCATTGTATACACTATATATGTATATATTTTCCGAAATTTCGCAGAACAAAATTGTATGCCAGAAAATGTGTACGTTGATCCACCGAACAAATTTTATTCTGAGCTAAAGGACAATGCCAAAGTAACACCCCCCCTTTTCATTCCTAGAACCACATATAAACGATATCGTCCATCGGGTACGTATGTTCTAGTACAATGCAGCTATTGAAAGCCATGATATAGCGGAATTAAACGACATCCAGTTCTCACAAAATATATTTACTCTACATTTAATGATTATAGATGAAAGGTATTTAATATTATATCTAGACAATTAGTAAAGAATTATCGTTGATAATGTGACGTTATGAGTTTTACCCGGAGGTAAAACTCAAGGTTAAAGGATTATAGTCTTGGTTATTGCTATAGGGACTCTCTCAAGCTCCCTTTCTACGTTGTAGTAATTATAACCCTTTATTCACTCCGCCTCGGCTAACTTCGGCGGTGAGCTTACGGGGGGTTCGCTCACTCGGCGGGTGTCGGATGGAAGGATATGAAGGGTTAAGGTGTTATTGAACAAGTGCGTATTAATCGGTAAAAGTATGGTATATTCACGATAGTTGTTAAAATACACGACAGTGTTCGTAAATGGCTCGGTATACGCGTAATTCAGATGTTAGCTCGGCTTGGAACTTGGACTCGCTATTATTGTCTTTTGGCCGAAGGCCTGAGCCTGGAGATGTTCGCGACTCCACTCCCTATCGTACTCTGGTCTCTAGTGAGTCCAGAAGACCCACCAAAGCTCGCCAAAGTTCCAAGTTGCTGAGCTAAGCAGTCTCACGGTTTTTTCCACTAATACTCTTTCATGCCATCATTGACACAAACTAAGACAGTCAAACAGTTCAGGCCACCTGAACTGGACTTGCAAAAATCGTGGGACTGCTTACCACGATGTCCAAATGACACCGTGGGACTGCTGACCAAAGTCTGGATGGCAGGAAAGAGAAATCACACATTTCTCATTCCTCTCATCCAGCTATTGTTTAACTTTTCCATTAATTAATAACTAAATCGACGTATTGGTCGATCCCAATACGTCACAATAATAAAATGGAACACATATATTATTGGAGAAAGTTGAATTTCCAATTCCGTCCTGAATTCCGATTCCATATCCAACAATCTTCTTTGATTTCAATGGAAACATGAACGAATAGGTCCCCAATTTATTTCATAATCATCTTTGATCCAAAGTTCACAGTTAGAATATGATTAATAAATACAATCAGACTGATTAGTATTGAGAATTCGTCATCTCACACTTAATAATGTTCCGAGATTTTTGGAAACACACCAGACAATGTGTTTTTTTGTATCTGAATCTTTATCCCTTCCCATGTCATCAATAAAATAATCACAATTTCGAAGCTCACACGCCTGTACTTATCCCGTTAGGATTTTTCTCATCGTTACCGTATTATTGGAACAAAGGTAAGAAATGGAGACTTAGGCGATACTCGTTGCATCATATCAGGAAATTATGAGACAGCAGTTATTACGCGCATACCAAGGTACTCATCGTGTTTTTTTTCTCTCTACGGATCACTCATTTTTCACACTGGTCGCTCTCCGTCGCCTGCACTTGTGAAATTTTTCGTCCCCGCATGAAGCTCAGTTCCCGGCATGCATTATTCTACCCTAGTATATTTCAAAATACCTCCATAACTAGAGAATGAGGCTAGTACGAAGACCCTTATGACTTCATAACGAAACTTGGAACTGCACAATAAACCTAATGAACCTGAACTAAATAGTGTAGCCAATCCGCCAATATCCTCTGTCATGCAGTTCCTTAACAAAATTTCATAATATCGGGAATATCTGTGTGGTTGTCTCAATATACTCATAACTACTTTTTCAGGGCTAGTGGTGCATTTTGCATGAATCCTCTTATCGTCCATTACCCAATCTTTCTATTTTATGATACTTTTGACTGCAGCGGCTACACGGGAAAAAAAATCCTGAATCTGGCATATTATATGCCTGAATTGGGAATATTATTCCCGAATTGAGCATAAATTATGCTCGATTCCGACATATAAATATTCTCGATTTGGGAATATTATTCCTGAATTGGGAATAATATTTCCAATTCAGGCATATAATATACCTGATTTGGGAATATTGTTTATGCCAAAATCAGGCATATAATATACCAGATTCAGGATTTTTTTTTTCCGTGTATGTTATTTACAATACCCTTTCTCATTGATGTCTTTTCCTCCCAACAGTTGCTGTCCAGCAAATGACAGTGAAACAAGTAGTCCGTAGGCTCCTATGTGGCAGGAGTTAATATGGCAGAAGTCAATGCGACTGTAGCTGAACGTTTAACAAAATATGTAATTATAACTCGCGTTTCTTTTCGTTTCTACCAATTTAATTGGTAGTATGCTTCCGAATGGATCTCGAAACACTGTAATATCGTGTGATTGATTCAAAAGACCCACGTGATCACAACCATGCGGAATACTATGCATTCGTCGAATGCATTAACTGTTTTTTTTCTAGGAAAAATAAAAAAAACATTGAATTCAGTCCACCAGTTTTAATTTAGGTATTGAAAGTTGAATATCTTCGAAATCTATCAGTCGATTTGGTCCATCCACAATACAGACCTTCATTATCATAAGACCTAAAATTGTACCAAGTTTGAACTTTTTTTTTCTGTTATTTCTCTTTTTTCTACCAATACCATTAGTAGTGAGCTTCCCGAGGGGAAGCACAATTATCATGTATCATGTCAATTCATAAATAATTCGTAAGTTAAATGCAATTAACCAAATCCTTTTATTACATTGCGTAAGTAAAAACAATTATGAATGACTATTAGAGTATAAAAGTACATTAGTTAGTCTTTAAATTATGGATAATTACACTAAACAATTGAGCATTTCTATCTGGTACGTATTGTCAAGCCATTCAAATTCAAAGATATAGTACATCTGGGAAAATGTTCACAAATTTATGAATTATCAGATTTTACATACACACATAAATGTGGAGAAATCATCTGCTTATCATCCATCTCAATAATTTCATTCGGCTTCAGATCATCAATCTTATGCCATTTTTTGTTTCTGTTTAAAATGCAAGCATTGTAATGGCCAATAGACTCATCACTAAGAGTTTCTGGATTAATATAATTCACGACTCCAAGTAAATGATATGTTATGTTGTTCACATTCAATATTTTTGAGAAAGCATCTAATGATACCTCTAAATTATGATCTGAAGGACATTCAATAAAAAGATGTTCATGAAATACAACTGATTGATCAGCATCATTATGATTTACACATTGCATAGTAGTTAGAATTTTTTCAACTGTTATATTAATCACAGTGAGAAAATCGTTGTAACCGTATTCAAATATTGCTTCAATGTCCAGAGTGATTATGATTTCATTCCTAGTCATATTGCCACATATAGGACAGTTTGCATGTACCGAATAGCTATGATATCCGCCTAATATTCTCTTACATAAAGGAATAATATTCTTAGCAGCGTCGAGAACAACATAATTTCCGTATGATTTTGTTTTGTCAATGAAATATTCTCGGTGTTTTAAGAAAATGTTCAATCTCATTTCATCAATACTTGAACTATCATTACTATTGAGGCAAATCTCTTTTATAAATCTCAATTCGTCACTTTCTGAAACATCCACATGATTTTTGCAAAGAGAGTTTGATTCATATGCTGCTATTAATATCTGCATGATGCTATCAAAGCCGCAAGTGTTTTGTAAATGGAATGAAACATTTCCACGTCTATTGATGTCGGATATATTACCATTTCTGAGTATTTTTACTTTATTCATTTCATTATTTTTGATGTCATGATGTGTACTGGATTTATACGTTCTATATCTCTTTAATTCTGGTAACATTATATCTGAAATCACTTGAGGTCCCTTCGATGTTTGACGCTTTGGTGAATTCGTTCCGAATGTTTTTTCATTGACATTAATAATATTGGAGGTTTCGTCTGCATTTCGTTGCTTGAGAAGAATTTCTCCATCAATAGCATCATGCAGTCCTATGAATATTGGCTTATGATCTGAGAAAAACGTTTCATATACTCCAGCCACATAATATAGTACATTACTGACAAATACAACATCGATTTGAGTGTTCAAATTAGTTGTCGAGGTTTCCAGTGGTATCCCGCGTACGAAGTTATGAATTTTTAAACTCATCTCCAGAGTATTATTTGAGTGAAATACATCATTATTGAAATCACCAATTAATATTCGTCTTGTATTCGAGTTAGTTGCTTTGAAAAGATTGTATAAATTTTCTAAGAATTTTGAGTTTCGAAATGAGGGTGATTTGTATCCTGTTATTATTTCTACATTATTACATTTGAAAAGGATCAAGTCCAAATGAGATCGGTTTTTACCTTCCAATAGTATATGTTGCAGTACAGAATATTGAATATTTGCATCATGTTTTATGAATATCAAAATACCTCTTGAGTGCTCTCTAATATTGGAATCAGTTCTGAATATCAAACTGAAATTATCAAGTATAACATCGTCATTGAGCTTAGTGAATAATTCTGAAAATATAAGACAATCTGCTTGTTTATACCATCTACCACATTGTATGTGCCGAATATTTTTGTTGAAAGATCGCACATTTTGGTAAATAATTTTTATGCCGTTAGTATCGATTTCGTCGATGAACGAGAGTTTCAAACGCCTCTTATGCAATTTCTCATATTCACAAATCAACGGATCATCAATTGGAGGTTTTTTTGGTGGTTTGAAATTTCCCAAAATATAGAGGTTGTTCAGACTACATACTCTACTCAGAGCTACATAGAGTAATGCCCTAGATAATGACATAGTATTAGGTCCAAGATCTATGCAAACTTCCTTGTATGCCTGACCTTGACTTTTGTGAATAGTTATTGCTTCCGCAGGAGCGACTGGGAATTGTGTTCTCATGACTTGATATGTATTATCTTTCGCATTTGCCATCGGTAAACAAATTCTTGAAATGGGAACCAAATTTTTATCGATATTATTCTCCAACATATAGCGTAGGAATGGTTCTCTTTGTTTGACACCAATACATGGACTGTCAAAATTTATCCATAATTTTTCTGGTTTCTGTGTATTTGGGGAAAACGTTATATGCTCTAAAATTCCCCATGAACCATTCACAAGACCGTCTGAGATATTTATGTTCGATGTAACCATGTAACGAATTCCACATTTCAGTTTAATTTTGTATTTCAATATTTTTAGTTTTTTATTCTGAGTATTATCATTTCGTAAGGGTTTGAGTACTCGGTTCTTGAATTGATCTGATCCTGTCCCTACAAAATCATCGTTGGCGGTAGCAGTATAGCAATCTCCAGGACTTTTATCAATTTTAGACTGATTGTATTTATCAACATGTACATTAGCATAGAATAATCTGATAGCATTCTCTGGAACTTCTTTTGTTGATACTTCTCTAGTTTTAATCAACGCTATATCCTCATCTGTCATCATTCCTATTGCTAGATTATTTAAAGCGTTGATAAACATCCTATCGTCTTTCTGCCTTATTATTTCTGTTAATTCAAAGAATTGAAATTCAACCCATAACATTGTATCTGACAATAAACTTAACGCTCCAGAAGTTGGTGGAGCAAAGATTGGTCTATCTCTAACCGGTGGTAATTGATGCAAATCTCCTATCAAAAGAACTGAAATCCCCCCAAAACTGCGGTTAGTGCCCATAATCTGCCGTAATCGAGTATCTATTCGCGTTAGTGTATTTGATCCAACCATTGATACCTCATCTATGATCAATAACTTTATGTCAACTAAATCACTGCGAATTGTATTCGCTACAGCGGCTGATAATTCAGCCATAGGCCCTCCATATTCTACCAAGGGTAAAGCGAATGCAGTATGTAATGTTACTCCTCCAATTAAATGTGCTGCCTTCCCACTCGGCGCACACAATAGAATCTGCGGTAAGTCATTTTTTTCACCTGGCATTTCATTAAAATATAAAGATAGCAATTGATAAATGCAATAAATAACTCTTGTTTTGCCAACACCGGCCGAACCAGTCATAAATATTCTCAGAGGTAAATTGTTAATTTTGAAACATTTCAAGATATGCATTACGATTCGTTTTTGCAAAACATTGAGAGTATCCACCAAATCAAATGTTTCTTGCTTTGATAATGTTGATGGTTTAGTGTATCGTTTCTGCGTCGTTTTGGCGATGTTTTCGACACCTGATTGATTGAAAATATCGACTTCTTGATGCTTAAGAACTTTATGTTTATTGAAATCATTTTTTGTCTATTGTCGTTCACTGCATCTTCTATAGCTTTGTCAATTACTTCATCACCAACTATGGAATACTTTGCTCGATTATGTTTGATGATTGTGATATTTTGATGATATAGATTTTTACAATGAAGGTTTTCAATATCTTTTTCTTCATTTTTCCAAGGGTAAAACAATAGTACTTGTTCTCGATAATAATTGTATTCATCTTGTTTTAATTTGTACCTGCGATATCTAATAACCTTCATCTTGTTTCTTGCCGTAACTCCAGTGGTTGATTGAGTGTTTGGTTCATTATCATCACCAGAATTCTCTTCATCGGAAATTCCATCAAGATTTTCATCATCATGATCATCATCATGTTCCCCCTTACGAGATGATTTTGAAGATGTCGTATAACATGCTGCGAAATCGGCAAGGCAAATTTTGTCTAATTCAGATGATCTTTGTTCATATTTCTCGAAGATATTTTCACAATAAATATCAGTAGAATTTCCATCCAGAGAAGATAATTTTTTACATGATTTAAGCATTCGTACTCTTTCGTTCTTAGGGGAAGTATTGATGAAAGTGACTCCCCTACTAGATTGACAAAGGGGTGATCCTAAGACATGATACACTGCTTCTTGAGCTGACATGGCATTGCCGTTGATGAATATATTACCATATTTCCGAAATTTATCTCGAAGATTTTGATTATTATTACTCAAATCATTAGCAGCTTCACGTAATAGTTTGGATAATCCTGCGTCAATTTTTGAAATGTAGTTAATTATATACTGTGCACAAGCATACGGGTCTAGAACAAATTGAATGTCCATATTGGCTTCTAAGAGTGTCAAAATTGTTTTGTTGTAGTTATTTATTGCGACGTCGCACGTTCGTCTTTTGATGAAAAGTTTGTCCTTATCTAAAGTACTCCGTATAGCGTTCAGATATTCTTGCTCAGTTAATTTTAATTCATTGAGCATGTCATCAAAATTTATCGTTAGGTTACTCTTGAAATAAACTGCCAGCAATGTTTTTATCCTCTCCAAATTTTTTTCTTCATCACCTTTTTTCTCACTTGGAGTTAATGGTTTCAAAATTTGAGTGGATTTCATTACAAATTGAGGATAATGAAATCGACATTTCTTTTTATTTTTTCTGCCTTTATGACAAGTAACTGTATGTTGATGTCTCTGAAAATTAAGAAATGGATTTGTGGAATTAAACTCACAAGATATGTAAGTATCGATAAAATTAATAATTTCTTTAATAGAGTCATTGTTATCTGGATCATAATTTGGCGCATTATTACACCATAACAGCATATGAATGTGAACAGTGCCTCTACCCTGGAATTCCCTCCTATTGAAATAGTCAATCACGAAATGTTTCTTAAATGGACCATCAGGTTTTTTCAATAGTCCCATAATCTCTGCAAATCGATTGTCTATGTACACTGAGAAAAAAAATTTCCGAATATCAGTAAATATATGTTTTTGCCACCAAATTGATTCTATACAATTCTAGTTTCGTTTGTGTCAAATCTGACGGGATTTGGTACAAATATTCATTTTCTTAAAGTGGAAGTTGAAAAGTAATCAGCTCAAATCATGAATAATTCGATTGAATATAAACGATAAGCACCTCGTTGGGATACTCCCATATTTATGAGTACAAAGAAAGATGTTCTCACAAAACTGAGTAATATTAAATTGCATCTATGAGTTATGGATTTCAGCCGAATGGAGATCTCCTTGGAGTAATTCATTACAGTAAGCCAATGAAAACCTACGTATTCAGATTCGAAAAAACATAATGACCTCCTAACAATTAAGATCCGAATGAATCCAATTATCTCATATTTGATTGAATCTCAACATTCTAAGGAGTAACTCGTGATGTTTTCGGAATTATTTCTTATTTTCCTCATTCCATTGAGCTGAATTTGTTGATTCAATGTGGCAGCCATTCGTACCGATATTTCGCATTCCTAAATAGTATGGAGAATGAATTTCGAATTATAACGATATTTATTTCATCGGAGGAACATTTTTCTGTATCAAAATGGTTTCATCGACGGGTCTTTCCAATGCATAAGTGTTTGAATTAATCCATGACGCATCATTGTGTCAGTATAACAATAGAAGTGAATTGAGTTTGGTTGATCTTCAATCGAGTGTTATGCAAGAAATGAGTAAGTATAAATTATATCTTTTTTTTATCTTTAATTTGCTAATTAATTCAGTGTGAATGTCCCTCTCTTATACCCCCATTTTTTTTACAAAGAGAATTTGGACAGTAAATCCAAATATACAGAAATCTTCGAGTTGCAGTGGCATTTTGAAAATATTTTTTTTTTCCATCATCTCGTCCATTTTGGTTTATCCAGTGGTTTACACGTGAGTGCAATTCTTTTTTTTTTCTCGAGAGACTAGAAATCTTACGGTTCATAGACTTTAATTTATCTAGATAGTAGAAACAGCGGAGGAGTGAATCAAATAATTTTCGGTTTGATTCAAAAACAAATCGTCTTAGTTCCATCGCCTGAGCGTTTCGGAGGGGAGGGGGAAAAAATTCCGCGAACTTTATTACGTCAAACGGGGAGAATATACAAGTGAAAAAATTTAGTGGTGTTTGAGGTTCCTACAGTCAGTAGGCGCGTCACCGTGTAGATACATCAGTAGTGTCGAGTTGTGCCGGCGTTTATCAACTATCCGGGAGGTTGTTCTTTTAATTAAAAAATTGGACAGTAAATCCGGATAAAAAAAAATCTTTGAGTTATACAGTGGCATTTTGAAAATATATTTTTTCCATTATCTGGCCCATTTTGTTTTTTCCATTGGTTTACACGTAAGTGTAATTCATTTTTTCTTCTCGAGAGACAATGTAATTGAACTCACGACTTATTTAAATTAATCCTAGAAATCTTACGATTCATAGACTTTAATTTATCTGGATAGTAGAAACAACGGAGGAGTGTAATCAAATAATTTTCGGTTTGATTCAAAAACAAATCGTCTTAGTTCCATCGCCTGAGCGTTTCGGAGGGGAGGGGGAAAAAATTCCGCGAATTTTATTACGTCAAACGGAGAGAATATACGTGTGAAAAAATTTAGTGGTGTTTGAGGTTCCTACAGTCAGTAGGTGCGTCACCGTGTAGATACATCAGTAGTGTCGAGTTGTGCCGGCGTTTATCAACTATCCGGGCGGTTGTTCTTTTAATTAAAAAATTGGACAGTGAATCCAGATAAAAAAAAATCTTTGAGTTATACAGTGGCATTTTGAAAATATATTTTTTCCATTATCTCGCCCATTTTGTTTTGTCCATTGGTTTACACGTAAGTGCGATTCATTTTTCTTTCTCGAAAGATATTTTAATTGAACCCACAACTGATTGAAATTAACCCTAGAAATCTCACGGTTGAGAAACTTTAATTCATCTAGATAGTAAAAACAGCGAAGGTGTAGAATCAAATAATTTTCTATTTGATTCAAAAACAAATCGTCTTAGTTCTATCGCCTGAGCGTTTCGAAGGGGAGGGGGAAAAAAATTCCGCGAATTTTATTACGTCAAACGGGGAGAATATACGTGTGAAAAAATTTAGTGGTGTTTGAGGTTCCTACAGTCAGTAGGCGCGTCACCGTGTAGATACATCAGTAGTGTCGAGTTGTGCCGGCGTTTATCAACTATCCGGGAGGTTGTTCTTTTAATTAAAAAATTGGACAGTAAATCCGGATAAAAAGGAATCTTTGAGTTATACAGTGGCATTTTGAAAATATATTTTTTCCATTATCTCGCCCATTTTGTTTTGTCCATTGGTTTACACGTAAGTGTAATTCATTTTTTCTTCTCGAGAGACAATGTAATTGAACTCACGACTTATTTAAATTAATCCTAGAAATCTTACGATTCATAGACTTTAATTTATCTGGATAGTAGAAACAACGGAGGAGTGTAATCAAATAATTTTCGGTTTGATTCAAAAACAAATCGTCTTAGTTCCATCGCCTGAGCGTTTCGGAGGGGAGGGGGAAAAAATTCCGCGAATTTTATTACGTCAAACGGGGAGAATATACGTGTGAAAAAATTTAGTGGTGTTTGAGGTTCCTACAGTCAGTAGGCGCGTCACCGTGTAGATACATCAGTAGTGTCGAGTTGTGCCGGCGTTTATCAACTATCCGGGAGGTTGTTCTTTTAATTAAAAAATTGGACAGTAAATCCGGATAAAAAGGAATCTTTGAGTTATACAGTGGCATATTGAAAATATATTTTTTTCCATTATCTCGCCCATTTTGTTTTACAGAGTGATACACACGTGAGTGCAATTTCTCGTTTTTTTTTTTTAATTTTATTTTTGATACTACCCAGCTCTTGATCCCTTCGGGTGTTTTCATTGTCACTTTCATAATAATAAAATTGACGGTTGATTCCGATTGTCTTGCATTCATGATTAATGGGAGGCTGAAGGGTAAAAACAAAAATAGGCCGAATGAAATGATTTCATAATAATTCAGCTCTCTATACCAAAAAATGATTGTTTCACTACATAACTCACAAACCATGGATTAGAGGGTAAAAAATAAAAAGTGAAATAAAAAAAAAATTTAGTGTTCAAGGCAGAATAAATGTTGTTTTTATTTTAGCTTCCGAAAAGTTCTGAGGGGAGGGGGAATATTTCTGGGAATTTTAGAGTGTTGAAGACGAAGGGAATTGTTTTAGTTTCAGTATTTAAAATATTTCAAGGGGGACTTTTTCTGTGAATATGAATACATCGATGGACGGCACTAGCCTGAAAGAAATTTATTCCTCCTCGGGCTCTCGACGGGAACGTTTATTGAGTGTGTGTAGATGGGTGCACCCAGATAGTAGGTCGTTTTAATTCGTTAGAGCATCCATCGATTTTTACCACGCTGTACATTTCTCAAAATCATTAGAAAGAAAAAACAGTAATTTGTTCAAGTGGCCTAATTTTCTGATTTTTTTTTTTCATTATCTTTTGCATTTCATTCACTTTCTCTGGCACGCCAATGATAATGATGGAAACTATTCAAAGTTTCCTGGAGTCTTTTGACTGTGAGGACTGTATCGATTTTTTTAAACGTGAGTCAGAACATGAAGTCAATTTATACAAAAATAATCAATCTCATCTCGTCCTTTTTGAACTCTCATGTTTGTTCCTGATATGGAAAAAGGAATATTATGAGAATGTTGATTACTATGATATAGTGTGATTAGGGAATGAGCAACATTTTCGCGAAGAGGCAATTCTTATCCGTCCGTCTCTCTTCTTACGGGCTTACTTATAAAAAACAATTGGATAGTAACTATAGAGGGGTTCCCCAGCCGTTGAGGTACGGGGGTACCATTCCGAGAAGTGATTCTCACTTGACTTTTTCTTTTTTTTTTGAAATTTTCTTATTTTGATAACGGTGAACGCAATAAATTCGAGGGGATTATTTCGATCATTTTTTTCAATCCCATTTTATAATTATTTATTTTTCTTTCCAAACGAAACCACAAATACTATTAATTTGAATGAATCTAGTGTCCCTGCAATTCAGGAAGAAATAGAAAATTTTCTTCTCTCACAGAAAAAAAAATGAAACGATATAACATGAGAAATACATTTTTTTCCGCATTAAGTTCTTCTTCAGTGTTGACTAACTTTTTCGTTTATTTTATAATTATCTTCTAGGTCAGGGTATTAATCACCAACAATTGAGAATTTTAACAACGGAGGAATTAAAGGCACTAAACCCGCATGAGATGGCTTCTCCACCCAAATCATCCAAATCCTCACCAGTAATGATCCAGAATATATCGAAATTGCTTACAAGAACGTGAATCAATGTATCATATTTTAACAGGATAAGGAAACCTCCAACCCCTCTACATCTCACTCAGTAGGCAAGAACAATAGCCGTGGAAACATCCAAGACGATGACAATTTGGATGCATTTCGTATGCAGAAACAGGGCGAATTCGTAGGAAAAGCCTTATTTTTCCAATTCTTCTCGGTGGAAAGGGCATTGAAAGCTGATGTTCATGGGGAAAAAATTCTCTCTCACTACAAAGTCACCAAAGAGTTTGTCAACCCGGAGACAGCACGCAACAAAATTGCTCAAATTGTTGTCAAAGCTGCAGTGAAAGAATTAGAACGGTACTGATTATGGTCTTATTGCTAAAATAATTTTTCTAAAATTCATTAATTATGAGTTATGACTAATTATAATTATTATTATAGCAATTATTATTATTCATAACTTATAATTGATGAATTCTAATAATTATTATCATAATAATATTTATAATATATTCATAATAATTATTACAATAATAACAATAATAATATTAATAATAATAATAATAATAATAATAATATTATTACTATTTTTCTCATTATTAATTTATGAATAAGATCATTTGACCACTCTTATATATTTTTCAACAGATTGGACAAAGAGTGTTTCAAGATTTTGGCATTGAAGGTTTTGGAGGTATTCACCACAGAAGCTCTAACAATTTACTACATTGATCCAATTGCCGGAAATGTTAAGTTGGGAGTAAAATCTGTTGGACCCAAAGGCAAAATTCCTTCTCAGTATCGCATTTTGTTATCATCATTTTCATCAGTACAAAAGGGCAAAGTGAAAAAATCACAAAAAAGTGAGACTTCTACAGGTAATTACAATAATCAAATCACAGTCATATTGATCAAATTATCAGTCATTAACAATGATTTTTTTTTTTTTTTTTTTTCAATCAATTAAAGCAATTTAATATCAATCAATGAATGCCTAATTCGATTTTCCATGGCTTATCACTCTACAATTTAATTCATTCAGTAGTGAATTGGTAAAACAGTTGAGCCGATTTCATCCTGGTGTCAGTTTTTGATGAAAATCTCGGAATCTGAGGGGGTTAGAGAAATTTTCATGGAGACCTTTTTTGTAGAGTAAAATGAGAGCTATAAAAAAGGTCTTTATACAAATGTCTCTATCTCCCATAGATTCGAAGATATCTATCAAAAACTGATCCTAGGTTGAAATCAACATAAACCGTTTTACCAATTCACTACTGAATTTTTGATCATTCATTTGTTTTTTTCTTATTTTTTTGTTCAGTCGTTCATCCTGATCTTCAAAATTTGAAAACCTGGATACAGGAACATTCTGAACCCTGGGATCTGGTCGTCACAAACTGGGATGCACTGAAGGATCTGCGCAAGAAGGGTGCAGCTCAATCAACTGACAGTATTGAAAATGTGATTGAGGAATGGGCAATATTGAAAGCCCCGAAAGGACTTGAGCTCATTTTGAGAGATTTCTCTGGATTACCAGGAGCTCGACGATCACAGGTGACGCGTGACGAGTGGGATTGGTTTATGGATGGAATCCAGCAGATTCGCCCCATTAAAACTCGTGATGAGGTTGTGAAGAACTGGATTGAGTTGCTGGATCACCCAGATACAAATGAAAACAGTCGTGCTGCAATTCAGCTCCATCTCCTTCCTCATCATATTCCCCCAAAACAAAAAGTCACTAGACGTTGGAAGCCATCAATTCCTGATTGCCAGGACAGTATATTGGTGCACGCTCAGGTGTGTAGGATTAAAAATCATAATATTTCATTTCATTCGAATCATTTTCAATGGAGAAAGAAACATAGAATTTAAGAAAGAAATTGGAAAAAATAATCTGAAAGCATTAATTTTATTTTGCAACTAGTTGCAAATTTACAGTTTTTTTTTATTTTTTTTTTTATTAATAAAAAAAGTTTTTTCTTTTTTTAGATTTCAATGAATTTAGGGTTCTTTTCTAAAATTTTGAATGATTTCTGAGAAGAAAAAAAAATAAAATTTGATAAGAAAATTGAGAAATAACTGATAACGCCAATTGTATTTTGGAAATACTCGGAAATTTACAGAATTATTTCTTCTTCATTGAGGAAAACTCGATAATTATATTGTCGTCAATGTACACCATCAATTCATGAACCTACTACGTGTTTCTGTTGCAGAATCAGGGAACTATTGATAAAACCATCCAAGACAGATTGACAACCACAAAGCATCGCCAGCAGCCTGTTAAACCTTTCATTCTGGTTGTTGGCGATACCATTGGAACTGTAACTGATGTGTATGTTTGTCTGGGAGCTGTTAAGCATAAAGTAGCAACAGTGCTAGAAGCATTGGACATTATCTTGAAGACTTTCCACGTATTCAAGATCAACTTCCCAGTAGAAAGTCAGTACATATGGGGAATTATCAAAGAGGTTGTATACAAAATGACAACTCTACCAGATTCAGTCGTTGCTGAGGTGCTGACTGATCTAGCACATCATCATACCACAGCTAGACCACAAGTTGAAGAAGAATCACAAGTGAACAACGAACGAGCGGCAGCAGCATAGACCTTTATGTTGCCCAATGTAAGATCTCTGCTTTTTTTCAAAACGATAGGATATTTTTTTTTAATGCTCAATTATCCATCATAATCTTTGTTTCTCAGTTGGATATTTAGTTACATGAACCACCCAGTCCTTTTCTTACTTTTGGTCGTTCTCACAAAGTTCTTGTCTTTTTTTTACGTTTGCAATTGTTATAATTTCTTAATAAGACCGAAACTTGGGATTCAGAAACGTTCTCAACTGAACTCGAGCCTTCGTACGCGAAGAAAATTTTTTTATTTTATTTTTGTCGTATCAAAATATTTTCTTTTCTCTAGACTAGATTTAATTATAGAATTGAATATTTAGTCGTTGAATAAAGTCAATTTTGATTGAATGTGTTCGATTAGAAGCGAAAATAGGATAGATGACGCCATATTTCCATGTCCTCTTTGTACCGAGAGACTGAAGACCCCCGACACGCTCATTTCGCATGTGAAGTGCATGCACGAATGCACTCGAGGAAGATTTTACTGTCGATATACGCATTGTTCTTCGTCATTTAGTACAATTTACAGTTACAGAACTCATTTACAAAAAAATCACGCATCGATAGATGAACTTATAGATACAGATCTCCACTTATCTTCCCCCCACATGATTCCAACCAAAATAATTAGACTAGATGAAAAAAATGAAAATTCCTCGATCCTCGAAGGGACAAGTGATCACAGAAATGACAATGAAGTAATCCAGTTACCACAGCAAGAATTACTCACTGATAATGATGAATCGATCGAGTCAAGGCACTGTGAAATTCCATTCAATATCCCCTCGAATATGGAAACAAATTCATCAGATTTTCTCAATGATCCAATTTCACTTGCCACTTCCTTACACGAGATAGAGAGGAAACATACTCAAGCAGCTGTCACTTTAACTTCTAAATTACACGCAAATAAATCATTAAACAGAACCACCGCTCAAGAAATTCTGAATATGGTTAACGATTATCAAGTGAATACAATTCAGACAATTCGTGAACACCATGATTTCTCTAACTGTTCAGATTCTTTAAAGATGAATATGACCCTTGATGTTCTCCAACATTCATTATCAGATTTTCGCACAGAATATAAATCATTCCAGTATTTGAAAAGTCGAGGTTACCTGGTAGAACCAGAAACAGTTCCAATAGAGTCATCACCATCCCATCAAAGGACGAAGAAATACCGGTCCATAACTCAACACCCTACCCTCCAATTCGTATCGATGAAATCAGTCTTAAAGAAATTTTTAGAACTTCCAAATGTCTATCAATCAGTAATGCAATCTTTGAGTCAAGCGGAATCTTCTGTTCCTCTCATTTCGTCAATGGTGCAGGGTGATATCTGGCAACGAATAAAAACTCAGTTTGGAGATAAAAACGTAATTCCTTTGAATTTGTTTTCTGATGCGTATGAGACCAATAACCCCTTGGGTAGCCATAAAGGTTTAAAGAAAATGAACGGTGTCTATTATGCGATTAGTTGCCTTCCCCCAGAGTTCGCGAGTCATTTGGAAAATTTATTTGTTGCACAGATACATCGTGAAATTGATTTTAAAAAATTCGGGAATAAATTGATGTTTGCTCGATTGATACAGGAATTACAGGAACTGGCAAATGACGGTATTGTTTTGAATATAGATAATAAAGAAGAAAGAGTTTACTTCATGATAGCACGTATACTAGGCGATAATCTAGGTTTGAATGAGTTTCTAGGATTTCAAACTAGTTTTAACGGATCTCATTTCTGTCGAATTTGCCAAGCTACAAAAACAATAACAAAAACACAAGTAACAGAAAGAAAAGCATTGCTGCGAACAAGAGAGAAATACCAAAGAGATGTACTCACTTGTACTAATGGAGTGAAAGAAGAGTGTGTGTTAAATCCAGTTATAGGGCATATTTGTGACTTACCAACCGTGGATCCTACCCATGACATCAATGAAGGTATCGCTCGATATGAAATGGGTAGAATTCTGCATCATTGTATAATCGTAAAAAAATATTTCTCTATCAAAGAATTCAACAATAGACTCTCGCACGTGAAGATTGATCTCTCATCTGGAGTCAATATTCCTCCTCCCATTTCCATCACACAAATAAAGAAAAAAAACATCAAACCATCTGCATCTGAAATGGCTTTTCTCATTTTACATTTGGGTGTTCTTGTAGGGGACTACGTACCCAAAACTGATGAAGTATGGAAAATGTATAAAATGTTGAAACAGATTTACTGCTCAGTTATGGCTCCTAGCTTTAATGAAAAAACCGCCAAAACGTTGCAGAACCTCATTACTAGACACCACAAACTTTATAAACAGTTGTTTGGGTCTTTAAAGCCTAAACATCATTTCTTACTTCATTATGTTTTGGCTATGAAGAAATTAGGGCCCTTGCGTTACGTTACTACGATCCGCTATGAGGGCAAACATAAAGAGTTTAAACAAACCGCAAATATTGTAACTTCACGAGTTAACCCGGCTCATACACTTGCTCAAAAACACCAACTACGAATAGCATATCGATTTTTCCTCAATGAACCAATGGAAAATGTCATAACATTTGGTAAAAAACATGAACACCGTCTGACATTATTAGAAAACATCGAATCTTTTAGGCACGCGCTCCCTCAAAACATCAAGAACGAAATTACTTTGATATCTTGGATTAAATACGATGGTACAATGTACAAAGAGGACATGGCAGTTGGCATAAAATCCAATACCAATCTCCCATCTTTTCGGAAGATTTCATATATATTTGAGTCGGACGATGTGATTTATTTCATACTCCGTGGTTTGCAAACTATAAAAATGATCGAACACATTCAAGCTTATCAAGTAAATGTCACCGATGACTGGCACGCTATGACAAGGAATGATTTCATCAGTCACATTCCTCATAATATTTTTGTTTTACCCTGTGGAACGTCCGTTATATCGTGCATGTAATTATTCAATCATTCGTTCAGAATTAATCCTTGAAATATGCTGCTGATCATCAAATTTTTTTAATATGCTAGTAATCATGGCATTCATTACTTGAACACCCTTCTTATCATTCCAAAAATTTATACTTAGATAATAAACCATAATGAGTTGAACACGGAATTCTCCTTGAGAAAAATGAAAAAACAAAGAAAATCAGAGAGAAAAAAATTATAAAAAAAAAAAAGAAAAAACAGAAAAAAAGCAAAATATTATTTTTCGATGTAATTATCTCAAAAATGTGTTAATTAGAATAAAAGTTCTTTGAGTTTCTTCATCCACCCACTGACTCATCAGTCAGTAGTATTCACTGTTGAATTACCGTGTGTTATCTTTATTTAGCTGTAAGCCATCAACAACTCAACCGATCGTATGTAATTTGGGATTAATGTCATTTTTAAAACGAATAAAATGAATAAATAAATAATTCTCTGTGTATTCGCTGTTCGTTAATTATGAATAGATATATGATTAATTCAACCATCATCACTTATGATACAGGTATGTAATCGATTTAAGCAATCAAATATATTATCATTTTGAGTCATAGATTTTTCAAAACAATATTGAAAGAATTGGAATCTATGATCGGGCTGCTTCGATTGGAAGATGAAGTGGTATCATCGTGAAACAGCAGGCAATTAGAATCTAAAACATAAGTTCCTGGACTATCGTATTTCCTATTTGATCTCATTCAAAATTGATTCTTTTGGAGATTCAATCATTTCCACTCAATACTAACACATTTCAAACTCAATGACGACGTATTCAGGCAGTTATTTGAAATATTTGGCGGTTTCAAAATGATTTTCTAATGAAAATACTTTTTTTTTAATTGAAAAGAGATGCTATCCGGATGAAATCATACGTGAGTTCAATGTAACGGATGTCAGATTGCATTGACTCAGCTAATGTTCAAGTCAAGTGGTTATTCGATGATTTCATATAAGATAACGATGATATCGAGACAAGATGAGGTTCAATCGAATAGAAGCATTTCTGGAAGACTCTCTCATTATTTCATGAGAAAAATTTCATAGAATGCATACGATTCCTTATGTCTTTGAACGTAATTGAAAGTTTTTCCCCTTTAATCGAAATGTATTTCAATTCAACAAATTCCTTTTTCGCATGAGAATCGTCACGAATGATTTGTAGTTGAAATTGAATCAATTGAAATAAAAAAAGGATTACAGCATAGACTTCTCTTTTGATTCAAAAACAACATCTATTCTATGCAAAAGCAGATCAGGTCATTTCAACGATTTATCTCCTCTGATGGAATAAATATCAATTCATACTTATCGACAAGTTGATGATTGCATAAGAAATTAATTACATATGAACCGCATTTCGTTTTCATCTAAGATATCGAAATCAAATCAATGTCTGCGCGTTGCAATGCAATTTTTTTTTGCGACTATCCAAGCCGATTAACAACTTGGATCAATCGGATAATTTCTACTTCTTCGCAATTTTTTTTCTCAGTGTAACGAACTACAGAGACAGGATCATCACGAACTAATTTATTTTTCATATCTTCATCAAGCATTAAAGCTTCTTTCAAGCTTATTTTTTTATTACTGTGTTTCATTCCATAAAGAAACTGAATTAATTCGGGATTATTAGTTTCTGATGTAGAGAGAGTTAAGAATAATGTTGGTGTACCTAATTGGCGAATCATTGCGCGAAGATTTTTCTTTTTTGCCTCCCAAAATGCCGGAGATGGTCGCACTTGTTTTAAAAAAGAATAACCGTCATCATGGCTAATAATATCATTGATATAATTTTTATCTTTGACATTCCTGACTGTTATTTGATGGTTTTGTTTAATTCTTCTCAAACATGTGTTAATATTAGACATAACAATCTGTTCGAGTTTCCGTTTAGCCATAAACAATATTCGAGTTGTTTCACATGATCTTCGATCCTTATTTCTCGCTTCGAATTTGACCCGTTCAGAATAATGTAATTTCTTATTTTTATCAAAAATATCACCTACGAAAATTTTTGGAAAACATAATTCGTCAATATTATCAGTCATATGCCAAGGTACTGGGTAATTATTTTGACATGGTGCAATAACCCGTGTCTCAGCAGATAATTCATAATTTTCGTCAATAATCAATACGTCGTCTTTATATGTAGGTGATATGAACTCATCGCCGTCGGATTGATCTTGTAAATCAGAATCATATAGGTCATCACTTTCCGAATCTTTCGAAAAATTCGATTCACTATCGTCATTTACATGAGTATTCTTTTCTTCATCATTTTTAATGTTATTGTCGTAAAGATCATCATCAACGATGAAATTCAAACGAGAATTATCATTTTTATCATATTTATCAAAGAAATTTTCATCGATTGTTATCTCATTTTGAACATATAATGGTGTAGACATAAGAAACTGCAATGCAACACATACTTTTGAAGGTTTTATCGTTTCATACATATAATATGATTGATGATCCAAATGCCGTTTGAGTTGGATTTGTAGTGTCGACATATCATTGAATTTTCGAGGGAGTACATCAATCATATCATTAATTTCTGCATGAACATTTACTACACTACCGTGAATGGATAATTGTGGATTTTTAAAGCAATGGGGTTTCAAAGCTCGTATTTGCATGAATGGTACGTATGGTGATATCATACGTTCTTCGAGTGGAGATAGATTTTTTATTTCATCTGGTATGTCCGGAAATTTCAAGTCATATGCACATGTCTTTGGAATTTCGCCTTTCAGTACGCGTTTATGACAAATTTTGCATATGTAATTCGATGAATTATTTTCAATTTTCTCGAAAAAGGATTCCAAGTTTTTTGGTTTGCAAGTGAACTTCGAGAGAACACGCGATCGACTGTATATTATCATTGATTTCCGGAAAAATAGATTGTCACAACAAATACACACAACGTCTGGAGTATTTTTACGATTTTCTAAGAAGGTTTTGATTAAAGAACATTCTCCTTTCGATTCGTCATTTTGTTTAAATTGTAAGTTTATCATATTTCTATAATTCTCCCGAAATCTGAGTATATCAATTGCCCGAGATGATTTCTTATTTTTAATATCTGTTATGTTTTCTTTTGCTCTAAAATTTGGCTTTTTTCTTAATTCTTTGAGTCTTTTAGAATTTTTTTCCCGTTCGCAAACGGAAAAATTTTCATTCTGACGGAGAATCTTTATCCGCTCTCGGTTTTTGACCCGCTCCCGTGAAGAGTATCCAATATTTTTGGTTTTTACTCCGTTGTTCAATTTGAAAATCTTTTCTGGAGGTTCATAATCATCAATTTCTCTTTTAATTGATTTTTTTTTTGATATTGATTGAATTTTTTTACGAGTCAGATAATTACGAGTATTATCGCGAGTGAATTGCATTCTCAAAATATTGGACATTGACTCTTTGATTTTATATTCGGGATTTGTCCTGATATCTTTCATTCGTTCACAATTAGATGCTTTCTCTTTATCAGTATAATCTTGTTGTTGACGTTTATCCCGCATTCGTATGGCATTCGATTGAGTTTGATTAGCAGAAAAAATATGATTTTCCCGACGAACTTTTTGGATTCGACTTCGATTCAACTCTTTTTCTCTGGTAGAATAGTCACTGTCTGTTGCGCGAATGTTTTTTATTCTTATTTGATTCGATAGTTTTTCTTTAAGATGATAATCTTCATTTTGTCTTAGGCGTCGCATTCGTAGTCGATGAGCAATGTTAGTTTTAGAAGAGGACTGAGGAGCATTATGTCTAACTTGTGTTTTCAGGCAATTTACATGCAGTGCGGTTTCTTTCTTTTCGTTTCCATTCATTGTTTCTTTGGCCTCCTCTTCGTATGATGCATCATTTCTTCTTAATTCGTCACCATTGGTTTTCCGCGACTTATTTTTCTTTCCCACGTCTTGAATCTTGGTTTTATCATCTCGTAATCGATTTACACGTCGTTTAGTTTCATTTCTTTTAACCCCACTACTTTTTTTCTTCAATCTTGGCATTATAGAAAGATCTGTTTGAAGTAAGGAAAAAATATGGATCAAAGTGCAATAAAGACGAACAAAATAAATACAGATGATTGTGAATGAAGTTGAGTCAATTTGGTCAAATATAGCTCATAATAATGAATATTTTTTGATACAAAAAAATGAAAAAAATCATTTTAACTGAAATCCATTCATCCCCGTGAGTAGGGACGTAGTCCCTACGTGCTAGGCGCGATTGACAGGATAATGGATTTGGTTAATTTTAAACAGTATAAACGGAGCAAAAAATTCAGTAAAAATTTCGAATCAGTTCCGTAATCGTGAAGCAAGCTTAAAGTGTGGGAAAAATTACGTGGAATTCCATAATTTTTTACTTAAAAGCACGGAAAGACTACGTTCACTTGAAGTAAAAATTACAGAAAGTCATGTAATTTGTCCCCATACTTCAAGGTCGCCCCACGATTACGAAACTAACTCGAAATTTTTACTGAATTTTTTCTCCGTGCATAAGTTGAGAAGAAAACCGCGCCAAGGACGTTGGTCCTGCCTTTACTGATTTTTTCCCCATAAAGACTACTTTTCCAATTATTTTCTCCAGTCAAATTTTTCAGTCTAGCTTGGTTGACTTGGCGTGTTTTTAATTTTTGGATTTTTTTCACATTTTATGTAACAATATTCGGTAGATAATTTCTAACGAGGGTTAATCATGACTGCAATTCGAAAAGAATAAGAATTGCGTGGATAATTGCATTCATGAATGGAGCGGGATTTTTAAATTCACGAATCTCACCGCATGTTTAAGGAGCGTTTGCGTCTAGACAACAATATTTGATATTTTTATGCAGTCTAAATATATGTCAGTCTAAATATATGCAGTCTACATATTTCATTGACTGAAATACTCACGGAAAATTGATGAAATACTAAAATGGAAAAATCAATTCACTATGAAATTGTGCATCAGTGACGACCATCAAATTATTCATAAAATATAATATTTCCAATGAATTTGTGATCAATTGAGTAGAATTGACAGATGGCAATCAGTGTGAAGTTGAACCAACAGAAAAAAATATGAATTTAAAAAAAACAATTGTCATTGTGATCTTTGTAAGGTTACAAAAATAACAAGAATATTGTACTATCATCATTATTCCTGTGGATAAAAACTTGGAGGAATAATGGAGGAATTAATGAAAAGTAAGTATACTCTTATCAATAAAACAAATATATAAAATCAATTATTTCCAATTCTCATATCTCTAAGTAACATATTGTTTTCTATCATTGTAAGAGTAAACTAATCTCGTACGTGTTATCCATACAGTCCTCAATGACGAGTGGGATGAAGCTCTCATCAAAGCATTAGACGACTATGAGAAGAGAGAAAATCAATGAAGAAAAAAATGCATCGAAACGATATACAAGGTAATTATCAATGAGAATGTGATGAATATTATATCCAATGTCAATAATTGCTGGTTTTTTCACAGAAGTCATACAGCTGCTAATTATAAGGATGGTGCAAAGAAATAATCAATGGGAGGAGAATTGGACCGAAAAGTGAAATATGTGGAGTGATAAAAATTGGAAGTTGATCAGAAAAAAATTTGTGATATTTTGAAAAAAAAAATATATGGATATTATATTTAAATTTTTAAACTGGGAAAATCAAGATTTATTGATTTATTTATCCATTCATAAAAATCAAAATAGGTGTTTGTGGAAAAAGATGATGCTTCAGTCATTTTTTTCGAAATTTTTTTTTTCTCGACATTTTGGAGACTTTTTCTTTAGTTGTTTGGGAATTTCATATTTTATTTGTCATTTTTCCAACTTGTTAATTAGTCATCGTATGTGAAATGTCAATAGATATATTTTATTGGATATTTGACCCTCTACGAAGAATCTTCTTTGATATTTTCTCATGAAATGACTAGTTTCTGAAATAATTACATAGTTAACGAAAACAATGAATTAAACGAGATGTTTCAAAAGTTAGAGTTGTTATCATGTATCGGATTATCTTGTGAATGAGTAAATCTATGATAAATTATCAGAAGATAATTTTTGTTGACAATTTTCTCTTGCAAAACAGGTCTCTTGATATTTTTCTCTGAATCCATTTGTTCTCGAGATAAACCCCCAATCACCACACAATGTTCCTGTGGTCTTGAATGCAAACAGTCTAACAAAAAAATTTAATTCACGTCGTTACATCTCGTTAATGAGTAATTTTATCCACAAATATGAAAATACTTTTTTGGACAGAAAAAATTTGTAACAAAATACTATCATTCTCAAAAAAAACTCCCAATAACTAGGAAATATTCATTTACTCCTGAATTCAAATGATTTACCAAAGAGATTTAATCCATACCCTCGTATCTCGTTAACTAATTATTTTATCCAAAAATGTTGAAAAACTTTTTTTGTAGAAAAGAAAACTTGTGACAAGAAAGTTCTATTGCTTTTTCCCCTAAATCCACTGCCTCTCAAAATAAACCGCTAAAATAAAAAATGTCAGAATACCCAATCACAAAAATATCAGAATGAACTCGATAGTCAGAGTAGAAGAATTCACGCTCTTGGACTCCTCGAAATTCATATCCACCGACAACAAAACTCGAAATGTTGGATCCAAATGTGAACTCTGATATGAATAAACTCCGTGCTCATGATTGTCGACAAAAATCACTATTCTACTCTGCTAACAAACAGAATAATTCAATTATCGGTAATCACGAAGACAAATTAGTAAGTAATTTATAAGTGAAAGACTCATCTACAGGTGCCTAGAACAACCGTTGACCGTGGAAAAATGGAATATTCTCTAACATTCGACAGAATTAAGATTAACCAGCTTAACCAGCAATCCGATTAAGGGGAAACGGATCTCCTGTGTCTACACGAAATTTCAGAATTGTATTTTCTTCTTCAATTGTTCATTTTCCTGACTGAAACTACTTCATTAACTGCACAATGAAGTGATCGAGTCAATGAAGTAGTTTCATAAATAAAAACCAACGATTTTAGGAGCAATTACAATTCTATAAGTTCATATAGACACAGGAGGTCTGTCTCCCCTTAACTCAATGATCAATTATGATAATCATCACGAGGAGAACCAGCTGAGGACAATCAGACGAGTTGGATACCTTATCAGGAGAATAAAAAACGATGTTGATGTTAGGGACGAAACGTACAAACAAAATCTCAAAATGAAGCTAAAAAGTGAATATTTTCGTAGGAAAATTATCACAGATTTAATAATAATGATTTTCCGACGATATCCTCTGTAATTTTTAAATATCAATCTTCTTCTGATTCAATCACTACTATCTGTTGAGTTCGTATCTGCCCATGGTAACTGATTTGGTCATTTCCATATACGTGCCAGACAAATTGAATCGGATCACGATCTTCATATAACTCTGCCCGCCAGTTTTCTTTTTCTGATGGTTTCTCTGGTACAGCATTGCGAATGTACATTAACTGTTGATTCAATGGTAAGTAAAATTTAAAAATCATTATTACATATGAATTATTATAGATTAATTGTTGATTCAAATTGATTCAACTAACTTGATGAATATTAGAATTGGTCAGTCTTGCTATGGCTTCTCGGTTGTGAAATTTCACCTTCAAAAATCTTTTGTTACTATCTTTGAATCCATTAAACAGGAATATACCAGTCAATAGAGTCCCCTCCATCAACCGTAGTGGACGTATTCCGGCCATTACACCTGTCAAACTGTTTCATAATTTTTCTTTATAAGTTGAGATTTTTCCTAAATAAATTGAGAATGTTACGGTGGAATGAGCATGTAGGGGATGCAGGGAAATTTCTTCTCCGGCAGAAAATTAATCCATAAACAGGAAAATTGCCTTCGTATCTCCGGTGTTCCGTCCCATATGATTCTATCTCAAATTTTCATGTTGCCCAAGCCAGAATTACATTTTACGATTTTCCACAAGCATAAATTTTTAACCAAACAATAACCTCAGACTTATTATATGTATCATATGATAAATTGATTTAAATTTTTGGCATTGGCTAACTTTTTCTTTCAATCTAATAAAATTCATGATATTTCATGCGTTGTTGAGAAAAATATAGAATTTCATAATCAACCTCTCAATACGATCCATTTCTTGGAAAAAGTATCTACATTTTTCTAACCCATCATCATCGTCGTATTAATTTATTGGTAGCTACTCAAATGTTAAAAAATTTACTTTTGAGGTACTCCTTCTTGGATATTTTCGATGGCGCAAGGATATCGCAAATGCATTCCCATGATGTAAATTCGATATTTCCCTTAAATTCTTCGAAATTACTTGTGTTTATATGTCGATAACAAAATCGATATGTGAACAACAGAAAAAGAGTGCATACAACTTCATGCGCTAACCTTGATTTTGATATGGATGGTTCAGATTTGTGTACACAAGTATATGTACATGAATTGAATTAAATTCCATTGAAATGGAATTGATATATCCCTGTCTAGTACAAAATATCCAAGAGAGCGTTCCCCGAACGTGAGTAATTAAAAAAAAATGAATAAAAATGATAGTTTGGAGATATGATATTAATAATCAACATTTTTCATAGTTTCTCTGGGGTTTCTCTCGATTCTGTTGGCTTAAGGATAATAAATGGTGAGTCCCTCTTCTGTTTTATCATTTACAATGGATACAATGGAAGACAATCAGTGTTTTCGAAAATCCTAGTGCATGACCTCCATCTAACCAGATCACTCACTCATCGCTTTCCAATGCATGAAGTCAGTATGAAAATTATAAATGATAATAATTTTATTATTAATCATTATTATATTCACCAACAGTTAATATATATAAGAGACGCAATACCACGAAGGGGACATAGTGTAATGTTGGTGGATGAGATATTGGGAAATGATGATGTTTGCGAGTTTGAGTGGCATGTATACTCGAGGACACAGATCTCTTTCCATGGAAGGATGGGTTTGCTAAGCAGAGTTATCATTGAATCCGAGTGATTCAAAATTTTCAACAAGTAATTCGAAACCCACGAAAATTTATCGACAAAAATCAACATTTTACTCAACTCTAGATCATACTCATCCAAACTCGTGAAATACTGAGGATTCATTGATGAAGAATCGACAAATACAATAGTCCTCTACCCTTACAACCACAGAAGACAGGAATTCACGGAAAATTCTCTGAAAATTTACAAATAACAATCATTACCATCATCATAAGATAGTCGACAATAATCAGAAAAGCGTGAAACATGACTGCAAGTATGAAAGATAAACTCACGATCCCGGAAATTAACAAACGAAATTCCCAAATCAAACCTGAAGAGTCATTCTTCAAATGAAACAATCAGGACTGATTTATACATATTGATCATTTGTTCGAAAAAAAATTTAGGAAATTTCCATAAAAAAAAAGAAAACTAATTTATTTTTTATTTCTTCTCAAGAAAATGAGAAACCTCTGAATCATCCATATTCTTATCAAAAATTAATCGTAACGTCTTCTGAATGATAATCACTTCAAAATACACAGATAAAAAATTACTATTGAATTTTTAATAAAAAATGATCATAATCTCTTAAAAAATTTACATTTTCTCATTTGCGTTTTCTCATTTTTTTTTTTCTAATATCACAAATCTATGGCTTCTGTGAACTGGAGAATAAAATTAATAGTATTTTGTCCTCTTTATGATTCTCATCGAGCGTCGCCTTCTTATTCCTCGTTTTCCTTTCCTACTGGAAAACGAAAAATTAACACATGAATTTAAAATTTTATTGACTACTACCGACGATATTATTTTTGTCTGGTTATCTACTGAATAATTTGTTGAATTTAAAAACTTATTCATTGTTTTCAATCATCTGAATCATTGTGAGTTTTTAAGTACCAAAATATTTCAATTTTTTATAATAAAAAAGTTCTACCTATTAACTCTCTTTTTTTTCTGTTCACTGGTTGGTGAAACATTTCCATCATAAATTGACAAATTATTCTCGACTAATGAGGTTGGGGCGGGTGCAATGGGGTCGGCAGAATTTTTTGTGTCCATTTCATTCAGTAATTCCCTTGGATACCAAATTTCTTCACCAAAATTGTAATCGATAGGAACGATTTGTAATCGGTTAACGATTTGTTGATCCATTTTCGTTATCCTGTTTTAAGTCTTCTCTTTGACGTTACGCTCACTTTTTTTTTCATCGAATAGAAATTCGTTATTCGTTTTTTTATTTAAATTATTTCCCTTGCCCGTCAATTATATGCGTGGTGACTCACAATCTAATCCACGCTGCAATATTATTATACCTTTTTCAGGCTTTGGAAAATATATTTAAGCAATTGAAGAATCAATTAAAATTAATTTGATTAGGAAATAAGAACGGAAAAGGAAAGAAAAAGAAATTGAATTTTTCACACAACAAACTTCAGACGGCATGGGAATTTTTTGAAATAATAAATCGTTTGATACAACGGAGAGTGTATAAAGAAAGGATTATAGGAGCACTAATTGAGAGAGATAAGGTAACGAAATAACAAAGAAAGGATAGTGATAAGTATTCAATTTATTAATAATCATTGAAAATAAAAATTATCTGGAAAGGGATACAATGGCGAAGAATGGACATGATAGTGACCTCTATGCTGGCCTCATCTATACAGCGAATGATGCCTTCAAAAAAATAGGATGGACGCATGAGATCGTAGAACAAAAAATTGGTAATTAAAGATTATAAATCAAATAATGATTATTCAAATAACATGATAATCAACTAATTGCATTTATGAATTATTTATAGACTTTGAAGAGGAGAAAAATGATAAATTTATAGTAGGCTGCTCAACAGTAGTGAAAATTGCTCTGAAGAATGGCACATACCACTCGGATTTCGGATATTTCGAGAGCAGCGAAACAACAAAAGGAGAAGCTTTTTTCAGGGCTAGGATGGTAAATGAATTTTAAAAAAATGGAAATAAAATGGGGGTACATGACTACACCCAAAAAAAAGTTATGAAATAATTCGAATTTCTCGACTTGACCGATTTCAACTTGAATCAGGTAGAATTCGCCTCGATTCGAGGCGAAAGCGACTTGAATTACCTAGGGTGACGACTTGATTCGGGGATTTTCGGACTTAATTGGGGTCGGGGGATTGGATTAATCGGGGCAGAAGCATCTTACTTTAATGAAGTAAATTATCTACTCAAATCAGAATTTTTCTGTGGGTATACGAAGGAATCTGATGAAATTTCGGGAATTATTGCATAGAATTAAGAATAGAAGAGAAATTAATTATGAAATGTTTACAGATATCAACCACCAATGCCTTCAGAAAAGTTCTCTATTTTTTTGAAGAATGCAGAGGAATAATTACGAAGAAATGGTCAAGAGCATACTGTTTTGAGACGAATTGCACAGAAGAACAGAGAGAAAAAAATAAGAAAAAAAAAATACAAGGAGAAGGAGAAAGACGGAGAAAGAATGCAGAGTTGGTGAATTCCAGTCAAAAACGGAAGAATGCATATTGCGAAAAAGATGAAGGACCGAAACGAGAGAGACTAAGAAGAGCACAGGAAATGAAGCAACAATGGAAGTTGGAGTATGAAGAGAAATTAAAACGCGAAGAAAATACAGAAAAAAAGGAATAAAAAAGTTTCAAAATAATTACTGAAATCGAAAAATGACAGGTGGCTGTATCGTCGATACAGCCGTAGAATTTAACGTGGATACGTCTCACGTTCAGAGAGATATGAGAAGTAGAACATGTTGCATACAATGGTTACTGTTTTAATGTCACTTTATTAAGTATTGGTCGGTGATAAGAAAAGTATGATACAATAACGAAATATTGACATCAATATTTCAAGCAAAAGGCAGGTCCAAACGGGTATTCCCTAATGTCGTCGGGTGAGTCTGACATGAAGTTGAATTAAATTTAGTTTCCATAAATTTGACATAAGTTTTATAATGAAACGAAAACCAACGTATTTGTGTGAACGATTAACTTTGTCTGTATGTTATTTCGCAGTTATCCGTCGATAAGTTATCAATGTGACATGATAAGTTTTCGAAAGAGTAAAATGTTTCCCGGTAGATGGCGCTGGGGCATAAATACTACTTACATCATTTCACAAAATCGCCCCCCGTTCCCATAAAGTTCAAAACGAAACTATAGACGTATCCACGTCAAAAAATTAAAATGAATCAGACACAGGCATGCACACATACAAATACAGATACATAATACAAGGATGAGAAAATTTAGAAAAAAAGAGAAACGTCAATCTCATTTGAATACTATTTCTTCCATTCCTTCTTTTCTTCTCAATATTTTATATAGATGTTTGAATTGGCGATATTAACTACTAGCCCAAATTTCGGATGTTTAGTCCAAACTTAAGTCGTATCATAGTTCGTATGAGCGACCGTGAGAGATGAAAATAGAAGAAAACGACAATATCTTGAAAAGTTTCAATGGGAAGATATATATATTTTGATCAAACTAGATAGAAAACATCGTGACGAATATTTTGAAAAAAAATAAAATAAAATCGTTCCGGTAGTTTTCGAGATATTGCATAAAATAGTTTTCCACATAAAATCGAATATCTCCGAAACCAACAGTCCGATTGCGCTCATACAAAATACCAACCTTTAGTATAAAAAGACCTACAATCATACCAAATTTGAACATTTTATCTCAAATATTTTTCAAATTATCATGCGTACACTGATTTAAAGAAAAAAAAACTCATAAATTTGATGAATTGATGAAAAAGACCATTATGAATCGTTGTATCTCAGTGAAAAATGGGCAGATCGGTCTAAAATTTTGCACAGATATTGAAATTGATGATATTAACTACTAGCCCAAATTTCGAAACTGTAGCCCAAACTCAAGTGGCAATAGAGAGCGTTTGAGCGAGTTTTAGAGGTAAAAATAGAAAAACGCCAATATCTCGAAAACTTCCAATGGGGGGGTATGCATATTTTGATTGAACTGGATAGAAAACATGGTGACGAATATTTTGAAAAAAAAAAATTGAAATCGGCCCAATAGTTTTTGCGATATTCAACAAAGTAGTTTTACACTCAAAGTCGAATATCTCCGGAACTACTGGTCCGGTTGCGCCCAAACAAAATAGCAACCTTTATAATCATGAGGCCTAGAATGATACCAAATTTCAACTTTTTATCTTGAATATTTCTCAAGTTATCGTGCGTACAAGGATTTCAGTTAAAAAACAGAAAAAGCGCAATAACTATGTTAATTCTACATCCCCGAAAAAAATTCTATGGTTAAAAAAGATAGATATTTTTATGACAAATATTTTGAAAAAAAAAAAAAGTCGATACCTTGTATCGTTTTCGAGATATTGAAGAAAAACGATTTTTTGAAAAACGGCTATATTTCAGGAAGTAATGAACCGATTAAGCTGAAATTTTGCACAGACTTTCACCTAACTAATATCTATCAATGGCCAAAATTTCAAATTTTTATCGATGATCTTCGTGCAGTTATTAACATAATTCGGAAAAAAAGCGCACATACATACACACACACACACATACATACAGACATTTTCTAAAAACATCATATCTTCACGTTTCATAACATTCTAGAACATTTCCAAGCAAAATTGGAAAAAGTCGAAAAAGTGCGATCACAATGCTTCCATTCGGAAGCAAAAAACAGTTGGAAGGAATGGGATTGAGTGGAGTGCCTATAACACAGCGAGAAAAAATAATTGCACAGACGTCTAGGACGAAGGAACGAGATTACGAAAATAAGATTAAGAGATTACAAAGGGAAAAGGATGCTCTCGAGAAATTGGCTTTCGATGACAAATATTCTTTTTTATTGGAGAACATTGAATCACTTACCCTCAAAGAACTTCTTGAAGCAGCTCAGAGGAAGAAAGGACGTTCGAAAAAGGGTCGTCGCTGGACCCTCAAAAATAAACTCACAGCCTTATCCATTTAAAAACAAGGACCTAAAGTCTATCGATTCTTGGCATTCCTGATCCAACTGCCTTCGGAGAAGACAATCCTTCGTTTATTGAAGTTCATTCCAATGAATACAGGTATCAATGAAGACATTTTGGCTCACTTGAAGAGATCAGTTGAAACGATGGATCCCAAGGATCAGCAGTGTGTTCTATTGTTCGATGAAATTTCTTTGAAAAAGAGACTACATTACAACGAAAAAACAAAGACGGTAGATTATGGTTATGAAGACTATGGGCATCAGAATCGAACTAGTCGCATTGCTAATCAAGCACTGGTTCTAATGCTTCAAGGAGTTGGTCCTCGGCGTTGGAAGCAACCCCTTGCTTTCTAGTTTGCTGAAGGAACTACAGCAACAAAACTACTTAAAGAAATCATCAAGCACGCTGTTGAGGCAGTTGATGGGACGGGACTGAATGTAGTAGCAACTGTGTGTGATCAGGGGCCAACGAACGTCAGTGCGATGGCTGAGCTACAAAGAGAGACAAAAAAAGCCAACGATATTCCCGGATCATATTTCCGTGTTAAGGAGAAGAAGGTGTATATTCTTTATGATATTCCTCACTTATTCAAATCGCTACGGAACAATTTCATCGGAAATTGCCAGGGATGGGAAGAAAAAAATAGAACTGAGAAGAAAACAAATTATCCAGGAAGTACGTTCGGGTGGGGTAAGAAAGGGAATAATTATGAATACATCGCTATGTGGAAGCATGTCTTGGAGACTTACCGATTGAATAGAATTCTTTGTCTTCAAATGATGAAATTAAAACAAATTCATCTGTTTCCAACAAACAAAAGTAAGATGAAAGTTAAACCAGCGGTACAAACGCTGAGCAATTCTGTCGCAAAACTCATTCGATGTATCTTGACCCTCAAGAAAAGTAATGCATTAATTGGTGGTAATGAAATAGCTCACGTCATATAACGGTCAGATCAGATGTTTGATTGGATGAGTGGTCCTGCGAATAAACGTGATGTCAAGAAGAATCAGAGAACATTAGTCACCCTCTTTTCAAAGCACGTGGAGAAGTAGGCAGAATACCGTGAAAAGGTGAAGCATATTATATACAAGGGTTGGAATGGAAAGAAGTTCAACGCGAGGTGTGTATCTGGTCTGGTCGATACTCTATCCGCACTTCAAGACTTGTGGATCCACTTAAGGGACAATCTCCAATTTACCATGCTAAACCTACGTCAGTTGAATCAAGACGCGTTAGAAAATTTGTTTGGGATCTTACCCCAACACAGTCCTACAAACTCGAATCTCACTGTCCCTCATTTCATCGGCGCATTGAAGACAACAATTATCAATGGTTTATCGGCACATCACAATAAGGGCTAAAATTGCGAAAAGGATGGAGGTCGTTTATTGTCAGATTTGCAGGATGTCGTTGAGAATAGAATTGATAACATCACAGACGAATCTTCTATATCCGTCGACGGAGTTTTCTCTGGCTCGATGGACCACATTATGAACCAACTGGACGATACAGGCTCTGCAAATGATAGTAACGTTCTTCACATCTCTGAAGAAGATGTGAAAATCATCTGGAAGGCGGAAATACTGAGGAATGTTCAGAGGATAAGCTGGAGGGTTTTGAGGATCGGTCTGCTGTGACTCTAGCATGTCGTGCTGCAGAAGTCATATTGGGGAAGTCTCAATGCTCCGATTGTGTCACTGCATTTCACGATCAGGGTACGATGGGAAATGGCAGCCTAACCCAGGATTCTAATACATCGTTTTGCGACATCCGTCCATCGCAACAATTGATCGACACATTGAAACAAGCCATTGAAACCTTCGACTACGAAATATTGCCAAATGGCCTCTATCACAGAAACATCGGAGGTAGATGTGTCGCTAGCCTGACAGTCGCATGTGATATTCATTGGTTTACATGTAAAACTCATGGGCCAGATACCCCTGATGAACTGCTGACAGCTCTCACCAAATTTTTGATAACCATTGAGTGTCAGAAGGAGAATGAAAAAATCAAAAATCCTGAGCATCAGTCAACGAATGCCCTCAAAATTGCCCAGCAAGCTGGTTAAGCCAAGTGGTACGTTATAATTATATTAATTCATATTTCAATATTGAGATTAAGAATATTTTCTCGGTTTTTACAGAATCGTGACATCTTTGACTCCAACGATCGAGGACAATTACTTTTCTCACTTTTTTTTTTGAAGTGACTGCACTTTTAGACCATTTAATGTATATTCTACTCCATGTGATCTTCTTCTGCCTCTACAACTTCAACTTCTCACATGATGACTGTAATAAGCATCCAATGTTATACTAAAAAATCGACGTTAATGATGTACTCCAAGTATTCGTGAATAAGTCTGTAGTGGAGTAGTGGCGAAATATCCTTAGTCTACTTTACACATCCTGTTGAATTGTATAGATTCACATTTACATGGAGTCAATTGATAGTTTCACGAGACATAATTGAAGTTTAAAGCTCATTTATGAGACCCACAAATTGTCGCTAAATCATTGTTAATAATTTATCCACTCCGAATTGTTATCTATTGTTATGAAATGGGACGACATTTTATTCATAATTTTATGAAGCACAATTCAATCTTCACACTCACCAAAGAAACTGAAAAACCATCAATTTATATCTTCTAATGATAGTTTTATGTATGCCATTGTTACATTTATCCAGATATATTCTATTTATTGTTATTCAGTTGCTCTGAATTTATGTACATCGTTATCGCATTGATATAAATCTATTCATCGTTTCAGGTGACACTAGTGGATACTTTACTTTTGTTCACAAACTTGCGAAATTAGTAGGAAATAAGTTATGAGTCATTGGCTCTTGTTTGATGTTTATTGCTTGGAAAACTGTTTGAATCCCATCCATCATTAAATGAAATACAAATAAATTTCTTCACTCATTCATAAGTTTCGAATATCATTCATCAATAATCTTAACTAATGACTGCTACGCTGTATTCTTAGGAATATGTAAATATTAGTAGTTTTTGACTTTACAGAATTAATTCCTAATGCCATGAAATATGATTGGATTTTTTAATTCGTTCCAAAGCTTGAAAAATAATCAATTGATAATTATAAGGAGTCAATTCTCCGTAAATTGTTGTTTTTTTTTCACTTTTTGATTAATTCTATATTGGTTCGTTATTAAATAAATTGAATTGACTTAAATTAATGTTTTATTGATTTTAATTGACTATTTTCAAATTGAAAGAAAAAGTGGGGTTCTGATTGGTCATCTATAGCTAGGGTTTACTCGTTTGGTTGGTATTGTGGCGGAGGGATTTTTTGCCTTAATAGGTTGGTACGATTTCATTTGTATATGAGCGCTCAGCCAATCAGCGTGAGGGCAAATAAGGATACATTGCAGAGATAGGAGTGTTTACCCACTGACGTAAACACTGATTATCACGCGGTGAAGTGAAATATAGTGTTGCGATAGTATATAGTATTTTATGATGTCATTACATTCATTTTCCATTTTCCAAGTATACTATATTCTTTTCCCGATTCAGTATTCTAATTCATTATTTCCTGAGACACACAACAGACAGTGAAGATATGTTTTTTGTAAGATTTATAGAAAAAGTGAGTGTGAATATCCAAATATCCAAAAAATTTCTGGATTTTGGATTTTTATATCATGAACAACTGTCCTCAAATAAATATTTTGTAACCTGCTATCTCTGTGTAATTCTTGTCATCCGGCGTCATACGAATAATGTTCCTCATCAATATAGTAATTATTGTATTAGGATGAGAGATATTAAAAGTTCTACTGGTTTCATTACACGAGGATTCGTCAAGAAGTTTCACTTCTACTGTGTGACTCAGGCGCACTCTCTTTTTTTGACTCACAACATTATCCTGAGGCTGTTCTGGTGTTACTCAATGCTCAGACAACTTATACTCGTATACGAGAAGATCTGACGGAGAGGACGGCTGAATCAGGTAATAAATTGATCAAGAAATGGGTAAATAAAAAATACATTTCTAAAACTGCAGGCAAGAGGTTGAGTTGTACGAATGCATGCACTTCCGAAAAAACATAAAACAGGCATCCCCTTCGGACCGATAGTCTCCTGTATAGGAGGACCCACCTATGTATTATCATCATGGCTTCATCGCATCATCAAGGCTAGTAGTTCTCGTTTTTTCTCGTCTATCAAAGCTTTGATTTCACCACGTTTGTATGTGATATTGAGCTCCCTGATAACTACATCATCATTTTGTTAGATGTATATTCATTATTTACTAATGTTCCGTTGGAATTGGTCAAAAGAGCATTGCACAGGAGAAAGGACTCAATGAATTTAAAGAATATGTCAGTTATTGATTTGATTGAAGCAGTAGAATTCGTTATGGAGACAACTACGTTTTCATTCAATGGAAATTACTACAGACAAACATACGACTTACCAATGGGTTCACCACTTGCTCCAACGTTAGCTGACATTGTTATGCAAGACCTTGAGTATACATGCATGCAGGAGATAGAGTTTGAAATCCCATTTTGTTTATTTTAAACAAAACGTCTGTCTGTGTGTGCGTGTGCGTGTGTGTGTGTGTGTGTGTGTGTTACTAGGTATGTATGTGGTCAAAATTATGGTCAACGATTTCTCGTGAACGAATCGTCTGATTTGACTTTTTTTTGTTTTTAGTCAATACGTCTTCAGGTAACTCAGATCTGATTAGATGATGGCTGGAATCGATCCACTAGTTTTCGAGTTTTTCCAAAAAAACATTGAAAAAATTACTTTTTTTTTTTTAATGTATATATGGGGTGATGAGAACCGGGAAGTTTTAGTTGTGAACCTCAACGCTCCGACTTAAACGCACCCAAATTCGGGAGCGAGCTTGCAAGCGACCAACAATACTCCGTAAACCGGCCGCACCCCTAGTTGGTATTTAAAATCAGGTCAATCGGGCAGGTGGTTCCGGAGATATTCAACTTTCGAGACATGAAATGCAAAACATTTACTAGAATAATATGCGAAAAGGATTGAAAGGATTATTCGGAAGCGCTCTATCAATTGATTGATGGCGAAAAAAAACGCACACGTAAAATTAACAAACTCCACAACCGCAAATCTGTAGTTACAAATCTATAGCCGCATGTCGCTGCCGCCTACTTGTTTATTTTTTTTTTTTTATTTATTCATACCTGCCCCTTAGAGGAACAATGTTTAAACAATATTTCCCTCTTTGATTTTCCTCCAGTCCTGTATGTTCTCCATGATATGTGGCAAGAGTGCTCGAGTAATTTTTGTACATCCTCACCCGCTAAAGTTAACAGAAAAGAAATAATTAAATGGAAGCCGGAAAAGGCGGTAGCCTTCATGAATTCAATGTATATGTCAAGTAAGGTAGCAGCAAATTTTAGTGTGGATTCGCCCGATGATATAATAGTACATTATATTATGAGGCCGATAAAGTATTAATTGACGAATGTGGCTTTATAATCCGAGCCAAAGGCGCGGATTATAATGCCATTCGTCAACAAATACTTCATTGGCTGTTAAACATATACAGGTTTATGTTACGAGGCTCAAAAACCACGATCTAACCGAACGAAGTGAGGTTATAATCGCGGCCTATCGAGCCTAGTGACATAAATGAAAATTTCTGTACTGCAGTTAAGGATGCAGCTTTCAAGATAGGCATGGTGCCCGCGCGGAAATAAAATATATGCGGACTTATATGAGACATATATGTCGATCATATAACATACATGTCGGCCAAAAATGCTGTACGTGAATTCTATGTAAGATATATGTCATTTTCTATCTGAAGATATAATGGAAATATATATCCATTTGGATATGTCAGATAGATTATGATGACTTTTTTCATCTATTACACATATACCTGAAGATATAATTAACATACCTACTTTTCTGCATATTTTATAAAATTTACAGTATGGGCTGATTATGAGAACAAAGAGACAAAAAATATTTTCAGTGAAATTCCCGAAATAAGTGAAAAATTCATGTTACCCAATATAGGGATAACAGTGGCCGAGTGGCTCAAGTCGCTTGGCCAGAAGGCGAACCAGAGGGTAGTGATTCGAGTCTGGCTTGAAGCGATTTTTAATGGCGGGAGGGGAGAAGGAGGAAGCATGGGAAACGTAATCAGCTATACGGGGAAAGATAAATAAATAGATGAATGGATGAATGTTACCCCGTATAATTGTGATCATCGCAGGAGGGTATTCGAATCTCTGCACAAGGTCATGATTTGACACCTCACGTGCAGTGGCTTCTTTGCTCCCACGTCTGAAAAAAGTAGTTCTTGCCGTCTCGTCTGGAATTACAAATATGCTCCAAACCACGGGCTTTAAGAGTTGTTGTATATATTGCTCATTTGGCGGCCCCCCTGAGGTTTGGCCTTTGCAGACCTTCCGCACAGAGTCGTCAATCAAACCCTGCAGTTCATATTTCAAAAATGATACAATTGGTTTGTGATAATTAAAATGGGTTACCATAGACTCTTGTTATAGTCACTCTTGGTATAGTCGAACTTCCCCTCATATCGATTTTTTTGAAGATTAACACTTTCCCCACTCTATCACCTTTGGGCCCTAAAATGTAAACGATTCATTATTCTCTCTGATGAGGCATATAGAATTACATAAAAAATAAAGCCGAAAAATGAATTTATCTTCAATTCGAAGCGCGTGGTGGAGGTAGAAAAATATAGTCAAATTCTCCGAATTTGCTTCCCCTCTCCCCCATGCGTTCGACTATAACGGGAGTCTACTGTACATGAACTGCCGAATGAAGCTGACCCAAGTATCATGCGAATACTACGTCAGTCGTCCTTCTAGATTCAGTTGTTGAAATTATTGAAACATTATTCATTTTTGAATTGAATTTTAAACATCTCTCTATTCTTTTTAGCGTTATAATAGTTATCAATTCAATAACAAGCTTTTTAATTAATTTAATTGAACACTTTTATGAATAGTAGAGGAAAACTGATTGAAACTGAATAGTGAATAAAACAAGGCGATGTAGACACTTTACTAGTTATTTACTATGATAGTGCCGTGCAACGTAGTAGCCTTATTGTCATACCGCGATATGGAGTGCTTCGCGCATCAACTGTTATCGCTGTGGCGTGTCGAACATTTCGTTCCGGCTTTTCGTGACGCAAATCGCTTTCACTACCCTGTCTAAAAAAGTTTCACTCCAAAAAACGAATGGTTAGTAGATAGTTTTGAGGATTGCATGGAGCTATGTACTTGAGTTCATGGCCTCACGAGTGCGGAATTCCAATCGAACACTTATTCATATTTTTTCAGGTCTGAAAAATCATCTGTATGAGCTATTTCCTTTTGCTGCCATGAGCATAAAATTGTAAAAACTATCATTTCTTTGTCAGGCCAATCGATACGAATACAAAACGTGTTGAAATTCACAGAGCGTAATGCTGCGAGCCGATGGATTGGTGAAAAAGCACTGAGCCAAAGGAACTGAGAAGAAAAAATATTTATCCACAGGGGCAAGAGAAAGCAGGGGAAAGGGGGAGAAGAGATAAGAGTGATTCAACGATGAGTCTGCCTGACGGATTTTTTCCCTTCCTTTTTTTTTCAAGAGACACCCTCCAGCAACATTGCATATGAGAGCGACAGCGAAGTGCATGCGCACACTGAAAACTATCGTCGACAGTTTCCCCCTCAATACTCAGTCTAGCCCCGAGCTCAGTAGGGGTGAGTCGTGTTTCAGCCCTCATCAACCAACGTGGTCTAAGCAACTTACGGCCATTGCTGATAACGGCAGTGAAATCCGCGTTTGCAGATTAGTGAAAAAAATCCAGACGGAATGAGAAGAAGAGAATGATGGTCATCCCCTGATTGATGTCATTGATTTTCGATCTTTGATCATCTAGATATTTCAAATTGTGCGAGGTGTCAAGACGCGGAAGTCCGCGAACCGCAGTGCTTTTTGAGATTAGAGCAGACAACACACTTACGGTTAATGTTTCGATTTTTTTCAACTATGTCTTGATGATAACGTGGACGTTGGAATATTCAGTGAAAAGTGATAGAAATAATTAGGAATAGAAGTGCTTGTGTACGCAATACTTCAGAGAATACTATTGCCTCCGAAATATGTGGTAATAACCGGCGAGAAGAGTGAAAGATTCCTTCGACGAAGGATTTCCTGCTTGGGTAAGCTTGAAAGTTTAGAATTGAAATTGTTTTTCGGAATTAATATTGAACACGCGATTAGAGACCACAAGGAACTTGATATATGCGTGGCACTCAATCCACAATGTTTCTTTTCCCCTCTTTTTCCCTCATCGATGGTGCAATGAACTCGTATCCACGTCGAACGATTCACAAATAATCATAGCAAATCAAATGTCTTCAACCCTTCCCTAATTCGATAAGAGGAACATATGAGTTAGATACTTTGACCTCTCCTATGGGAACTCATTCTCAGGATTTAATGACAATTCAGCGAAATATGCAGATCATGAGATAGGAAGTTATATTCAAGATTGTAGTTTTAGGATTCGATTTCTGAACGTACTTTTAATGGTATGACCTCATAAACATGAGCAGATATAACATCAAATCATGTCATGTATGCATATTAAGACTGATAGAATCTTTTCAGAGAATTATTGCAGCCCCGTTTGAACCGTTGCCGCCGAGCAAAAAAAAAATAATCAACTAAACGTCAGGAGAATTAAACCAAGTATGCGCTTCAACCCCATTAACACGAAAATCCTTTACATTTTTATGACCAGCAATTAACATTTTAATGCACCGTAATTGTCACACCTAAGTCCACTTATTATCAACCATTTGAATAATGTCAGAACCTATTCTCCTGCTTTACCTCCCATCCTATCCTTGCTTTTTAGTTGTAGTAGTGGGGTTTAGTTTTCATGTGGTTGGCTGTGAGGATACCTAACGATTAGACTGCTAAAACCGTGCTGTGAATTCTAAGCATTAATTATTAAAACCCCTCCCTCGTTGTCGTTACAGAGCCCTTGCAAATTAATTTTCCACCGTCCACTCTACCTTCATTTAATGTATGCTCGAATATTATCAGCAAAGTCATTTCCCTAGTTATCGTAGGTAAAGCAGCTCATCTGCGCCGATTTACTTTGGAATTTGATTGTATATTGATCATCAATTGCTGTTAACTTCCTCAGGACCATCTGAATTTATGTCATCAATTCCCATCAACAGTGGTAGTTCATAATTCTCACTCATTATTGCAGAGGATATGAATTAAAATGTATCATAAAATGGGAGAAAGTTGCCCAGGCAATTATATCGGCCAGTTAGTCTGTCCGATATAATTTCTATACATGGTATCACTGGTGTATCGGTTATGGAGAGTATCGGAAGATGACGTTTAGCATTATTCAGAGCTGAGAATCATGTCAAACGAGTTATGATACATTCTGATGAATCAAATAGGGAGAAACAATCATCAAGTGAAAAACATGATGGAAACATTATACACTCCTTGGAGATTCAAAACTTTTATGAAATGTGTGTGAAACGCATTTCCGTACGAAGGAAAAAGAAAAAAAGTGAATCTCTTTCAAGATACCTACTTTTGCAAAACCGTCTCATGAAAGAAAATTGAAGTGTCGACGAGTGCAGTTGAAATATACCAAGTGTACAGCCAGAAATATGTCTAGTCAAAGGAAGAAAACTACACGGTTGGATGATTATTGGTTGCCTCACCCGTCTGCAATGGTATAACAGTGTTACGACGCGCTTAATAAAACTATGCCTCAGCGTCGTTTCTCTTTCTCTCTCCCTCTTCGACCTATCAGTTCTCATTTTTCTTTCCTTTTCTTCAGCTCGTTTAACTGCCTGAGCTCTACGTTAATCGTTGATAAGGGTAAAAACGAACTTTTTAAACCGAACGATATCGAGTTTACCTACGTACTATGACCCCTGCTCGAAATGCTCGTTTCCTTTCAAATTCTTTTGTCCTTTCTCATTCTAAATTTCTCCGTTCATTGATACAGTTATCTCCACCATTTGATGTCTCTACCACGTTGTGGAGATAATCATATGTGGGAATTAAAAGAATTTCTTCTCCTGAGAATATCTAATTAGTAATGATAAATGGTCAGTAAAAAAAGAGTAGCGTGTAGATTACGCGCGACAGAAGTGAAACTTTCTACTTCGACGGATTACTTCGACGAATATCAATGGAGAAAGAAAGAACGTCGTCGTGCGTCTTCGGTTGGCGCATAAATCCCCTTTTATTCTCTATTCAGTTACCGATCCCCCTCCGTGTTGGAGTGACATGGTTACGTGTCAGACGCCCGAAGCCGAGTAAGAAGTTTCACTTCAAAAATCCAAGTATCTGAAAATAAACAATCTAATGAGATTAAACCAAAAGGGGAAAGGGAAGGGGGACAAGGAGGGTCCAGGAGGATTGATACAATTGTGTATAACCAAACTTAACACAGTTGATCGAAACGTTTCAATGATTGTTGCGATGATTTTAGGACAAGGAGGGTCCAGGAGGATTGATACAATTGTGTATAACCAAACTTAACACAGTTGATCGAAACGTTTCAATGATTGTTTTTTTATCAGGGGAATAATAATAAATGTTCTGTTGAAATCTACAAAAAATATTCTTTCTGCTATTTGACAGTAGTGTATCATAGTCATCCACACTTTAGATCGAAACTCGAGCGGAATTGGACGTCAAGTGAGCAGTATTAGAATCGGACCGAGCGATATTACTCAAAGACGGGTAAGACCGCTCATTTCTCTGTCACTTCTTGTTTTTTCAAATTTGTGGAATTTTATGAGTAGAAAGACTTTCGTCATTCTAAAATAACAAGCAGGGTAGTGGAAGTATATACCACACCAATTTTTTACTCTGTAAGTCGAGATTAGACGTATAGAAACTATAGGATTTTTCCTTAGATGAGTGATATAACCCCACCTTTCCCTATATACTGATGAGAAATATCACCGGAAACACCAAGTGATAATTATTGCAATGTTCAATAACAACCAATTGATACTAAATTGAAGTTGATTTTGTGAGTAAAGAATTTTTTCATTCCGACAATTCAATATGATAGTGAGGATATTCGAACATGATTGAAAGTGGGAAGGATGTCTATATCGGATTCGATTCCCAATTTATCCGAAATGATTGAATGTGATAATTAGGGCCGTGCAGTTCCGTTTTAGTTTTGCTTAAGCTGAAGTTATCTGTCTATGTATGTATGACTGTCTGCCTGTATGTCATGCAGATAACTTCAGCTTATGTATATATGTATGTCTGTCTGTCTGCATGTCATGCAGATAACTTCAGCTTAAGCGAAACCGAAACGGAACTTCACGGCCCTAGTGATAATTAATCAATACGAATTCAAAACTTCAAGTTGTTATTGAAATTGTCATATTCGTTAACTGTATGACAAATGAATTTCCTTCAATTCTCAATAGAAATTTATAATTTCATGAGACTATTGACGTCAAATCTTCCATCCATAGTCGTAACGTTAAAAAATGACGCATGTAGAAAACTTCCTTACATTTCAGCTGCGGGGCAATAAATTTCACAAATGACAATATCCCAACGCTCTCACTCTTCCGTTGAGGGCGTTAGTAAAGAGAGTAGAATCTGTCTATTTTAGTTCTTTTGCCCGACTGAAATCATCTACAGAACGAATCGTCAGAATCCTCTACAATACAATATATTTAATTCCCATCAAATGTTATTATCAATGTACCGAGATCAAAAATCTTCGAGATGAAACGAAATCTTATTCACCTGAGACTGATTCCAAGAATTTTATCATTACTCATTCTGGAGTAATATTCTGTATCAATTTCACGGAATAGGAGTTTCCTTTGAGGGAAAATCGCTGAGGAATTCCGCTGAAATTTAACAGAAACATTATTGGAGATTGAATTGAAAATACACTCCTGCTCCATTCGATTCGATATTTTATTGACTTGCACCACTGTCTGAATGTATATAACTTGTACAAATTTCTTTACGACTGTGCTCAAGCACTCTTGTGTAATGATGCCCGTGACTCTATCCTATTTTCTTCATTTCTTTCTTTTTTCGAGCACTGTTCGTAAGTTTGAACCCTGGATATAAAAAAGTTGGAACTTTGAGAGGAAAAACCTCTAGACGTGTCAAGGGAGTAATGTAACACCCGATTTCTGAAGAAAAATTAACAAACAATGAGAAAATGACGGGGAAAAAACGAAACCGTGATGAACACGTACCTACCGCAATTTTTCATTTGCAACTCTTTAAAATCCAATCAATACTTTAATGAAATTTTCACATGCAGTTGAATTGTTCATTTCGGAGCAATAATTTGAATCTCCAACCGTGTTTGACATATCAGTTTTATGAACGAGAGAGGAGTGTATACATAAAATTCATATGGAATGAAAGAGGGGATAGAGGGAAGTTTACAGCAGCACCAACGCCAGGAGATTGGGATGAAATTTCGTAAACGAATGGAATTTCACTTCGTCGACGGAGAGGTGAAAAAACAAAAGCCATGACAGCGACATTAATCTCATCGGTCCCGGCGTATGCGGTGATTATGGCCAGTCGGGCTCGTACACGTTCAACTCACCCTCGCCCTCTCTCTCTCTAGTTCAGGCACCGTGTGAGGACTCTCACAGTACCCCTCGTGTGATCCTATATGTATGCGAATTTCCACTTCTCACTAATATGTATTCAAGGCGGAGGGCCCAGTGCTCCAACGTTTTACGTTCCCAACATAGCTGCACGTGTCGCGACGAGATGAACGATAGCAAGTGAGAGGCTCATGAGAAAGAATGGCAGTGGAAGGAAAACTACATTTGGAGGATGAATCAAATGACAGCGTATGCGTGAGTGGGATTTTAGTTACGAGTCGTATTCATGGGCCTCATCTGATAGCAGAAAATCTAGTGTGAACCATATACTACATAGCGTGATTACGTATCCAAGCACGAATGAAGGTAAATACATTTATTCTCCTAGGAGCGATAAACCGCGATTCTAACCTCACTTCGTTCGGTTAGAACGCGGTTTTCGCACCTAGAAACATAAAATTTCATTCGTCACACGGCGAAAAAAGTATTTATCGACAAATGTGATTATAATCCTCGCCTTCGGCTCGGATTATAAAGTTACATTCATCGAAAATACTTTTATACGCCTGGTGACGAAATATACTATTACGAGGTTAGTTTTAGTTCGTTTCATTTTAATCTTCAATGACTATCCTATGGAGTTCATTAATGACTTAATTAGAGATAGATTATTAAACATTCAAAATAACAACAATGTGTTGAACCCAGTTGTTGATGATAAACCGGTCATCGAAAGTAAGAAGACTCTATTTGTGCCTTTCTCTCCTCATTTGACTAACAACATCAAGAACTGCTGTACTCAGTTTGACTTGAAAGTAATCTCGACAATTACTTACAAGTTAGGGAATTTGTTTTAAACAACTAAAGATCCGGTTCCAATAAACTTGAAATCAAATGTATTGTATAAAATTCATTGTAGTAACTGTCCAATGGTATATATTGGACAAACTACTAGTTTTTTTAAGGATAGACTTGATGAGCACAAAAGAAGTGAAAAGGATCCTAACTAGGTGAGCGTTGTTGGTCGCTCGCAAGCTCGCTCCCATGGTGTATGTGACCCGATCGGGCCACACAAAAAACTTCCCGGTTTAGCTACTCACGCCAACAATTCGATGAGATCCGTTATGAAGGAATGAAAAAATTGTGATAAAATGGTACTTTTTTCACTTTGTTTATCTAGAACTCAAAACAAATCAACAAAAGTCGAAAATCCACAACGTAATCTCTACTGGAGATTTAATTAGATCTTAATAACCCGTAGATATTCCATTTGGGTGATGGATTACCTTGATCGCAATATTTACTCATGAAAAATCAGTGATTAAGATCTCCACGAGTTCTGTTTTTCATGTTTTTCGCGAAAATTAGAAAAACTATCAGATCGATTCCATCCAAAATCTAATCAGCACTAAATTGCATGAAAACGCATCGATTGAAAAAAAAAAATTGAATCGGACTATTTGTTTCCGAGAAATCGTTGACGAAAAATTTCGCCACATACACTGAACATAGATATGCACACACACACACATACATACAGACATTTTTTTGAAAATGGCCCAAAACGATTGTGGAGACCTTGAAACGTGAAAATATGTTGAAAAATGGATTTTCGATTTTCGGGGTGATTACAATAGCTTCCCTCCCCGGGAAGTTAAAAAATACCGTTCAGGACTTTCAGCTCATATAGAAAACAGACATCACACATTCCTTCTAGTAATTTCAGTAATTTCTACGTTGATAATATTCATGTACTGAGTGACTTCGTGGACATAATTAATTTAATTTTTTAGTAAACTTGAAATTTTCATAAAATTTTTTAATTTTAAAAATATTTTTAATCAATTTGAAAACTTGTGCAATATAATACATATTTATCTAATGATCCAAATATTGAATTGATATTTATAGTTCATAGTTCTTTATTGGTTTCACTAGATGGCTCTAGTGCTTCACTCTCTTCTCTTTTCGACACTTGAACCAACGGTATGTTGTTTACTCTTGTCTTATTTTTTTGTCATCATTTTTAATAGTTTTACTGGAATTAAACACATAATTAGTTTTCTATGGTTTATAATAGTATTATCATTCATTCAAAACATAAATTTCATTCTCAAAAATATTCTTTTATCAGTTTGGATCATTGGTGTCATTGCTGCTCCCTTGACATCTAATGGGACTTAGGTAAATTATGAAATTCTATAATTTATTATTTTAATTTTTCTAGAATGTTATATTGATAGACTTAATTTGTAAATTTCTGTTCAATTTCTCGCAGAACAATCAAAAATTGGCCTGATGAGAGACACATATAGTGTCCGAAACGTTGGCATTATCTAAGGAAATGAATTGTCTTTCATATTCATTTTCAATTATCAACTGGTTTATGTGATCGCTAAATGGCCGTTAGGAGAGTTCTAATTTAAATTAATAGTAAGCCATTGGAATTAATAACAAAATTAGGCCAATTTCCACTGTACTTTAGTCATTCAAGTGCCTCATTTGGAATACAGATTTTTTCCTCCTTTCATTAACTCCAGTTTCTATCAGCGTGAGAAGTTTATTCAGTTTAACTCGGAATTTTTTTGACCCACTAGATGACAGAATCACAGCGAGAGACTGAATCATTGTTTTTCCATAACATACACAACTAAAATTTTCTAGCTCTACACTTCGTTTATTTTCTTTTGCGACATCATAATAATTCTTCCCATCACCATGTTCACATATTCACTGTACTCTACATTCTACACCCAACATCAACCACATATCTCATACTCAGCAGCCTCTAATTCCATCCTTCCACGAAATTGGGCCGATTCATCATTACGACTTCAAATGCCCAACTATTGCCGCATATACACACACAGATATAGGCGTGGAGCAAATGTGAATGCCTGTCATATACATTCTCCCACACTTCGAAGGCAGTTAGAATTGATATCGTGATTGTACACCGTCGTGTCCTATTGCTTTCCCTTCTCCCTCAGCCCTCCTTCAAGTTCATCCCAACCCACGAACATGACGTATGGCCCGCCGACAATGCCGATTCAGTAGAATTCACCGCCACTCGATTGATTCTATCAAACAAAAGATATTTCGGTTCCAGCTCCTCCAAAGTGGAGAAAAAAAAATAGAATCAATCAGAAGTTGTCAAACCCCAAAGTCAAGGAAACACTCTTAAGAAATACCTACCGAATTTTTCTTCTCCCCTTTCTTTTTTCCCATCTCAATCCTCACACTAAGTAGCTAATTTTGGTTATCCCGCTTGCGGAGAACATTCAAATCCTCTCTCAGCAGGAATGAATTTCTCAGTTCACACCTGCCACAATATTTTGACCCGATTGACTCGTTAAAGAAACACATGGGGATGTAACTGTACTTCATTCTGGTACCGATGAAAAATACTCGATGCGACAAGTTAACAGGGATGTACCAAGGGGAGTGGAACAGCCACTCAGTAAGACGGTGAAAAGGTTGAGTGAACGGGTCAAACAAAAGGAATATTAGTGGTGCGTTGTTGGTCGCTCGCAAGCTTGCTCCCATGGTGGATGTGACCCGTGCAGGCCGCAACAAAAACTTCCTGGTTCGTCAGAATTGCCTTAGGATCTCCTAGCGTTATTATCAAAAATTGAAATGGAAAATAAATAAAAAATTCAATCCGAAAAAAGGTTTTGAAAAGAGTCTGAAAATTTCCTCCGAAAAGCATTGAAAACGCTCTATTCGCATAACTCAGTAATGGTGTAATTGAAATATGGGGATAAAAGTAATGAAGTATTTAAGTAATGAAGTATTTTAAGTTATTTATATCGTCCGAAATAATTTAATAATTTTTACTTTCGATTGGAAGCATTGTATTCGTCCAATTTTGAGAATTTCTAATTTTAATTGGAAATGGTGCAGAATGTCATGAAACATGGAGAAATTATGATTTTAGAGTCATGTCTGTACGTATATGTATGTGACAATTCGGGTTTTGGGTAATCTGTTCTTAGAAAATTTAACATAAAAAAGTAGGCCATCGCTCCCATGCGGCTGATGTTAACGATTGGGAGAAATGCGTTACTATTATTATTCTATTATTATATTATGCTTCTCTTTCTTTTCTACCAATTCTATTGGTAGTCAGCTTTCAGATGAATCTACAATTCATTCTGTCCATACGTTAATTGTCTGTATCTCAGAAACTAATTGACCAATTGACCTCAAATTTCACACAGAAGTCGAACCCGATAATACCAAGAACAAGTCAAAATTTCAAATCCTCACTCCAACTTCTATTCGCATTATAGTACGTATGAGTGAGTTTCGAGAATGAAAATAGAAAAACAGCAATATTTCGAAAACTTTCAGTGGGAGGGTATATATATTTTGATTGCGCTAAGTAGGAGCTATCGTGACGAAAATTTTAAAAAACTAGTGGTGCGGCAGTTATACTCATATTGTTGGTCGCTCGTAAGCTGGTCGGCGCGTTAGTAGTAGTGGATTTGACTTGATGTGACTCGTTGAGCGGGTCGCAACAACTTCCCGGCTTGTTTTTCTAATGTTTCCTCACATTCAACCTCCTCCTACCTCTCCAATTGAACCCGCATACGCGTCAAGGTCGGCGCAAATAAGAAACAAGTGGTACATTGCTTCATTTATCTCCTAAGCATAGTTATTTTTGTTAATAAATTAGTAATTTGCTTCCGAATGGACTTGCCCTGTGGTGTTAATTGGCAGAAGAATCCATCAATTCTATTCATGAATAGAATATGAATTGCGAATTGGAGATAAGCAATCAATTAATGAATCCTTCTCTGCCTATTGTTTTGAAAAGTCATGAAGTTTGATCATTCTTAATGAGATTCTTAGTTTTTCAATGATGCAATTCAAGAACGAAATACATTGACTCAACCATCAATGCGTCATTGAATGGATTAAAATAATTAATTGTTGAATTATAGTCGAAAATTTGATTTTCAAAACTTTGATGTCCAAAACTTTAAGGGTCCAAAACTATAAGGGACTAAGTCCCGATTAAATTCCAACTAAGCCTTGATTAAACCCCGCCTAACTCCCGAGTAAATCGAGATACGCGGTAGCGTATCGGCCAAGTAACCATTTTTTAAATTTCCCGCTCGACTCAACTCGACTCGACTCAAATAAAACTGGCCGACAGCTACCGCGTATCTATACACGAGACAACTACCCCCTCCACTACCTCCGTATATTAATATCTCCATAAAATGAGAATGGCACTGATTACGCGGAAACTAACGTCACTTTCATTATATAAATCGCCTATCGTCTTGCGATTAATATATTTATCATATTTTTCCGATGAGTATTTACGGAGATACAAAAATAAACAACGCGGATTTCTCGAAAATAATCAATTGAGATTATTTCGTCTCAGAATCAAGTTTGCAAGTTGGTAGTGGCGTGGAATTAGCCAAAAATGTTTGCGTTGAAAATACAGCGCTGCGCATGCGCTGAGTGGCGAGTGATATTGAGGTTATTTTCCCTTGTTGTTGTAATTTACTTGTCAACTTGTCAATCAAACGGTGGGTGTTATAATACAACAGCAGTTGCCTAGAATTCAGTAAATTCCCATGAAGTTGCTATGGGTTAAGAGGATGGATATGTGCTTTGAATTGATACACGTAAGCCAGAGGAATTGATTTACAAATCACTGGATCACTGGAATTTCTACGTGCCATTCACAGGCTGAAATACCATCCAAAAAGGTAACTACTGTATTAATAATCGAATTATCTCTGTAATGGATCATCTGAAGCGAAAATTTCAAGAGACCTTTCCTGTAGATTATGAAATTTCCTACAAAAAAGGTCTTTTGACATTTTCTCTTAAAATCCTCAGTTTATCAAATAATCGTTACAAAAGTGACGAAAATTAAGAGAGAAAATCATTAATTAGTGGTTTATTTTAATGATTGTTCAGGAATAATTTGTTATTATTTAAAATAAACAGGTAAACACTCGTTAAATAATCCTCGAGTGTATTTAAACAATTAAATAATTGGATAAAGAAGATATCTGGCCATCAATCGAATAATCCTCGACTATATTTATTAAATAATTGGATAAAAAAAATATCTGGCCCTCAAAGAGGTCGAATGCTTAAAGGATGATACCAAACGCCAGCCATTGACACATTCTCACGCCGACTCGAAGGTAAATCCACTCAAAAATCACTAATTGCTAATCCAAATCATAAAATAATTAATCTCAACCGTGAAATCTTCCTCAATAATGTATTTAACTCTGGAATTATTCATTTTAGGAGAAAATATCAAAAGACCTTTTTTGAGGCTGACAAAATTTCCCACAAAAAATGTTTCTTGATAAATTCTCTTAGAACCTCACGTTTCCCAGATAATTCAATAATTAATCAGAGAGAACTCCAAAAGGATCAATTCCTAAATTACTCTCACTTAATTATCTCAATTTATCTCCTAAACGAGTGACTTAATCCAAAAATCTCAAAAAACCTTTTTTGTAGCCTACAAAATTTCCTACAAAAAAGGTCTCTTGATATTTTCTCTTAAAATCCTCAGTTTCTCAGATAATCGTTACAAAAGTGACGAAAATGAAAGAGAGAAAATAATTAATTAGTGGTTCATTTTAATTGTTCAGGAATAATTGGTTATTCGAAACAAAGATGTAAACACTCGTCAAATAATCTTCGACTGTATTTAAACAATTAACTAATTGGATAAAAAAGATATCTGGGCCTCAAAAATGTCGAATGCTTGAAGGATGACACCAAACGCCAGCTATTGACACATTCTCACACCGACTCGAAGGTAAATCCACTCAAAAATCACGAATTACTGATTAAAATCATAAAATAATTAACCTCAACCGTGAAATCTTCCTCAATAATGCATTTAACTCTGGAATTATTCATTTTAGGAGAAAATATCAAAAGACCTTTTTTGATGCTGACAAAATTTCCCACAAAAAATGTCTCTTGATAAATTCTCTTAGAACCTCACGTTTTCCAGATAATTCAATAATTAATCAGAGGGAATTCCAACAGGACCAATTCCTAAATTACTCTCACTTAATTATCAATTTATCTCCTAATCGAGTGACTTAATCCGAAAATCTTAGAAGACCTTTTTTGTAGCCTACAAAATTTTCTATAAAAAAGGTCCTTTTTTATATCCCCCTAAACCCCCTCCTTCTCCAGATAATCTCCCCCCAAACTGAAGGAACCCATCTAACTGCTTTGAAAATCTTTCAGAACCTCATCAACATCTCTATCATCACCACCACCAACACCATCATCATGCCCCGTAGAAGCAGGCTCGTAAACGCAACTCATCCCTCTCCACCCATGAGGAGAGTGACATGCTGATAAAAGACTTTCAATCAACGTCAAGCAAAAGCTCGCCTTCGTAAAATGGACTCAGACTTCGACATGATGTTCAAAAGTTTTTCAAACCAAATGAGTAACTCTCTAAAATTCCCCCAGAGGCTCATAAATTGACACTTGGAGTTCTATCAAGATTCCTGGAGGATCAGGACCAGGACTACGACGATGTCTCATCAACCAGTGAAGACATTCCACCCTTAATTCCCCCCTCAACAGTCAAGAATTCAAAATCTCTGAAGAGACACACAGCAGCTTCTGTGGACGATGGATATGTTACAGAAAGTGGGATTGGTCAGGAGAGGGTCTCAAGGGCTGACAAGGTCACATCAATGACCCAAAAGCCCAGAAATTCAAAATCATCATCCAGAACAACTGGGAGAGTCCAAAAATCGAGTGCATCGAGTGATAGAAGATCAAATTCACACTCGAGAGGGGTTTCCTCTAATATTCCTCAGTTGGATGCTGAGGCTCTCAGGCAACTGCAGATATTGAAGGGACATATTGATAGGGTCATTGATACGCAGTAGTTTAGTTAATCAGTTTTAATTTGATTCGATGATGATAAATGGATTATTGATAGGTTTATGGATTTTTAGGAGATAAATTGATATTTTCTAAGAGTTTCGAGGATTGTAGGGGAGAGAGGAGTGAAGATGAGTGATGACTAATTATTTTTCAATTTTGTATTTTGTATTTTTGTCATTGTAATAAAGATGAATTCATTTTATAAATTTTTTGTTGGGTTTTCCATTTATTATTTAACAAATATCTCAGCAAAAATTGAATTTAAAGAAAAATCTCAAAAGACCTTTTTTGTAGAGAATGAAATTTAAACAAAAAAGGTCTATTAACATTTTCATGTAAAACCACTAGTTCTCGAAATAATCGCAAAATAATGAATACGAAATTACAATTTTAGAATAATTTTTTTCAATTAAAAGGATTAAAATGATAAAACGATTGCAAAAACTCATAATCTATTGATTCATTTTTCCGATGAGTATTTATACGGAAATACAAAAATAAACAACGCAGACTTCTCGAAAATTCACAAAAATCGTATGACACAAAAAAAAATATTTTCCTCTCCAGCGCGGCCCACCAACTCCCCACGAGTAAAAAATCTTCTAACCTCATAACGACGGCCCAGGCAACATTTTTCCGTAATAATTCACGCTTTACCGAAGAGCAGTACGGAAGAAAGGATTCTCTTTATGGACTTATTTTGAAAAAACTACTGAAATCTTGAAAAAAAAACGAAAACGAAGTTTTCTTTTAAAAAAACGCCAAGTAACCATTTTTACGCGTATTTGATTATCTTCTGGGCATTTGAAAAAAAAAAAAACAAATGGACTAAAAGGCGCCAAGTCAGATATACTTACGAGAAAAAAATTAGTAGAGGCAGGACCAAGGTACTTGGCGCGGTTGACAAGATGAAGACGACGAGGCTCTCAGTAAGTACTGCTAAAATTGAATTGATCGAATGATGCTCAGCAGTGATTTTGACAATAGAAAAAAACCGCGCCAAGTCCCTTGGTCCTGCCTCTAATAATTTTTTTCTCGTAAGTATATCTGACTTGGCGCCTTTTAGTCCATTTGTTTTTTTTTTTTTCAAATGCCCAGAAGATAATCAAATACGCGTAAAAATGGTTACTTGGCGTTTTTTTAAAAGAAAACTTCGTTTTCGTTTTTTTTTCAAGATCCCAACTAGACGCCGATTAAATCCCGACTAAACTTTCATTATATTCCAACTAAGCCCTAATTTCAATGAATTTTTTGACATTTATTTGAAGCTATAACTGAACAATTTAAGAACGAAATGCACTAACCCCACCATCTTCGAACTCGGTCAAAAGGACATCGAAAGGAATATTTCAATCCGTTATTGAATCGATTAAAATGATTAATTTTTGAGCTACCGTCGAAAAATCGATTCTTCGAAGAATTTCAATATTTAAAAGACTACATTATGGATCAAGTTTCGATTGGTGTCGTTGAACAGCGCTTATAAATGGGTACATTCAACAAAAAGTGTGAGCGTAGAAGTGAAACTTTAACTCGTGCGTTAAGGCATTGAAAGCTTCAGCCTCCACTATCGACCCCCTACTGAGTTAAATTCACCTGGAAAAGCACTTTTCTTTCCATTTTCTCAAATTTTTCAATAAATTTGTCACAGATGGAAAAAATATGATTAATTGAAAATATACACGGTCAAATGGGAGTGGGATAAAATTCAATGATTTTTACAGAAAGTTATTTGCCCACAAAAAAAGTTTACCTTCGACCCTTAAAAAAAAACCTACCACGGTGAAAAGCGACATTCAGTCGACAATTCCTGATTGATTCTGCCAACTTTTCACGTAGATATATTGCACAATAAATTTCAACAGATGATTGCATGACAACTATTTCTTTCTAATCTCCATGTGCATCTCACTCCCTCTAGCGTGACCGCCTAGTTTATGCCCAACAATTTTTATAAAAAATCATTGACGACTTTATCAAAAAGTGACATCAAGAATATTGCATAGACCGTTTAATTATTATATAAAATTAATCTGAGGGCTTATGCCAATTTTTCCATCACTTTTCGAGCCTTCACACAAATTTGTTCACCTAACCTCACTCGTAGCTTTCAATGTACCTTAAGAGGCCTCGGGAGTAAAAAAAACTACTGAAATGCGGGGTAAACTTGAGTCCTTTCCGCTTTAGTCCGAGGAAAGGATAGTCCATGCGCTATATATGTAGGTGTGAAAATTTTAAATGGAGAGTGACAATTGGAAACATTGGAATCTTATGTATTTTCATATGCTGATTCCGAATGTATAAATTTTATTTGGAACAAGTGATGCAATTTTTTCAAAGGACGGTTGCAGAGGCTCTGAAGAAACTACATAGAAGCGTGGCTCCTACGTAGCCATGGGCGTCTCATACAGGGTGTCTCACGGGATATCAACGCTCATGCTGTAGGATCCCATGACAGCGTGATGGCTAATTGTGAGACACCCTATCACAATATATATATGGGTGCATGGCCCATGGTTACGTAGGAGCCACGATTCTACGTAGTTTCTTGAGAGCCTCTATAACCGTCCTTTGAAAAAAATCAATATCTTTTGGAAAAATGAGAATTTCGCAACAAGACAATCGCAGAAATATTTACAATTAATCTATCTTCCGGTACATATGCGCTTGAATCAGTAATTTACAACTTGTCCTGTTGTAAAATTTGTATATATCTCAGATATTCTTGACTCTACAAGTGAAAATGAACTGTTCCTTTTGAATTGCTATAACTCGATGAAAAATTAACATTTCAGGATCAGTGCTGAACTAAACTTTTCGTCATTAAATCTCCTACTTTTTGAAGTGAAACTTCTTTAGGCGCGTCATGGATTTTCGGGGACGGAGTAAAACCGAGTCATGAATGTGACGAAAATCGGCTATACCCCCACCACCGCTCACCGTTCACTGTCCCTCTCTCACCATATCCGCTGAGGTGGGGGAGCTGCTGTCGAACGTTCTCTCTCTCTCCTCTTCTTTCCTCTCTCTCAGACCCTTCAAAAGAGATAATGAAATGATAAGAGAGAGAGGAATATTAGAAGTTTCACTTCTGTCGTGCGTAGGCTTGACACACCCCATTTTTTTGTTTCAACAACTTTTAAATGTCAATAAATTCCATTAAGGTACACCACGCATAACGATGAGCGGATACGTGCGCCTAGTCCCCAACGTAACTGCGCGCCAGTTATTGTTACAAAATTCTATATCTTTATTTATTATCGTTTCAGAAAAAACTCAATAGCATTTGAATCATTACGAATCTGAGTATATTATGTGTCTTAACTTTTTTTTCATACAAATTCAAATGGCCTTGTGGAACGCATTTGAACAATTAAATTGTTAATAACTTTTTATTGCATCGCTTGTGCCAAATAAAATCATATATTCGGAATCAGCATATCAAAATACATAAGATTCCGATGTTTTCAAATGTCACTCTCCATTTAAAACTTTCACACCTGTATAGCGTATCGACTAGGAGTACCGAACGGTGCCGAAGAGCTGCGAAGCCCCTCACCGGCTGAGTCTCCCCACTACTCTTCCCACCGCTTCCCCTTTATTCGTAACATACGTAAAATTTCGACCCCCAGAACGCGGCATAAGAAGTTTCACTTCAAAAAAATCATGCAATTCGATGCATTCGTCGTGGAGAAATTTCGAATGAAACGCTTAAAGGGTCTGATCACATACATATATACATACATACATACATACATTTATACATTCATACATACGGACCTGCTCTAAAAATCGCATTTTTCGACTAATTACACCCTAATTAGTCAATCTAACACAAAAATGCGAAACTTAAATTTTGAGGATTACAATGCTTCCATTCGGAATTGAAGAAAATAGTTTTACACATAAAGTCGAATATCTCCAAAATTAATGATCCGATTGCACCCATATTAGATAGCAACCATTATTTTAATAGGGCCTAAAATCATACCAAGTTTGAAGTTTTTATCTCCAATATTTCTCAGGTTATCATGTGTACAAGGATTTGAGCGAAAAAAAATAGAAAAAGGGCAATAACTATGCGACTTCTCCGTGGTCCGGCTGAATTTTTTAATTGAGATCGATAGATATTTTTATGACGAATATTTTGAAAAAAACAAAATCGGATCGGTCAAATTGTTCTCGAGATATTGAAGAAAAATGATTTTTTGATAAACAGTGATATCTGAAAAACTAATCGACTAATCGTGCTGAAACTTCGCCTGAAGTTTGACAACTGATACCAATCACGGGTCAAAATTTCAGATTTCTATCGATAACTTTTGTCGTCTCATTATCACAATTTCAGGAAAAAGACGAAAAATTTGCACATTGTTAAATACATACACACAGACATTGTCTAAAAACATCATATCTTTGCGTTTCATAACATTCTAGATTATTTCCACACAAAATTAGAGAATGTGAAAATCTGGTGAAAACAAAGCTTCCATCCGCAAGCCATACGGTAAAATTTCTAAGTGAAAATCTTAAATTTTGGCCCATGGTACCTATGAATATGCTCAACTTTATCGCGAACTTTCAGTCTGATCGGTCAAGTAGTTCCTGAGATAGAACGGTTTGTTTAAATTTCGGTTTTCCTCAATATCTCAGAAACTACTGCACCGATTTCAATTTTTTTTTCAGAATACTAGACTCGATGACCTCGATCTAGATAAATAAAAATATATATGCAGGTTCATACAAATTTAGGAAATATCACCATTTTTCTATTTTTCCAGAAAAATTTTGTACGCAGGATAACTTGAAAAAAAAAGATGTTAGCGAGTTGAAATTTGGTATGATTGTAGCTCTAATAATAGCAAAGGTTCGTATTGTAATGTCCAACATAAAATTGAGAATAAACGTTAAAAATTAAATTATAAAAAGATATTGGTAAAATTTAAAATAGCATTGTTCCTCAACGGATTTCAACAGGGAACCGACTTGACAAAAATACTGCCAACACCTGAAATTCCAGCAGAAGCCAATGCCCGCCCGATCAACGACCTGAACATGCAAGTCAGAAACCCCGGGAAAAATCGCCATTTTCTTTCGCAATCACAAAAGAAAAAAAAAGAAACCACCGCCCACGAAGGAAAAATCCAAAAATGGTAGAGTCAGTCGTCAATCAGTAGGGAGTCGAAATACATCTCCTTGGCGGAAAGAAACACGAAATTGGCCTTTCGTACCGGGCTCTCGTGAATGAACCAGAACTTGGCATTCACCAGGGTGACTTCTGCTGGAGAAAGCAGAGGTGATTGTTTGGAAAACGCGATTGGGCTACTATTGTCTTGAGCCGAAAATAGTGATTCTCTCTGAACCGAAAAAGGAGCAATGATATTTTAAAATTTTAAATAGTGTGTGTTGGGGTAGAAGTTATTCCAATTGTTTAAACTGACGAACTCAGAAGTTACCAAGTCCCAGGACAGTAACGTCAATTCTAAAATAAAATAAAAAAAAAAAAATAATCTATTCAACTCTCGAAAGTGCTGTGAATACACTCCAGTTTCTGCCGGGTCAACCATATTTTGTAATACATCTCGAATAATTAATTTAAGTGAGAAAAAAAAAAAAAAAAAAACCCAAGTACTTAAACCTTAAAAATTAAAAACTTGTGAGAGCACGAAAAATTAAGAGTGAGCTTGAGGAAAAATTAGAAAGCAAAAAAAATTCGGACTATTATAACAACAAAATTCTAAACTTGCTCAGCAGTGATTGTGACTGTAGAAGAATTGACTCGGTATCAGATTAAGAGTGAGTACATAAAGGTCACGAGAAATTATTTTCATAAGATTTCATCCAGGGATAGACATAAACTTTATAGATTAAATTCACTCGGGATTCTTTTCTGTAACTTTCGAAACACATATAAAATATATTAATCAAAGGGGAAAAACTTCTCGGCATTCTACTTTAATTTCCACACAACCACTGTTCTATCATATCCCCAGAAACCTGATCCCATTCCGATCACGCAATTCTCATCAGAATACAAGAATATCAAAAAGGTAAGAGTAGGAAAAAGCGTCGTCCTAAAAATAAAAATAAAAGAAGTAGTAGGAAGGGTTTAACACCTTATTCCTCTACGGATAATTTTTCCTCCAAAGTCACGGAAGTTTAAATTATAAAATTCAAAACTTGTCCTCCGACGCTGGACAACGTATCCGGACATAACAGTATGGTGAATAGGCGCGATCGACCGATCAATAAGATAATCAACCTAAGATAATCAACTTTTTAAGAAAATATGTTTGATGAAATATCTCACAAACTACTGAACAGATTTGATTTTTTTTTTTTTTTGAAAATACTCGTCTCAACAGTCACTAACTAGATCCATCAAATTATGTATACCTGTTTGTATAAAGTTTCCGAGATATTGGAGTTTTTCCATTTTTTTTCTTCTTCAATTCTTGTACGCACCATAACTTGAGAGAAAATGGATAAAACAAGTTGAAATTCGCTATGATTATAGCTGTCATAACATTGAAAATTGGTACTTTGGCTCAAATCACTGAGTGATTTGGAAAATATTCAACTTTTTGTATAAATAAATTTCATGACGTTATTTTATCAATTGCTTTCATCAATTATTAAAAATTTACTCCTCACGGCCATTTAGCGATCACATTAATCAGATATAAACAAAAATGAAAAGCACAAACCCATTTCATTTATCAAGTGCCTACGTTTCGGACACTATATGTGTCCATCTTCAGGGAAATATTTATTGTTCTGTATAAGGAAGAAAATTTACAAAAATTAAAACCAACTAGGGGTGCGGCCGGTCTACGGAGCATTGTTGGTCGCTTGCAAGCTCGCTCCCGAATTTGGGTGCGTTCAAGTCGAACCGAACCATTGGAGTTCACAACTAAAACTTCCCGGTTCTCATCACCCCATATATACATTAAAAACAAAACAAAAAAGTAATTTTTTCAATGTTTTTTTGGAAAAACTCGAAAACTACTGGATCGATTTCAGCCAAAATCTAATCCGGTCTGAATTAGGTGAAGACGCATCGATTGAAAAAAAGAAAAGTTAAATCGGACTATTGGTCCATGAGAAATCGTTAACCAAAATTTTGATCACATACATACCTAGTAACACACACACACACACACACACACACACACACACACACACACACACACACACACACACACACACACACACACACACACACACACACACACACACACACACACACACACACACACACACACACACACACACACACACACACACACACACACACACACACACACACACACACACACACACACACACACACACACCCTTCGCACATTTTGTTAAAAACCATAGAGAAACATCATAAAGACCTTGAAACGTGGAGATACGATGAAAAATCAATTTTCGATTTTCGGGGTGATTACAATAACTTCCCTAGCCCGGGAAGTTAGAAAACAGATGTATAAACATATTTAGAAATTAATAACAAATTTATGAGAATCAAAATTACCTAAATCCCATAAGATGTTAAGGGATAGAGCAAAACAAAATAACCAACAATTGCACATGACAGATGAAACGACATGTCACAAGCCTCTTCTAACCTGAAAACATAATGCATGGTCACTAACACTGAGAGTTATACCAGAAGCTACAGAATTGAAGAAATGAATTTATGTTTGTTCGAAAAAGCAAATTTTTTTCAAACAAATTGGAGCAAAATATTTTTAACTTTAAACTAACAATTGTTATTAAAAAGGAATCGAAGAAGGAAAGAATAAAACCTACTGCTGGTTGCAGATGGCTAAGAGAGAAGAGAGTGAGAACCAGTAGACATCTATCTGGTGACACTAACTTAAACCAATAGAATATGAACACAGAGTTCAATTCAAATTTTTCCATCAGTGGTTGACCGAGCACTATGTTAACAGAAATTGTTTAAATTCATAAACAGATATAAAATATTGCGCATATAAATTTAACAATTGAAGCTTAATAAATAAATAAATTAATTAATTATACTATTGGAAATCAGCAGTGTGCTAAACAAAGTCATGAGTTATTATTATTAAAGTCATGAGTATTATGTATTGTGACGTCCGTCTAAAAATCCACTTCATGAATTTTTCCTTTCTAAAATAATTTAATATCGTGAAATATCTCACTGCGCAAAACATAAAATTTTCCTTTCGGGGAACCAAAAATTTCACTTCTCACACCGAAATTCTGAGTCATAAATCTTTCAAGAAAATTCTTAAACCGATTTCCACCAAAAAAAAATTCACTTCACAGACATGTGTCGGGGCCTTGCTGCGCCAAACGCTCAAGTCCCTCTCACAGTCTGTCTCACTCATTTTACGACCTCAAGGCGTCAAAGGTACTAAAAAAAATAGACCCAAGATACAAACACATTTCTCTCTCAGATTTTCTTCACGAATTTGGCTATTCTCTGAGGGTTGGACCACACACTTGAAGAAGAGAATTTAACGGCTAAATGGAGACAAATGGACACTTTCGTGTTCCCTCTTGTTTAAAATTGTGAAATGAAAATAAATATTACTTTTACATATTTGGAAATATTCTCATTTAAATTCTTGTTTAGTAAACTCAAAATTAAAATTTAAATAATCCGGTCCATACCTTCTGAGAACAGTCAATTTCAATTCATAAATTCAATTAATAAATTCGATAATTTAATTAAATAGTTAATCACTTGATATTCGATCAGTAAACAATTTCAAGAGACGACACCAATAAATTAAGGAAGAAATAGTCAATTAAATTAAAACTTTTGATATTTAAAGATTCAAACATTAAAAATTTAACTCATTCAACAATCTAATAATTATCTTATTGAAAGAATTAAATACACGTAAGATTTATTTATAAATAATTTATAAATCATCAACTGAAATCTAGAAAAATGACAGGTGGCTGTATCATCGATACAGCCGTAGAATTTAACGTGGATACGTCTCACGTTCAAAGAGATATGAGAAGTAGAACATGTTGCATACAATGGTTACTGTTTTAATGTCACTTATTTATTAAGTATTGGTCGGTGATAAGAAAAGTATGATACAATAACGAAATATTGACATCAATATTTCAAGCAAAAGGTAGGCCCAAACGGGTATTCCCTAATGTCATCGGGTGAGTCTGACATGAAGTTGAATTAAATTCAGTTTCCATAAATTTGACAAGTTTTATAATGAAACGAAAACCAACGTATTTCTATGAACGATTAACTTTGTCTGTATGTTATTTCGCAGTTATCCGTCGATAAGTTATCAATGTGACATGATAAGTTTTCGAAAGAGTAAAATGTTTCCTGGTAGATGGCGCTGGGGCATAAATACTACTTACATCATTTCACAAAATCGCCCCCCATCCCCATAAAGTTTAAAACGAAACTATAGACGTATCCACGTCAATAAAACTAAAAGTTTGTGGCGGGAAATATATAAGTCCCAAAGCAATTCTTATTGGCAGTTGGGGGTGGAAAAGTCCGCCCACACCCCAACATTTCGAGAAAACTCAATGTGGAAGGGATGGAGTTTAACCCTGAAGCATTGGGACTAGTGGGTTTGGAGAGGGAAATCTGGACCAAAGGTCATGCCTTATTGGTCCCCGAATTTTTCCTCCAAGTTTCCTGAGGTCACACCCTCAAGACAAGCATAATAGTAGATTTCGTCACTGAGGCCGTGAAGAACTTTTCTGGCGATTGTGAATTTGTAGGCCGAGGCGAAGCCGAAGATTACAAATACAATCGCTAAAAAAAGTTGTTTGCGGCCGAGTGGCGAACAATATTTTTCGTTATTTAGTTCGTAGGCTGGGTTTTATAGCCGCGCAGCGGCCATAAAACGTCGCCTTACGGACTGAGTGACAAAAAAAGTGTTTGCACTTCAACTTTCGACTCAGTACCTCCGCGTACGTTTAATACGTTCTTCAAAATTCTTTTCATTTTCGATTTTCACTTAGTAAGATTTTCGTGATCTTACTTTAGTCTATTAAGTCTTCCACGACTTATTTGATTTTATTTTATTTCAATATCTGGTGTAAAATTAGTTGTAAATTCATTTTGAATTATATAATTTCAATTCGCGTAATTTTTTAGTTTCATTTAAAATCAGTGCGGCAAATTTTAGATAAATTAATTAGTTAATTATTTTGTTTAGATTAATTGTGTACCAAAAGGATTATGTTGTGTCACGTGAGTTCAAGGTTAGTTTGGGGACTGCCAAACTTAACCACTCAATTATCTTATTTTTGTTTATTTAAAATATAGACTCGCAGGAGTTCATTTAAAAATTAAATTAAAATTGATCTTTCATTTCTATCACCTTGTACCTTAACTAGAATTATTCCCGTCCAAGCTAGTGGGTGAAAGAGATCAGGCTAAAAAGGGAGCGAGTTTGACTAATGGGTTAAAATAGTATTATTCACATTTCTCATTCTATTAATTTTTGTCGTATTCATTTTGGAGAAAAATTAAAAATTCATGTCTTCGAATCTTGTATGATCGGAATTTGTTTTTTTTTGTCACTGTTATTGTCAAGTTACCCATTCTTGACATAACAGTATTATGGATCAAGGTTTATGGATTATCGGAAATTACTGTGTCGTATACTTCCTGAGTGAGGAGTAAATTTTTCATAAATAAATTTCATCAAAAAGTTGAATATCTTCGAAATAGATGTTCTCAATCTCCAAAATATGTGTTCTGCATCTCAATGAATCGAAAAAAATATACGCCTTCATAGAGAGGATTTGAGAAATTTCAGTCTTTCGGTTTTCTGTTGGAAATCATTGTACGCCTTCTAATTTTCTGAAAAATCAACATATCAACTGAAAATTTGGCATCGAGTTGACTACTGAACTAGTTGTAAGGAACGTAGGTATAACATAACTATCAGTTTCAAGTTGGGGTGATTCCTTAACTTGTGTTTCATAATAGTGTGTTGAGGGGCATGGAGGATGAACTTCCAATCGTAGCCGGTCAAAATATTACGATTAAAAATATTACGCCAAAATATTACGGTAAATATTATTATAATCGATAATATTACGGTAAATATTATTATAATCGATAATATTACGGTAAATATTATTACAATTGATAATCTCACAGTTAATATTTTCACGATTCAAAGTGATACAAAAAATGTCATGATAGGCAAAAAAATGTCATGCCATTCGTAATATGTATACGTTTTGGGGGGCTGCTGGGGGGAGGAGGGCGGGGGGGGGGGGGACAACACACATTTTGATGATAAGCTGCACCCGTCGTTATGCTCCCGGGGTTAGTGGTAAGGTAAATTACGTAACATAAAAATGCCTAGAGTCATCAAAGTGATTGGACTATAAACATATGTATTTACGTGGAATTGCTCATAGTATTAGCCGTTTTTACTCCATTCGTCCATACTGCTGAGAGATGATTAGGAAGTTAGTGAACAATTGTAAAATATCGATGTAAGAAGGATATGAAAATAAAGAAATAATAATGTGCTTTTGTAAAATTGAAAACAATGAATAAAAAAAAAATTTTCAGTAATATTTCAGATCGTAATAATAAATATTATAATAATAATAATATTATTATAATATTTTTCATCTTAATAATATTTACCGTAATATTTTACCATAACATTTTTACCGTAATATTTTTGACCGTAATATTATTAATTAGTAATATTTTGACCTGTAATCCTTCCAATTCTTGGGGAGTGAGAATTGATGAATAGCATATAGCATCCCATACTCTGTTAAAATTAGTAACCATATAACATCTATGGTTAAGGACCGTGATTATCGCTGTGGGTTAGTATTGTAATTAAAAAAGTATAATCAGTCTTTGAGTTCTCAATGAAATTCCTATTTAAAATTCAGCATGAAGTTCCCTCAACCACTACAACGTCCTGTACTGAAGATGTGCTGAACCGGATTATTAGTTTATGAGATTTCCAGCTTTGTACATTAAGTGGTTTTTTTGAATATCACAAAAGCTACCCAACCGATTTCTATTCCAAGGTGAGTATTATGAATCGTATTTTCCAATCCTGTTGCCAACTGACTAGGAAATTAAAAATTAAAAAGTTGAATATCTACTTCTCTTCACACTCCGTACACTGTGACTGCGTATATATATGCGTGTAACTAAGCTGTTAAATATGAGAGATAGAGAAAAATGTTAGAAGACAAAACCAATGTATTTTTAAATGAGGATTTTTTTTTATCTGAAACTTTTTTTCATAACTTCTACCGTTTTCGCGAAATTGCCTTATAAACCGAGGGGTTATTCATATCCGTAATCATAGTGCCACTTTCTTGCGTAATCAAAGTGTAATCACAATGAAATCAATGTAATCATTGTAATCACTGTAATCACGTGATTACATTTCTGGTAATCATTTTTCGTAATCAAATTGTAATTACGGTAATCACGGTAATCATTTGAAATCGTTTAAGCCGTAATTATTTACGGCCATAAGCAATAGATCCTCATGGTTACATAGATATAGAACATAGCTGATAGGAATATAGCTGAATATAACTGAAATAGGTGATTTGCAAGTTCATGGTACCACGTAGGAGAAAGTCCTATAAGAAATCCTATAGGAATTCCTGTAGGATTTCCTATCGGATTTCCTATAGGAATACTATGGGGAATTCAAACTTCTCCAATAGGTTTTTTTTCCTCTAGAAATTTCAAAGTTTATAGGATTTCGGATTTTCTGCAAGGATTTTTTCCATAAACCATTTTCTATCGGATCTTACAATTCTTATAGGATTTTTTCCTATAGAAGAGGGTTTTTAAGGAGAAATAACAATTCTAAAATCCAATAGAGGAAGGTTTATAGGAAAGTAGTCCAAAAGAATTGTAAAATCTCATAGAAAAGGGTTCATAGAAAAAAATCGTATGGTAATTCAAAAATCCTGCAGAAGAAGGTTTATAGAGAGAAATCCTATGAGAATTCTACAGGGGAAAATCCTCTAAGAATTCTAAAATCTCATGGAAAATGGTTCATAGAAAAAAATCCTATAAGAATTCAAAAATCCTGTAGAGGAAGGTTCATAGGAAAGAATCCCATAATAATTTTGAAATCTTATAGAAATCGGTTTATAGAAAAAAAATCCCCGAAGAATTCAAAACTCCTATGGAAATAAATCCATAGGAAAAAATCCTATAGAAGATGGTTTATAGGAAAAAATCCTTTAAGAATTCTAAAATCCTATAGAAAATGGTTTACGAAAAGAATCCCTATAGAAAATCCGAGATCCTATAAACTTTGGAATTTCTATAGGAAAAGAAACCTATAGGAAAATTTCGAATTCTTCATAAGATAATCCCTATAAGATTTTTTGCTACGCGACAATATAAGAAGATATGAAAAAATATTTTTTGTGCTATGATTTATCGTTCTGTTTGATTCCAATGTATTTTATGTGATAAACTTTTACTTTACTTTATCAAGTCGCAGAAGTATATAGTCGCTAAATTAATAGATTGACGAATATTCATTATTACATAATTTAACAACTGATGAATTCATTAATTGCAAAAAAACTTTCTGTGATTACAATGATTACAAATTTTTGGTAATCACTGACTGTAATCACTGTAATCATTCGTAATCATGTAATCACCGTTTTTGGCAGTGGTAATCACCGTAATCACATTCAGCCTAATCACGACCGTAATCACGCACATTTCGTAATCATGGTGTTACCCAATTTAAATGTGAATAGCCCCTCGTTATTAACAATCCAATTGTTATGAACAAAGGAAACTGATCACACTCAAGGATTATTATCATCGGATTCGCATTCAGCACCCTCGAAAACATATAGTACAATGATAAAACTGACTCGCTCTAGAAAAAATGAACTTTGAACACAGAAAGAGGTACAGCGTATGGACTATTGATGGAGCGCTTCCGAATGGTTCTTTCAATCCTTTTTGCGTATCATTATTGTAAATGTATTTCATTCAATATCTCGAAAACTTTGTATGAACATGAGGTATACATATTTTGATTGATTAAAATAGAAGACATCGAGAAGAAGATTTTGAAAAAAATAATAATTAAGTCAGTTAAGTCTCTTTTGAGATATTGGATAAAACAGATTTTCATACAAAGTTCAATATCTCCGGAACTAATTGTCCGATTGCATATATAAGAGACACCTTCATGCCAAATTTCAAGTTAATATCTCCATTTTTGGGCAAGTTAGAAAGATGACAACGATTTTCTCTGAAAAACAGAAAAATGGCGATACCTCGAAAATTAAGCATGAACACGTTGGCATATATGGATGGTTCCCGGAATGAATTTCCCCAACGAAAATTTCCCGGAAAAAATTCCCCCGGAAAAAATTTCCCCGGAAAAAATTCTCCCTGAAAATACTTTCAATACTTGTTGACCAAGAATTTTTTTTTAATTCATCAAACAAACAAAAATATCAATCAATTAAACAAATTATTTAACAATTAATTTTTATCCTATAAACCAAAAATTTCTCAAACGTTCATCAACATCATGATCGTACATCAATATCCATAATCCATATGTCCACAGTTATCCTTCAATTTTACAAATCATTTCACATAATATAAACCATAAAAAATTTTAACAATTCATATCAGTATACTAGGCTTATTCTCTTACCACAATATTATCTATAAATAATCCTTCTCCTGCTAATGAAATTTATCCTGTTATCAAAATTTAGAAAAAAAATGTGAGAGGAAAAAAAATCCGGAGAAATTTTTGTTAGGGGAAATTTTTTCCAGGGAAATTTTGACGGGGAAATTTTTTCCGGGAAATTTTTGTCAGGGGAAAAAAATCCGGTCACCTATATACCTATATTATGGAGTGATTAAGATGGAAAACATCGAGACGAGCATAAAGGAATAAAAAAAATTGAAAATTAAAAACGTCGGGGGTTCATAATTTTCAATTTTCTTTGTTTTCTGCTTTTTAAATGATTCTCTCTACAATTTTTTTGACAAGGTTGTTCAATTTTCGATTCCCTTTTCATGTTTAGTTATTTTCATTTAGCGCTTCAAAAAAAAAAGTTTCAATTCATAATTTTTTTGTTTGAGTAAATTGTTAGTGTTCGCCAACCTTTTTATTCGTAATTTAAACTTAGCCGCGCTAGAAGGACCAGTAGCACCAACGTATTTTTTCATTTCTCTTTCAGTGGGGATTTTATGTTTTATTCACTAGATCTCGTGAAATCATTTTCTTTAATCAATATTCTAAATAATGAGGATAATCAATGGCCACCTAAGTGTGTCCGGTAGAATCCTTGGAGTTTTTTTATCTTTTTTTTAAATACAGAAACATTATTTTTGGTTAAACCACAAAAAAGTGATGAGGCCACAAACGCCCAGGGATGCAAGGTTGAGTGTAGTCAAACGCATATACCCCTTATATACCCCTTTGGCGCAGTCGTCGGGGGTAAAAATCTAATCGGTTGAGTACTATTCGAGATATTCACGAAAAACGGTTCAAAAGAAATCATCATTTCTCAAAAACTGATGAACCGATCGAGCTAAAATTTGGCACAGAACGAATCCTAACTAAGACCAACTTTTTATCAAAATTACATATTTTTTGAAATTTTTTTGCCGTTTAATTATTCAATTTTCAAAAGAATGGCCTCAAAAAAAGTGCCGATTAACATGCGCACATGCGGACATGAGCTGGAAGCATCTTTTTTTTTCGTTTTAGACCATTCTACATCATTTCCAAGCAAATTTAGAACATGTGGAAATTGAACGATTGCAATGCTCCAATTCGAAAGCAATAGTTGAGTTCGGGAAAAGCGAAAACAAAAAAAAAACAAAAAAGCTGTTTTTTTCTCATTTTATGTTTTCCTGGAAAAACTGGAGAACGACTGAAACAATTTTTTCCAAAATCCTTTCGGCTCTAAGTTGGATGAAGACGCTTCGATTGTGTCATTAATGACCTCGAAGCACACACACACACACACACACACACACACACACACACACACACACACACACACACACACACACACACACACACACACACACACACACACACACACACACACACACACACACACACACACACACGCACGCACGCACGCACGCACACACACACACACACACACACACACACACACACACATTTGCTTCAATTTTTACATTGATTACATTCATTGGTATCTACTTGATAAGTCTTCCAACTTACGTCAGTTTTCCATGTCAGCTAGGGGTGGGCGACACTGGACAGCGTAGGCCAATCTTTCTCTCTGTGCGTCCGTTTTCGTTTCGTATCTCTCACTGTTCTTTCGCTTGTTCTCCAGTCCGTCGGTGTGTTGTGAGGAGTGGGGGGCACTGAGCATCTGAAACCATGCTCGCACACTGCTGCGTGCAGTGTCATGCATATAGTTTTGCTTTGTTGTTTTTCTCGTTGTCGTTCGGTGCGCGTTCTCGCCTTGCTGGTCAACTGTTGATATTCGACTGCGCTGCTTCCAGAGGAAAGATGAGAGGAGGGGGGGGGGGGAATATTTAAGGAATGAAGGGTACCCAACGGAAGCGGGAAGCGTATTATAGGGGGCAAATGTGCGGGGCAATGTGACCTTCTCACGCTATATCAATAACACTTTCGTAAATAATGAAAAAAGAGGTCAAAATATAACAAAGCTCGACGTTATCTATCGAATTTTCGTTTCGAAGGGCACCACTAGATGTCTCGAAATTTCTACATGTGAAATGTTTACCCGGAGTTTTCTAAGCGCTGCGCTTCAACACCATTTGGTGAAAAGGATGACTGTATGGGTACAACTCTATATCATCTCTGAGCACTAAAAGTGTACCAAGACATTTTATTATTGACGTTACGATGCTTATCATACAGGGTGTCTCATGAAAGGTCATCAGCCGGTTATGGATCGATTCTAGAGGTTAATAGTATATCGCGAAAAATAGTAAAAAAATTATTGGGATCAAATTATTTAAATGATTGGGATTTATAGTTGTCCAATGAGAGGGTGATTTTCGTTTGAATGTTCGAACATGGTGGTAATGGTGGGAGTAGTAGAGCAACTCGGCAACATCGCTCAATATAATATCCAATTCGTTACATAATATAGTTTTTCAATTGTTACTTTTTTCAATATTTTAACAGATACATAGAATGAAACTTGATGTGATACATGGATGGCTACACTACAAAAAGTAGGATCTTAGGAGGGTTCTTAAACTAAGATCTAACGTCTTAAGAACGATAAAGAGTCTTAAAATAAGATCTATTTCGTATCTTATAATGATGTTCTTACGCAATTAAGATCTTTTATAGATCTTAGATAGAAATAAGATTCGTTTCGAATCTTAAATTTTAAGATCCCCAATTTAAGATCCAAATAGAGTCTCAATTTAAGATTCTCAAAGTGATTTAAGAACATGAGGTGTAAGACACTTTGCAAATGTAAGATGCGCGTGGCGATTAAGATCCAAAATGTAAGACTATTTCCGAGTCTTACGATAAACTGATATTATCAATTAATGAATCCGTTTATTGGTCAATCGATCGAAGTTAAAATCCATTAATTAATAAATTAGTGGTTTCTTCATTTATCCATACATTAATTAATTAAATTAGTTGAATAATTGATCCAATAACATATGTATTCTTTTGAAAAAAAATGGCAATAGACAGATATCGAAAGCTCCGAATCACGGCATCAATGTTATAAGACAATGTCAAGGGAAGATTTTTTTTTGGTAATTATCAAGGGACTAATAATTTTGTTGTTCTTTAACAGGAGTATAATGCCATGTGACAAATGTCAAAGGACAATTTTTTTTTTTTTTTTATCAAAGGACTAATAATTTTTTTGATCTTTAACACTAGTATATTGCCATGTGACAAATGTCAAAAGACAATTTTTTTTTTTATTTTTTTTAAATCAAAGGACTAATAATTTTTTTGATCTTTAACACTAGTATATTGCCATGTGACAAATGTCAAAAGACAATTTTTTTTTTCATTTTTTTTAAATCAAAGGACTAATAATTTTTTTGAACTTTAACACTAGTATATTGCCATGTGACAAATGTCAAAAGACAATTTTTTTTTTTCATTTTTTTTAAATCAAAGGACTAATATTTTTTTTTTCTTTCAAAGGACTGATATTTTTTTTTCAAAGGACTAATAATTTTTTTTTTTCTTTGACAGTAGTATAGTGCCATATGACAAATGTCAAAGGACAATTTTTTTTTCATTTTTTTTTAAATCAAAGGACTAATATATATTTTTTTTTTAATCAAAGGACTAATAATTTTTTTTTAATCAAAGGACTTAAAAAATTATAGTCCCTTCATTTTAAAACAAGTAGGCGGCAGCGACATGCGACTATAGATTTGTAACAACAGATTTGCGGTTGTGGAGTTTGTTAATTTTACGTGTGCATTTTCTTCTCACCATCAATCAATTAATAGAGCGCTTCCGAATAGTCCTTTCAATCCTTTTCGCGTATTATTATAGTAAATGTTTTGCATTTCATATCTCGAAAGTTGAATATCTCCGGAACCACCTGCCCGATTAAGCTGATTTGAAATACCAAACATGACAATCATGAGAGTCACCTTCATGCCAAATTTCAAGTTGATATCTCAACTTTTTCAAAAGTTAGCATCTTTACAAGGATTTTCAGTGAAAAACAGAAAAATAGCCATATATCGAAATTTTTGTATCAACGGGTATACATATTTTGATTGATTCAGATAGAAGACATCGAGATGAAGGTGTTGAAAAAAAAAAAATTAATCGATTGAGTCGTTTTCGAGATATTCGATAAAATCGATTTACGTTCAACGTTGAATATCTTCAGAACCGCTTGTCCAATTGAGCTCATTTTTATTATCAAACATGAAAATCATGAGAGTCACTTTCATGCCAAATTTTAAGTTGATATCTCCATTTTTTAAAAAGTTAGCGTGTTTATAGGAATTTTCCGCGAAAAACAGAAAATTGGCCATATCTCTAAAACCTTGCATCGACCGGTATATATATCCTGGTTGATTCAGATAGTAGACAACGAGACGAAGATTTTGAAGAAAAAAAGCCAATAGGTTTGGTCATTTCTGAGATATTTACAAAAAACGATTTACAAACAAATCACTATTCCTCAAAAACTACTCAATCGATCGAGCTGAAATTTGGCACAGAATTAGTATCAGCTAATACCAACAATCTGACAAAATTTCAGATTTTTCGGAAATGATTTTCTCAATTAATTGGTCAATATAAGGAAAAGTGACCCCCGAGTGGACACGCGACAGACGGACATTGGCTCCAAATTCGTATTTTCATGTTTCAGACCATTCTACATCATTTCCAGCCAAAATTAGAAAACGTTAAAATAGGTCGATGATAATGCTTCTATTCGGAAGCAAAAAAGAAAAAAAAATTGTTCTCTGACGTTTGTCACATGGCATCATACTACTGTTAAAGAAAAAAATTGTCTTTTGATGAAAAAAAAAAATTAGTTCTTTGATTTTGAATAAAACAAAAAGAAATTATTAGTCCTTTGACATTTGTCACATGGCATCATGCTACTGTTAAAAAAATAGTCCTTTAATTAAAAAAAAAATTAGTCCTTTGTTTTCAAATAGGAAAAAGAAAATTATTAGTTCTTTGATTAAAAAAAAAAATTATTAGTCCTTTGATAAAAAGAAAATATTAGTCCTTCGATTTAAAAAAAATGAAAAAAAGATATTGTCCTCTGACATTTGTCACATGACATAATGCTACTGTTGAAGAAAAAAATAGTCCTTTGATAGAAAAAACATGATTAGTCCTTCGATTAAAAAAAAAAAATTAGTCCTTTGATTTAAAAAAAAAAGAAAAAAAAAATTGTCCTTTGACATTTGTCACATGACATAATGCTACTGTTGAAAAACAAAACAGTCCTTTGATAGAAAAAACATTATTAGTCCTTCGATTAAAAAAAAAAATTAATCCTTTGACATTTATCACATGGCACTATACTACTGTCAAAGAAAAAAAAAAATTATTATTCCTTTGAAAAAAAAAATATCAGTCCTTTGAAAGAAAAAAAAAAATATTAGTCCTTTGATTAAAAAAAAAATGAAAAAAAAAATTGTCCTTTGACATTTGTCACATGGCATTATACTACTGTTAAAGATCAAAAAAATTATTAATCCTTTGATAAAAAAAAAATGTCCTTTGACATTTGTCACATGGCATTATACTACTGTTAAAGATCAAAAAAATTATTAGTCCTTCGATAAAAAAAAAAAAAAAAAAATTGTCCTTTGACATTTGTTACATGGCATTATGCTACTGTTCAAAAAAATAGTCCTTTGATAAAAAAAAAAAATTAGTCCTTCGATTTTAAATAAAACAGTAAAAAAATTATGTTCGTCGATTTAAAAAAAATGAAAAAAAAAATTGTCCTTTGACATTTGTTCCATGATAGAAAGACAATCCGAATAAAATTAACGAAAGGAAGGAAAATAAAAAAAGATTTAATAAATCATTTTCAAAAATTAATTAAAAGAAACAAAAATAAAAAAATAAAAAATAAGATCCGAAATGCATCTTAGCCTCAAGATGAAAAATCAATCTTAAACTGAGTCATATTTGAGTACTTAGAAATTGGGACATTTCGATCTTAAAAATCGGACAAATGGATCTTGAAATAAGATCCGAATTTTTGTAGTGTTTGGAGTGCAAAGTGTTTGTTTTGTACACGGAGTGCGTAAAATTCAAGATCGTGCGTAAAGTGAAATTCGAGTGCGTAAAATGAAGTTTTACGCACGAGATTCACTTTACACACGACCTTTAAATTTTACGCACGCGATGCGGAAATAAACACTTTACGCACGCAAAACTGACCCGAAATAGTACATTTCACGCTCGAGTCATGAAAAACAGATCATCCTCTCCCACGTGCAAGATTGCCGTCCGAGCCGGAGGCAGGTGGTGCAAAAAATTAATTTTGGATACAGGAAAGGGCACAGCGTATGGACTATCTTCCAAAAAAACAAAAAAACTTTTTGTAGAAAAAACTCGCCAAGAACGGGTGCGAGCGTTGTTTTTTTTACAAAAAGTTGTGAAATCGAACAAAAGCTATGGTGCCAAGCATAAATTATTGCAACTTGAGGATCATAAAGGCAACTCAGAAAAGCGAAGGAAAAATAAAATTTATAAAAAATCGAGTAGATGAAAATTCCAAGTCAACCCCACTATGTGCGCGATTGAAGCTATGAAAAATCTCGCCAAGTGGATTGACTTGGAATTTTCATCTACTCGATTCTTTATAAATTTTATTTTTCCTTCAGCTTTCTGAGTTGCCTTCATGATCCTCAAGTTGCAATAATTTGTGCTTGGCACCATAGCTTTTGTTCGATTTCACAACTTTTTGTAAAAAAAACAACGCTCGTACCCGTTCTTGGCAAGTTTTTTCTACAAAAAGTTTTTTTGTTTTTTTGGAAGATTTCATCGATTTTTGTAATGATATAAATATTCATATCGTCGCCGTAGAGTGAAAGGGGCGTATGTGCCAAAAACTTCCTTTTTAAAGTGAAAGGGGCGTATGTCCAAAATCAATGTTTTTCGGCTTTTCATAGAATTTCTAATCGAAAATCTAATTAAGAATGTTCTGCCTACATTTTTGACATTATAAGGAAATATAAGAAGTTGATGAAATTTTTTTGTAAGATTCTTCAATCTATTGAAGAACCGCATGCAAAATTTCAGCTTTCCTGCGAGCTGCATAATAAAGTTATGATTTTTTAAAAAATATCAATTTAACACGTGTTCTTATAGAAAATTTACGAAAAGTTAGTGAAATCGATGAAAAATAGGCCTAGCGTAATGAAACTCCGGCTATAGGTCAATCGTTATGTCACGGAAAAACGTTATATTCTTACGCATCCCTCAGACTAATAATTAGTAATAAAAAATGCCAAAATAAGCGAAAATTTACCTTTCTTGCGCGCGCAGCTGGAAAGTACGACAACGTCGCAACATATTCAACGAGAGAGGGGCAGCGCGTAAAATACAAATCTGGGGTATCTGGGGAATGAATAAACGTTTACAGTCGAGTGTGGCCTAGTCAACCAATAGTACCAGCCCGTGTTACCAAATTTCTCTAGTTCCCAACGTTGCCGCTGTTAACGACCAGATTTATATTTTTTTCAAAAATTATTAAATTGATTGTTGGAATTTTTTTGATTGATCCTATGAATGTTTATTAGGAAAAAGAGTCATGAGGAATATAATGGCACCATAAAAGTGACCAAATATAACCTCAATGGGGTAATTTAACATTTTATTTTTTCGTGCTCAGGGGTTGGAATTCCCCATAAAATCCTACCTTTCCCCTACAGCTCACCCCCCCGTTGCAATCAAGGCAGAACATCCTTAATTGTTCTAAGTGAATTATAATCCGTCAAAATAATGGAGTATTTAAAAATTTATACAATTAAAACATTACAATACCTGCTCCAATCCATCAAAAATAGAAGAGAATTGACATAAGCTCTTGTGTGAGTATGTGTTGATATCAAAAAAAGGCGCCAATCTGTATTAATTCAAAAACTGCAATCGGATTCAACTACTTAAGGAACATTGAAAGCTTCAGCCTCCACTATCGACCCCCTACTGAGTTAAATTCACCTGGAAAAGCACTTTTCTTTCCATTTTATCAAATTTTTTGATAAATTTGTCACGTTGGATGGAAAAAATATGATTAATTGAAAATATACACGGTCAAATGGGAGTGGGATAAAATTCAATGATTTTTACATGAAGTTATTTGCCCATAAAAAAAATTTACCTTCGACCCTTAAAAAAAAACATACCACGTGGAAAAGCGATATTCAGTCGACAAGTCCTCATTGATTCCGCCAACTTTTCACGTGGATGTATTGCACAATAAATTTCAACAGATGATTGCACGACAACTATCTCTTTCTAATCCCCTGTGTATCTCACTCCCTCTTGCGTGACCGCCCAGTGCTAGGTTATCTCCAACAATTTTTATAAAAAATCATTGACGATCATAAAGTGACATCAAGAACACTGCATAAACCTTTTAATTATCATATCAAATTAATCTGAGGGTTTATGCCAATTTTTCCATCACTTTTCTAGACTTCAAACAAATTTGTTCACCTAACCTCACTCCGAGCTGCTCCAAGCTTTCAATGTTCCTTAATTCTTATAAAAACTGAGCAATGTATCATATGAATTCCCTATCTTTTTGCAATCATTGATAAAATTAACAGTGTTATTATTAAATTTTTTAATATACAACATTTCCAAAATATCCAAATTATCTTTCCCTTGTGCAGTCCCCAAAATCTTTGATTTTTTAAAATTGAATCTATGCTTCGTACTTTCAACATGAGCCGATAATCCTGAACGATATATTTTTGGTTTTTCTTCACTATATTTATGAACCTGTTCTCTATCTTTAAAATATCTTACAGTCTGTCCAATGTACATTTTATCACAATTATTGCATGGAATTTGATATACTACATGAGACTTATCACCTATATCTGTTTTGTCCTTAGTCGTGCCAAACTTCTTGTCTAATTTATTTTTATTTGTTGAAATAATATTAACGTCAAATTGTGAACATCTTTTCAAATTACTAGTCAATTCAGATGAAAAAGGAACTACCAGAGTCTTTTTAAAATTAATAATATTATCAGCCTTATTTATCTGCCCTTCATGTAATAGAGTATAAAGTCTATTGTTAACTACATCATTAATAAATTTAATTGGATAATCATTGAAGATAAGCATCTTCTTAATCTTCTTCTTCTTTTTAAAGATAGAGAACAGGTTTATAAATATAGTGAAGAACAAGTAGGCGGTCACTTCCATGCGGCTGGTATTAAGCGGTGAAAGAAATGCGGTATATTATGCTTGTTTTTTTTTTCTACCAATTTCATTGGTAGTTAGCTTCCGAACGGATCTAGAATCGATTCTGCCCAGAAAAAAATTTAGAAACTTTATGAATTACATTTCCTCAAGGGAAATGCCACTGGAATAAAGAAAATCAGTGAAATAAATTTATGAATTAATCTTCAATCAGTGTTGGAAGAAAATCCAAAATGGTTGAGTTCTGCTGGAATTTCCTACTTGATCCCATTTTCATCCCATTTGAAAGGGAAATAGAATAGAATAATGATTATTTATTCCGTGAGCTGTCCCATCGTATTCAACGAGAATAAAAAAAAATTAAATAAATTTATGAATTACTTTTCAATTAATCCTCAAGGAAAATCTAAATGGATTGAAATTTTGCTGAAATTTTGCACTAAACACCAACTTCCATCCTCTTTCAAGAGGGAAAAAAAATAATAATTGGCTGTATCTTGGAAAGTAGAGGACATATCGACTTCAAATTTTACACAGAATTGTAACCTGACTATACCAACTAGTAGCCCAAATTTCAGATCCAGGCACCAACTCTTAGTTGCATAATATCTCGTTGGGACAAATTCCGAGGATAAAAATAGAAAATCGACAATATTTCGAAAACTTTCAATAGGGTGGTATACTGTGACACTTTTTCCCTAATCTCTTAAACCTATCTAATCCCATGAACAAGTATCACACTTCGTTCTTACCCTCGGAATTCCTCGAAACTCTAAAACCATAAAACGGGACCGGAACTAGATTCCAGGATGACCTTAAGCTCATCCTACCTTAAATACTTTTTCTGGGCGCCAGCTGAATTTTGCGGGACGCGGATCCAACAAACCGCAACCATATCTGAACCGTAAAAATCGAAACAATCACCCCGGAATCAAATGAAACAAAACTCAAAAATGGGAGGAAAACCAAGGATAAGGGTACGGAAGGCTCGGGTTGCTCAGGATGTGGGTCGTGGAGAGAGGGGTGGATTCGGCGATATGCAAAAGAAAAACCAGAGAACAGAAAATATAGCAGACGAGAGAATTACCGACCAGGGAATCTTAATAAGAGCTGGAAAGAGGGCGGAAAATATTCAGGAAATGGTACAATAGCTTTTTACTCTCAATCAAACTATTTATTCCAGACTATTTACCAGAGAATAGTACAACTATTCGATTAACATAGATCTTATTACAGACAACTCGGGATAATTGATTTTATAATCTTTTCTAAACTCGGTGAGGTCCACGGTAGCATTGGAGTCCTTTTTCTTAGCTCATGAATCTAAGAGAGAGCGTTTATTGCGGTAGCGTGTGAGTGTGAGAGAGAGAGACGGTAACTACGCGGCATGGCGTTGGCTGAGGTTTTACTACGTAACTTGGGGGAAAAATCCGGGTTTTATCCATGGGTATTCTTAACCCGATATATTCGGGGGGTTTTCCCGATATTTTCCAGGGTCCAGAGCATTAATTTGGGGACTAAACACGAGGATCTTTTTCCAGAGCTCCGTCTATACGGGTATAACCTCGGGGGTACCATACGAGAGCGTGATTTTGGGGTATTTTCCCCAGGAGCATTTACCCGGTATTATTTCTACTGTCGAGAGCATTTACCGGTAGCATATTTTCCAGAGCATTTATTCACGAGAGCAATCTTCCCACGGGGTGGGTGATGATTAATCATAATTTAATAAATTATAATTAATAAAAATTATAATTCCCATAATTAAACTTCTCCGTAATAAACTATACAACGTAACTCGGGGTAAGTCGAGAGCTTGGGGGGTCGAGAGCGATGGTGAGACTCCATGGCGTCGAATTACGACGTAGCGAGACGCCATGGGTTTTTTCAGGTGGTTAAAGGGTAAAGTTTATTCACTGAGGGGCCACCGTAGCACTACAACACTGAGAATAAACAGTAGTACTCACCATTATCCTCTTATTTCCCTCCTGGTAGCTTCTGCAACCGGGAAACAACTGTTTTTCCTCACTCTCTGAGACAACGATGCGTAGTGTATCGTGGTTACACACAGACTGCCAGCACGTGGCGCGACCATGCGGGCAACTTGTTGCCGGCCGGCGGCGTGTGGCTACCACTGTGTTATCGACTCCAGTGGTTTGGGCGATAGCGCGCGAATAAATTTTAAATTTGAATCCGAGGATTCTCGATATTGGGGAGTTTTTTTAAAGGGAACAAAGCGGAATTCTTCAACCAAACGGTAGCTACGTCGGAGGGTGAATGTTTACCCTCGTCTACGACCGGGAATCGGAGGGTTTATCGCCGGAGTACACTCTCCGGTGAGGAATCACGAACCATACGAACAAAATTGAATTTCTAATCCGAAAGCCCTGGCGATCCATATGAGAAAAGGGGCTAGTTTTTCCCACATGGCCTTCCATCCGTACTAAACTGTATGGAACTTAACCCTCACACAACTAAGGGAGCGCAAGCATCTCAACTTGACCTCTGTATTATCTCCATTGACGTAGCCAAAAAGGGGTTGTGGAGATACATGGGGTGGCACAATGTTTCGGCCCTGATCCTCCATGACCTCGGTCCCTTTAACCCTATCACGTAGACCGTAGCATGTACCATAACCAAAAATTTTACTGAAATGAAACTAAAAATATAACGGAATTGAAAAATCAAGGGTTTTACCCAGGTAATAAATTGAAAGGTGATTGAACAAAAGTATCGGTAGCTGTTCTAGAGTCGATTCACGTGATTACAGAGCTTCGTCAGGGTTTTTCCTGAACATGGGGATTTTGTACAGAGCTGGGGCATTATTCCAGAGCTGGGGGAATATTTCTCCAGAGCTGGGGCATTACGGGCTTTACATCTGACGAATACCCGGGTTTTATCGAGGGCTGGGGCAGTACGGGCTTTACATCTTACGAATACCCGTTTTGGGACTATTTTCTCTCTCTCTCTCTCTTTTAATCTCTCTATAATTACCCTCTCAGGATCAGAAACTGGCGGATTCGCTGGGAATTCCGTCACAATACATATTTTGATTGTATTAGATAGAAGCCACCGTGACAAATATTTTGAAAAAAAAAAAAAACCAATCGGTCAAGTACTTTCTGAGATATCAGAGAAACGAGTTTTACACATAAAATGCAATATCTCCGAAACTAATCGGTCAATTGCGCCCATCCAAAATAGCAACCTTTATTTTCATGAGACCTACAATTATACCAAATTTCAACTTTTTTTATCGATTATTTTTTAAGTTATCATGCGTACAATGATTTCAGCGAAGAAAATAGAAAAAGGGTCATAACTATGTAACTTCTCAGGGGTCGGAGTGAATATTTTTATCAAAATCGATAGATATTTTTATGACGAATATTTAAAAAAAAAAAAAAATCGATCGATTGAACCGTTCCCGAGATATTGAAGAAAAACGATTTTCCAATAAATGACGATATCTCGAGAACTAATCGGTCGATCAAGCTGAAATTTTGCCTGAAGCTGAACATAAAAGATACCAAATATGTGTAAAAATTTCAGATTTTTCTGAAACAATTTTGCCGTTTTATTATCCCAATTTCAAAAAAAAAAACCAAAAATCTGCACACACACTCATACACACATACAGACAGGCGCTAAAAATATCATATCTTGACGTTTCATAACACTCCACATTATTTCCACACAAAATTGGACAATATCAAAAATCTTGTAAAAACAAAGCTTTTGTCCGGAAGCAAAAACCAAAAACATATCGTTCAGGATTATCGGCTCATGTTGAAAGTACGAAGCATCGATTCAATTTTAAAAAATCAAAGATTTTGGGGACTGCACAAGGGAAAGATAATTTGGATATTTTGGAAATGTTTTATATTAAACAATTTAATAATAACACTGTTAATTTTATCAATGATTGCAAAAAGATAGGGAATTCATATGATAGATTGCTCAGTTTTTATGAGAATTAAGTAGTTGAATCCGATTGCAGTTTTTGAATTAATACAGATTGGCGCCTTTTTTTGATATCAACACATACTCACACAAGAGCTTATGTCAATTCTCTTCTATTTTTGATGGATTGGAGCAGGTATTGTAATGTTTTAATTGTATAAATTTTTAAATACTCCATTATTTTGACGGATTATAATTCACTTAGAACAATTAATTAGACTGCTGATTGTTAGGTTATTATATTATTGACATATTTATTTATTTATTTTGGGTTCATTTGAGTCTATAATTGAGAGAAAAATTTTGAGGTTAGAATGACTTGTTTTTATTGATGATTTAATTGATTACGATGGTTATGTGGTTGATTTGAAAAATTTATAGTGGTTTATAATTGAAAAGCATGAAAATTGATAATGTCGCCATATAGTGAAATAGTTGTATTAATTGTATTGTATTAATTTTTTAACAGTAATAAAGATTGCCCTGATGAGGATCACAGATAGTGCTCGAAACGTTGGCAAAATGGATTTGAAGTAGTTTCTTGCTAATTGACCGTTAATGGCCATGGAGGAGAAGGAGTTAATTATTGTTAAAAAAAATTAATGAATTTTGGCACTTACGCCCCTTTTACTGTACGGCGACGATATTATACATCTATACAGAATCACTATCCCCGCGGAACTTTTTCAAATCTCGCAGTGGCGCCACTCCTCTTGAGTTCGTTTGGCTGGGCTGCCAACGTAACCAAAAAAATCTACCTCAAGAAATTCTACCGAGAGAATTGAAGAAAAGGCGAATATCAAATTATTGACTTTGAGCATATCTCGTTTATTTGAGCCTAAAAAAATATAATAAAAATTGCGATGAATAGCCTATAGTAACATTATATAGTGAAAGTATGACCCAAAATTTGCTGCGGTGGTGAATTTATACGGAAAAAAAATAAAAACAGTTCTGGTGGTCATGGAGGGGGAAGTTGGTTGGCGTATATATTATATATTATAGGCAGTTGCGCACCCGTCTTGGCGACGGGACTCAACTGCGTCCCTTGCTTGATGGAGTGCTTCCGAATGATTCTTTCAATCTTTCCGCGTATCATTATTGCAAATGTGTTCCATTCAATATCTCGAAAACTTTGTATAAGCGGGTATATTTTGATTGATTGAAATAGAAGGCATCGAAAAGAAAACGTTGAAAACGCAAATAATCAAGTCGATTGAGTCTTTTTCGAGATATTGAATAACACAGATTTTCATACAAAGTTGAATATCTCCAGAACTAATTATCCGATTAAGCCGATTTTTAATAAGAAACATCGCATCCATAGGAAACGCCTTTATGTTAAATTTCAAGTTAATATCTCCATTTTTGCACAAGTTAGAGAAACTACAAAGTTTTCCTTTGAAAAACAGAAAAATGGCCATATCTCAAAAACTAAGCAGGAACACGTTGGCATTTACAGGGTGATTAAGATGGAAGACATCGAGACGAATAAAAAAAAAATCCAATCGGTTGAGTACTTTTGATATGCACAAAAAACAGTTCAAAAAGAAATCGTCATTTCTCCAAAACTAATGAACCGATTGAGCTGAAATTTTGCACAGAACGAACCCTAACTAAAACCAACTTTTTATCGGAATTTCATATTTTTAACTTCTCGGGTTAGTATTCACCCCAAAAATAAAAAATCGATTTTTCAACATATCTCCATAATTCAAGGTCTCCACAATACTTCGCCATCATTTTCAAGATCATGTTTGCATGTGTGTGTGTATGTGTGTGGGTATGTCTGTGACCCGAATTTTTGGTCAACGATATCTTCTGAACTGATGATGCGATCGAGGTTCTCGATGACGCGATCGAAGGGTCTTCGCTCAACTTAGAAGGGAAAAGATTTTGGAGGAAATCGATCTAGTCGTTCTCCAATTTTTCCAGGAAAACATGAAATGGAAAAAAAAAAAAATCGTTTATTTTTCTTATAGTATTGTTATTATCATTTTTTTTCACTCCTCCCGAACCCCACTATTGCTTCCGAATGTGAGCATTGCAATCGTTCAATTTTCACATTCTCTAATTTTGCTTGCAAATGTAGATGTAGAATGGTCTGAAATGAAAAAAATTATGTTTTTAGCTCATGTCCGCATGTGCGCATGTTAATCAGCACTTTTTTCGAGGCCATTTTTTAAAAATTTATATAATTAAACGGATAAAAAATTTTTAAAAAAATGAAATTTTGGCGAAAAGTTGGTCTTAGTTAGGGCTACTTCTGTGCCAAATTTCAGCTCAATCGATTCATTAGTTTTTGAGAAATGATGATTTCTTTTTAAACCTCTTTCCGTGAATATCTCGAAAAGTACTCAACTGATTGGATTTTTAACTTCCCGGGCTAATCACGCGCCCACAACATGAAAATCCTACGGTTTTACATTCTCATAATTGCCTGGTCAAGGAGGTCCTTGACCATGATCACAAGCAAATCCTGTCCAAATTCAAGTAAATCGTTGACACTTGAAGTTATAAAATTTTCTTCACAAGCTCATGAAATGAGATTGAGAAATATTAGAATAAACAAAAAAAATCTACATCAGGATGAAAAATTTGATGGAAAACCGAATTATCATCAAATTTCTAGCTGATTTGTTGACTTTGAATTTTCAATTATGCCGATTTCTATTCCTTCACTTCCAGAAACAGACATTCCTCTTTTAAAATTTTTCTTAGCTTCTTCTCTTCACTCAAAATAATGAGGAAGAAACCGGGAAGTTATTGCTGCGACCCGCTAAACGGGTCACACTAACATTGCAACGCATTCACCCATGGGAGCGAGATTGCGAGCGACCTACAACGCACCACTAGTTTCACTTGGTCGAATGTGATTGGATCATTAAGGATAGGGGTGGGGGGGCGTTATGAAGAAATATAATTTCGAGAAGAATCGTTACTTCGGACAACGAGAAGTGCGATTAAAAGTATGAGATTTCATCGACTACTTCAATTTATTCATTTATTTATTTATTCATTTATTTATTTATTTATTTATTTATTTATTTTAATTGATAGCATAGACTTGTAAAATGAGGCATTATTAGTGAAAATATAAGTAAATAGTTTCACAAATGAGTATAGCGGTCTGAGAGAACGGGGGTTCAATGAATGTATTGTGACGAAATTTCCTGGAATTCCGTTACCTGTAATTGAAACTGAGATTTAACGGATATTTATAAAAATAATATTGTAAGTAGAGTGAGTATTTTTTCGAGAGAGTCGCGTTTTCCCCTTCCCCTGGACTAGCTCCCCATGGTAGGGTGAGGCAGTCCAGTCAAAAATCTAGACATCGGCAGCGACAGGATCGTTGAGAACATCAGGATCAGGATCAACCCGGAGGACAGAGTTTATTTAATAAAATTGAAATATAAAAGTCAAGTTTAGAGTCGCGAGACGTTAAATCACATTACGGTTAGAGTCTAAATTCCAGTTAAATATTTGCATTTTCAGTTTCTTTGGGTCCGGGAAAATTATCTTTCTTTCGTTCCGGTTTCGTTTTGAACTATTTTGAGTTCTTCATCAATAAAATTCAGTAGATCCTTGAGTGGGACCGAATTGATCAACTGAGGTTCGTGGCCAATATACTGTGCCTCCCAGTGATCTCGGTTTCCCGTTGGGTGTAAGTGGATGAGCACAGAGGTTGAGCTGAGATGCTCACGCTCCCTGGCTTTTGCGAATAGTGGAGATGTTGGAGATTGCCAGTTGGACGGCCATGGAGACGAGCTTAGTCCACTCGTTTGTATGTATCGCCCTGGACTTTTAGGTTTTCTTACGTTACGTTTTCGGCAATACTTTAATGTCTCTCGGGAGAGTGCCATCCGCTCTAATTACACCCACTCAGATGGAAAGTATCTGCTCAAAACAGGCTAACATCTGCCTTTTCCCACGGCTCAAATGAGTAATTACAGTTACGTTTATGGTTAATTCACGCATTCCTTTTAGGAGTTAATTCAAATGAAAAATAAATAATTAAAAATCAAGTTAAATCCCGAGTGGATACAAACATCGTTCTCCTCCCGTTTGAATTGATGCGCCAAGCATCGATTCACATCGATCCACGGTTTTGACTCTCCAACGACACCTCAGGTAGCGTTCCGATCGCGCCTCAGCCGTGAAAACCGACTGGCTGAGTGAAGCGTCAGAGTTATTCGTGCCATCCAGCCGACAACATCACCATTCCACATAACCCTGTAAAACCAGCAAAGGACAATTTCTGTGCAGACAGAAAAATGGTAAGTTCCTTGAATTATTGCACCTCCTCCAAGGGAGAAATTAGTGCAAGTCCACCCGAGGTGAATTAGGGGAATAATTATGTGGAAAACTTGAAGCACATGTGCCCTCACCAGAGTTGAGCCATAGTGCTTCCCCAGTGTAAAAACTCTCGCTGTATGGATGGAATTGGTGCACCATTGAGTGCCCTTAAGCCTCCTGAAGCCCCAAAATAAATTATTAAACTGTAAAAGTGCTATAGTGAAGTGGAGAAATGCGAAATAAGATGAAAATTGCCCGCATGCACCCTGCCCAGGTGGGTGACGCTGTGAGGCGATATTACACCTTTACTGAGACACCCAGCACCGGGTTTTGACGAATATTGCGACGGAATTTAGTACCGATCGAGTGCTTCCGACTTCCTCGCGCCCTCGAATCCTCTTTTGAGGTGAAATTCGAGGTGATTAATCTTGAAATGGCAAGTGTTGAGAATAATTGGGCACCTCAGAGTGCGAATTTCTCTCCAATTCAGCCCAACGAACCTAAACTTTTCCCCTTGCGCATATAAAATTAATTTTGGTTCGAAATACTGGATCCCCAGGCTCTTCGAGTTTTGAATGATGCTGGATGATCAGTCACGCGCATTTTGATCGAGGAAATTCTTAATATTCAATGAAACTCTCTCTCTCTCGTCACTCACTCTATCGTTTAACTTGAAAGTTGTCGTCAAATGAACGAATGAGTAATTGAATTCGAGTGAGAAATAAATACGAGTTCTCTTGTTTAATTAAAATTCGAAGTTATATTAATTTTCACTCTCCCCGTTACTACCTAGATGTCTAAGTGAGATTCATACGAGTTGATTTGGTAGATTTGGGCTTTGGGATGCGCGACTTCTTTTCCTAAGACCGAGCGATTAATCCACGCCCGCTCTCCGAATTTTCCAAAACGAGCTAGTCTGGTAAATTCCGCAACCTCTCCTCTCGATTTTCCCCCTAGTCCTACGTTTTTATCGTTTTACAGTTTTCCGTTACGTTTGCGGTTCGATAATTCCGCGTTATTAAAAATTATCTGGCGCCCAACGTCAGTTTCTCAAACGAGTAGCTGGCACTAGGTTTTAAGGTTCATTGGAAGTTTGGGGAAATTGAGATGGACGAGGCCGAAGGTAACACAATCCCAGTAGTTTCGTCTGGATTTTCGTTGCCGCCGAGGTTTTGGAGTTTAATTTAAAGTCTACTGGGGAAGGACACGTCACAGTATGTTTCCAGAGGAGTTCGGTTTACATTTTATATTGTTCAATTTTCTAGAAAAATCTCGGAAATTTGTCCAGGAGTGTAGAGGAGACGTGGTCTTCACAGATACTTTTACACCGACTTCACTGGATGATTTTCACCACACTTATGATGATTGATATTCAGACTCTCAATACTCTCTATATAACATGAATTCAGCATTCTCACATTTCATAAGTAATTGTTCACTTCCGTATATATCCGAGGCGGGAATGCTAGTGTGAGGTTGGAACCAATAGAGTCGTTTCCTTTGCGCGCGCACAAGACTCGACGAAACTAACCTCATCAAATTAAATCTTTTTCAAGACAGTTCTTTTGAAAAATTATTTTTCTAGCCTATGAAGAGTGCCACTGTATCATTTCGTTTTTTTTTTACATCTGTTAACGAGTAATCATTTAATTTTCTCTTCAAAAATTATTTTCATTGCTACAATATCCGAGTGTATCGGAATGTAGTTTATGGGACTTGCATTGAGTGTAGTTGTACTTCCGCCATTTTCGTCATAGCATCTTCGATAACCTGACACTAGAACGTCTCAGAACGGGCTTTGCGTGTCCATTGTGTATACCACAAGTTTGTTCTATTTGAGTGAATTTTTATGTGTTTATTGTAATTACATAACTGATACAAGTAAGTATTAATTATCTTTTCTATTTAAACGCAACAAGTGGTATAATACTTTGGTCAAACAGCCATGAAATCGATTCCTTTTGTATAAATCCTCATTCACCAGAGATGAAAAAATATGTCATGATTATTCATCGTAATTTCATGAATCACGTATTTCAATCATCGATGTTCTTCCATTAGCTATCTGTTGGTTCTACTTGTGTTGTTTTTCTTTCTCCAGAATGCCAAAACCACACTTCAGCACAATAAAATGGATCACTGAGGAGGATGATGGCAAAATTACTGTCGGTGTACCAATCGAGTGTATTTTAGGATTCAATTATAAAGAATTTTCCTCTGTAAATTTTGATCCTGACTTATCGTATGTGATTGAATGGCGAACTGGTACGAAAGAACCACCTGGAGGATGGCCCAAGTATGACGGCGTGGTATTGGAAGTTGCAAGTAAGTTCCAAAATACCACGAAATTGTTTGTTTCTCTTCTGCACACATCAGTTTTCTCATGTTATATTCGATGATTTTTTGCATCTTTAGCTACTGTACAAGCACTGGAGAGAAAGAGTGTCAATTATGTTTATCCTAAGTCTCCACGTTTGCCACCTCCAGGAACAAAAGAGCCATCACTTGCTCGTTCACAATCTGGTACATCAGGGCAGAAGAGAGCCTCTGAGATACCCAAAAATCCTGATACTTTCAAGGTGAGAATGGGGATTTCGAGAGTTATGAAAATAATTCCTGCTGAATTGATAGCTTCAATATTTTTTAAAATCTCCTTGAAATAATAGTGCTATTAATTCAATGATTATCTGGACAAGGAGGAGTTTTGGAACAAAATATCAAGAGAACTTTTTTGGTAGCTAAAAAAGATCTCTAAACGAAAGGTCTTCCGATTATTTTTCCTTGAATCATTCATTGGCGAAATAATCAAGAAATTAACAATTCATTGAATTTACAGATTTTTCCTTTTCTTTTGGAGTTAATTATTTTGAGATTCAATTAACGAAAATTTTATCATAGTTTCATTAACTTGTGTTAATTAGGTAATTAACTAGGGAAAGATGAATCTAATCAACAATTAATTTATTTATTCTGCAGACCTTTGTTGTAGCTGAGATAATTCTCTATCCGTAAAATCTCTTGATAATATTCCCTCAAATTATTAGTTACTGAAATAATTTACGAATTACCAGTAGTGAAGTGATGAAAAAGTTATAAATGACATTATAAAAAATTCTATGCAAATTTTGATGGAAATTTACAAATCTAGAATTTCTTGTCTCTTTAACACTAATACTATTTCTTTTTATTATCCTATAACATTCGATATCCTACATCAATAACCCTCAGAAAAGGAAGAGAGTTTCTGGTGGACTCAACGTCAGTTCGTCATCAGAAGAAGACAGCTCTAATAAGGATGAAGAAGAGATTGATAACTCAGAAGATAATGAAAATGATGAGGTCCCTGAGAATTTTCGTACACCTCTTCGAGCTCGTGATAATCAAGAGCCAGGTATTCCTCATCCAGGCCCAGCAGACGGCCCTGGCAACCAAGTCCCTGCTGATGATGTCATACAACCACCCCATGGAATCCCAGCCACTCTTCAGAACGTGGCCAGGCAACCTCCTCAAATTCCTTATGGTAGTAATTTTCATGGTTTTCATCAATTTGATCAATAATTTCTGTTGATTTAATTGAAGATTTTTGATAAATTCAGATAATCAGAGATCTGGCCGATTGCTTGAGCTGGGGGATTTACTTCGAGAGAATTTCAACAATTTCCAACGACAACTACCCCAAGAAGAGAATCCAGATTCGGTAATAAACTATAATTCTAAAATTTGAATAGACATATAACTCGAAAAAAACTGGAAGCACTCGGATTTGAACTCGGGTGGGTATCGAAGCCCACGACCTATCACTTTCCGGGCGAGTGCTCTACCACTGAGCTACCGAGGCCTCCTTGTACATTCCAATTTCATTCGAGCCATATGTCATTTTGCGGGGTCTGCCCGTAGGTAATGTAACTAATTGATTTTATCGACTGTCATATGTATATCTCTCTATTGAGGCGGATGCGAGAATCGGCGTAACTCATACACCAGAATTCTCGCCCCCTCGTGAGAGAACATGCGAGAATCGGATGCGAGAATCGGCGTATGCGAGAATCAGCGTAACTCATACACCAGAATTCTCGCCTCAATAGAGAGATATACATATGACAGTCGATAAAATCAATTAGTTACATTACCTACGGGCAGACCCCGCAAAATGACATATGGCTCGAATGAAATTGGAATGTACAAGGAGGCCTCGGTAGCTCAGTGGTAGAGCACTCGCCCGGAGTCGGCTCTTAGCAGCCACGCTGAACGGACGCAAATCCGCACAGCCCGCAAAGCTAAAAGAGCGCGAAAACGAAAACACGAGCTTAACAACTCATAACTGTGTTAAATCTGATTAGTGATCAAGTTAACATCAAGTGATCCTCTCTCGCAGTTATGACGATCTCAAAAAGTGTTAATACTTAATTTAAATTCAAAGAGCCAGTCTAATACAAAGTATTAACCAATATGTTACGAGGAAAAGGTCGTGGCACCCTCCCTCGAAATTCAACCCAAGATTCTAAGCGCAAGGCGCCTGGAAACATTGAGAATCCTACTCCAGAAAAAAAGGGTAAAACGTTAATAAACAATCTCACTGTGGACAAAATTGATAAAGAAGTGAAAAGAATGAGAGTGCTATACGGAGAAAAAGCTAAATACCTCCACTCACCCTCACAAATAAATTCACAAAATTTTCAAACAGGAGTATTTTCTAAAAGTCTTATAGAAACTCCCAAAAATTTAAATATCGATCCTGAAGAATCAGGTATAAAATCCCAGAAAGGTCGTGGTGCCACAAAAACACGCACACGATTGTCAAGCACACTCACTCTTGAATCTGGCAGTTCAACAAAAGAGGGAGACAACACAGATAACGAAGACATACTCGATGATGACGTATTGGCCACGGACGATGAACTCACCACCGGTCAGTGCCCGACCTTGCAAGGACAGAGCACCCAATCACCAGGCGACAAAGATAGTCAACGCTCCAGAGGTCAACGACCACCCCCACTCCAGGTAAAAGGGAAAACTCTACAGGCAATCGCTGAGCTACTCGAGAATCACAACAAAGACTACAAAGATGAGTTCCACTTACGCCAACCGAAGGACTCTGAATTTGTAACTATTATTCCACACAATATGGAGGTTTATAAATCATTTAGAGAGTTTTTAAAATTGAATAATTTAAACTTCTACACATACACTCCAAAAGATGAGAAAACCAAAACTTTAGTTCTTAAAAATATTTTTGGTAATTATACCGAGGCAAATATTCTTGAAGCTATCAATGCATTAAACATCGATAAAATTACAATCAAAAAAATTAGTAAATTAATCCTCAATAAAAAAACAGGATATTATGCTTTTTTGATCCAATTAACAAGCGACTCGATCATTGCTAATTTAACCAAAACTAAATATTTACTATACCAGAAAATCAAGTGGAAGCCTTTACGTAAAAAAACACATTCCAATGTAAAAGATGCCAAGGTATCGGTCACGTGGCCGTGAATTGCCTCCTAGGCTTCCGCTGTGTAAAATGCGGTGAATCACATACTCCGGGCTCGTGCCCGCTGAAGAATAACACAGACAGACAACAACTAAAGTGTGCTAACTGTGGGGAGAAAGGTCACCCTGCAAACTGGAAAGGCTGTATATACTTTACCAGCGCGATGAGTATTATAAACTCACAAGCTGAGAGAGTAAATAATGATAAATCACAGAAATTAAATAAAATAGCAGCGAGGGTAACCTCCTCTCACTCGTTTGCAGACAAAGTTAAATCTAACAAGAATAAGAAAGTATTACCCTCTTCCAGGGCTACTTCTCAACCCCAAAAAAACTATACCTACTCAGACAAACATAATAACAATTCAAATCAAAACATTTTTAACAGCCAATCTAACTCAGATAACCCACCTCGATGGGCTGAAAAGTTGACTAACAATATTATCGAGGCAGTAGATGCAAAATTAGATAAAAAACTGAACCCAATAAAAGATCAGGTTGAGAAAAATAAAGAAAACATTCATGCAATAATGGAACACCTTAAATTAACCAAAAATGGCGAACAATAATTTCAATAATCAAAATAACAATGAACTATATTCTGATCACCTAAAATCCTTAAAATTCGCCTCGATCAATGTAAACTCGATAGTGAGACAACAGAGGAGATATTTTTTACAAGAATTCTTAATAAAAAATAATATCGATGTAGCGTTTCTCTCAGAAACCAAATTAAATTCGAATCACAAAATAAAGTTTGATAAATACAAAATGATAAGAAATGATCGCACTAATTCAAAATTCTCAGGAGGCACCGCCTTGATTATTAGGAGCGACATTAAATTCACTATAATCAATTATACCAATTCAAAAAATAATAAAATTTTAGAATACTCTATAGCTAAAATAGAATCGTCTAATTTCAGGCCATTATTCCTCATCAGCGTATACGCCACCAACGCTGTTAATCGAATAAATATTTTTATCGATGAGCTGAATGACCTCTTCGATGGATTGAAATTACATAATGATAATAGATACTACGTCATCATGGGGGACTTGAACTGCAGGCACCCTTGCTACGGAGACAGAGTCACCAACGACAGAGGTAGAAACCTAAGATACTGGGAACTTGCTAACGAACACAGACTCAAATTAAATATCATCCCACCAAATGACTTTACATACATCATGGCGCAATCATATCTTGATTTGGCTCTTGTTGATTCCCGCCTAAAATTTTCGAATCTAGATAATGATAAAATCCCTACTAATATCTATGATAGTGACCACAAAGCTCTGATTGCACTTCTAGATCTTGAAGATATCCTCAAAATCGAGATAGACAATAATAATCATGATCTCCGCCCAGTATATAAAAATACAAATTGGGAATTATTCACTAAAAAATTATCGGATAATTATGAAATATTAATTCCCAATGACAGAAATCTATCAAACAGAGAAATAGACGAGTTTATCCGCGAAATCACAGAATTTATTTTGAATACAATAGAACAAATAGTTCCTAAAGCAAAACCTACCGATGATATTAAAAAATACGCAAACAAAAAGATAAAGAAGTTACAAAAAGACAAATCTAAACTACTAACGATATTTAACAACTGCTTAAAAAAAGATCCAGCAAAAAGAAATCGTCAAACCCAAGAAATTCACTCTCTCTTGAAAGCATGCAAAAAAAAATTAGATTTAGAATTCAATAAAGCAGTCGAAGAACACTGGAGAAACATACATAAAAAAATTGATTATAGAGACTCCCAGCGGTTTATGCCTACTATCAACAATATCTTCAGACCGAAGAATAAACAACCAATAGTTGAATTAAAAATTAATGACACAGACGACTCATTATTAAGAGAAGCCAACTGCGACCTCCAAAATATCCCCATCAACAACAATGAATTTATTATAAACAATGAGATAGATTTATTAAATATCATGGGAGCTCATTATCAACGGATAAACTCCCCAAGATACTTAAATAATGATTCAAGATTAAAAGAAATAATTGATAATAAAATCCTAGATTTTTTAACGAAAATGGACCAAGATTGTTTAAACAACAACACGGTCACTACCTTCGATCAAAACAACAGAGCAACTCAAGCAAATAATAACCCTCTCATTGAAAACTACTTTACCGACGTATTAACAGTTAAATTAATATTAAAATACTTACCAAACAAAATATCATCGGGAACAGATAAAATTCCACCAATCATCTTAAAACATCTCCCAGAAAATCTAATCATTGATTTGACAAAAATCTTTAATAATTCCTTGAATAATTATTATTTCCCTGAATGCTGGAAAACTGCCATAGTTATCCCGATCCACAAGAAAGGGAAAAACTTGACAGATCCAGTTAGCTACCGGCCTATTAGTATGACCCCAGCCCTCAGCAAAGTTTATGAAGTTGTAATTAACAATTCGATCATGTCAATAGTTAAAAAAAATAAAATAATCCCCGATAATCAATACGGTTTCCGCCACAATCACTCCACCCTTCATGCGGTTAATAAATTAATCTCTGACATCAACGAGGCCCTTTTTAGAAACGAATTAGTGGGCGCTGTCCTATTGGACCTAGAAAAGGCGTTCGATTCGGTCTGGTTAAATGGACTAATTTACATTCTGATTAAAAATAACTTCCCAGAAGCCTTGATAAGGACGATATGGAACATGATTCACAAGAAAAATTTCAGAGTCACAAATTATAATAATCTTGTCAGCTCACAATTTAATATTACCGAGGGTTTGCAGCAAGGAACAATCAATTCCCCCTGTCTGTTCTCTATATTCACCGCCCACATGATAAATGCTTTCGGATTAAACGATAACAACAATACACATTCGATCGCTTACGCGGATGACAGAATCATCTACGTTGTCGGTAACGACGGATATGAGATAAATGATAAATTAAACTCCTTAGTAGAAAAAGTGAATGATATGTACTCCATATGGAATTTAAAAATCAACCCATTGAAGAGCGAAACAATCCTCTTCAGAAACCCCCTCGTTAACTTGACAAAAAGGAAAATAAAAAGTCTAAAGACTTTCGAAATCAAAATCAGAGATCCTGTGTCCAAAGTAGTTGAAACAATTCCACATAAAAATACGGTAAAATATCTAGGAATTCACATAGACCAGCTAGTTCGATGCTCTCAACACTTCGACATTCAAATCGAAAAAGCCAGGAAAAGGTACAAATCCCTAGGATTCCTTTTCCATAATAAATACATTAACAAACGGGCAAGAGTCATTTGCTACCTGTTATTAATTAGACCCCTACTTACTTACGGGGCAGAGATACTTTGGAACTTGGGCGCAAATCAAACAGAAACCCTCAGAGTGTTCGAGAGAAACTGCCTGAGGGCCTGCTTGTTCATGTACAGATCAGCACACAGCGATTACCAACATCAAGTCGCAAATAAATGCCTCTACGACAAAGCCTTAACCCCTAGAGTAGACAATTTTATACTACGGCTGACAAGAAACTACTACAACAAACTGAAAAACATCGACAACGAGACTATTAACAAATTAACAGACGTAACTGAAGATGAAGCTGTCGGCCGAGCAAGGTGCGGCACAATCAAACCTCAATATTTCACGGTATATGACAAAAAAGGTCTTTTTCAAGATGAAAACAATACTCCAATATTGTTTCATATTAGCAGACACAAAAAAATAATAAAATCCCTATTGATAACTTTCTTGAGGGCCCTTTCCTCTACTCCAGAGATATTCCAGAAATAGATAAAAATGATTTCTCTAGAGTTAAAAAACAGTTTTGGTGGCTGAGCGCTGATGACAAATTCATCAGAGAGCTCAAAATCCGCGAAGAAATACATAATCAGCAAAACAACGCAAACGATAATAGAAGACGCAATAGATTTGCGAGAAACAATTTTAGACCCCCCTGAGAATTTTTCTTTAGTGTAATTAATAATTGTTGGTACAAAATCCCTATTAAAAAACTTAAATTTCAATTGTAAACAAAAAAAAAAAAAAAAAAAAGTTAAACAATTGTAGTCTACATTACATTAAGTCATATAAGACTAATAAATAACAAAAAAAGATAATAATTCACAATGTCAATTTCACCAGTAAATACCGGGATATACATTGATGACAAATAAATTAAGATATTAAATAATCGAACACACGATTAGAAAAATCTAGAAAAACTAGGGCTATTAACCCTTTTTTTCACCTCTATTTCGCAAATACCATCAGCCTTTTTTTTACACCACAGCATTAACAAACACAAACGTTTTCTCTTTGTTGTTTGTTTTTTTTTTTTTTTTTAAGGCTTATCATTAATAATTGTTAGTAAGTGAATAACTTCTTAAAACCTCAATAACATGATACCGGAAGGTCAAATAACAAGAAAATGAATTTACCATATCCATTTTTCTTAAAATTATAAAATAAAACTCGAGAGTCAATCTAGACCAAAGTTTATAAAAAAAACGATGATATTACACAATGATGTTTTTCAAAACTAGTTTTTAAGATTGTAAATATGTATATACTGTTGATACTGAATAAAAACCATGTTAAGAAAAAAAAAAAAAAAATAGAGCACTCGCCCGGAAAGTGATAGGTCGTGGGCTTCGATACCCACCCGAGTTCAAATCCGAGTGCTTCCAGTTTTTTTCGAGTTATATGTCTATTCAAATTTTAGAATTTAACATATACCTCACTAAGGGGAACATCGTCTGTCAGTGTATCTTCACGAGGGGGCGAGAATTCTGGTGTATGAGTTACGCCGATTCTCGCATCCGCCTCAATAGAGAGATATACATATGACAGTCGATAAAATCAATTAATAAACTATAATTCCTGATATTGGATAATACCCATAATTTTGATCACTAATTTTGATGCTAATATCTCCATCCAGAAGATTTTTCATTCTCGAAATTTATATATATTTTATATTCAAGCAGATATCCCTGTAGTATTTATTCAACTTCTTTTTTCATTAATTTGCAAATCGTCAACTCACTAGATTTTAATATATTATTATAGACCCTTTGGGTTCCGAATCCTAACAATCACCAATAGTATTTAAAAGTTGATGTTGTAATAGTACAGTATCCATCTTAGTAGAAAATTTTTCATTTTGTTTTAATAGAGGATACAATGCGATCGATAATGAGCTGAATCTTTCTCCTTGTTTATTTATTTCGAAAATTCGATCTTCCCTTATTGCTTCATACGAGACCATTGATTTTTTTATTTTCTTTCAATTGTCTGTTCCATTATGAGAGTTTCTATCAGCTCTATACATTTTCAATGCCTCGAAGAATTGATATAAGCGAATCACAATGAATTCCATAAATAACCCCTGAACTCATTCGGTTTATTTGACATAGTGATCAAACGTATTTCTATTCACTTTTTCTATACTGTGAAACTATATCTTTTCCAACTGAATCCTTTAATTGTTTTCTACTTTATTTAGATTTTGTTTTGTTATGATCCAGAACGAGCATTACAGATTTCGTGAAAATGCATTCAGCCCTCTCAGCAGTGATGCATCAATCAGTGGATGATATCTACTGAGAAATTTAATTGATATGCGAAGAAAAAAAGTTCTATCTACTTTTTTCCATGTTTTTAAAAGATAAAAAATCGATCTTTCCGATTTCATTTCAATTTTGTAGAGTTCTCTCTCTTTCTGATTATCAAAATGCCTTTTCGTCCCCTGAAAGAATGAATGAAATAATGAGAATCAACTGATTTCCAGTTCGAACCATTTTTTCCAGTGATCCCTCGGTCATTTTCATATTAATCTTTCATTAAAACTTATTCCGATATCCCCGACTCTCGTGGAACACTAGAAGTTTAAAATCTCTTCCGTTCTATCCCTCTGAGGGTTCCTAAAGATGCCAATGGTTTCAAACCCTTAAAAATAGATTAATTAATTATTCAGTAGAAAAAAAATTGAAAATCGATGTTTTCGTCTGATATTGAATGATGATATTAGCAATCATTTCGTACTTCTTTTCATCAGGAAAAACTAAACCATTAATGTATGGATTTTTCAACGGAAAAAAGATGATAATTGCAGTTACATTGATAAATCTCAATATCTTTCTTTTTTGATTCTCTAGAATATATTCTCTCGTATATTTAACTTTTAAACAAACGAATAATCTATTCTCTTTTCATTTTTTGGTTTTTCAATTTCGCGAATTATTTCTTCAAGCCGGACAGTGGTTATAAATATGCTTACGGATACAAAATCCACACAAATTAATTTCGCCATGCTAGAATCATGTTTTTTTCTCAATACTCGCTTCGAATCTCAATCATTAAGAATGAAAACATTTTTGTTTTTATGAATTAAGACTGTCGATGTAAAAGAACGGAAATTTATTCTTGTTATACTCTCATGAGATCTAAATATTAGAAAAAATCTCAAAAATAATGACGAGATAATTATCGAATTAAAAAAATTGAACAGGCCTAAAATTTTTTTGGTAGGTGGAGCTTGGTCAGAAGGTGAGTGGTGTGAGGGTGACAATTACTCAATGGAATGCAGCAAAAGAAATGAGATCATTTACATTTATGGCAACCAATCTTGTAATGGCCCTGTTCGATCTTGACACTCTACTCATTAGCAACGTGAAGGGGGATGCGAGCAAGATAAAAAAGCCTGAAGAAAATCCTCCTCGACACCAAAAATTGAATGCTGATATCCTTGAGGCAATTGCAGGTAGTTTGTTTGATTTTGATATTAAATAAAATTAATAAAATTTTTATTATCTCATAGGCTCTTCAATATTTGTCGTACAAAACGGAGTACACGGCCATGTTGAATTTGTTTTTTTCACCATATATGTTTGCAGGGTCTGTTAGAAGAGAATTCCCAAATTCATTCAGGACCTCAGAGATGAATCGCGCTATAAATGTGAAACTAAATAAACTCAGGAGCCTTGCTAGGGCAGAGGCTGTTGCTGCCGCTCGTAGGCACCAAGGATAATGAGGAGAACATAGTTTGTAGAACATGAGAAAATCATGCAGAATCAATGACTTGATATTGTGTAGGAATTTAGAAGAATGGAAATTGATCTTATTGAAGCAAAAAAACCCTGCTGACTAATTAGTAACGCTGCCTTTCGTTTAATCTCAATATGAAGTTCTTTTTTTTCTGAGTCCATGTGATAAACGATTGAGCATAAAATCTTATACTAAATGTGTGAAGATAAGGCTATTTTTCGATTTTTTTAGTTCACCGGTGAAAACATTCAATATGAGCGAGTCCGTCGATTTATTTTCTTTTCAAATTATGAGATTATGCAATGAATTTTTCACTTTAGGGAGAACAGTCTTTCCTTGTTTATTGAACAGATGATCTTCAAAAAAAACAAAAATACTTTTTGTAAAAAAAACTTGCCAAGAACAGGTGCAAGCGTTGTTTTTTTTACAAAAAGTTGTGAAATCGAACAAAAGCTATGGTGCCAAGCACAAATTATTGCAACTTGAGGATCACGAAGGCAACTCAGAAAACCGAAGGAAAAATAAAATTCATAAAAAATCGAGTAGATGAAAATTCCAAGTCAACCCACTATGTGCGCGATTGAAGCTATAAAAAATCTCGCCAAGTGGCACCCGTTCTTGGCGAGTTTTTTTTACAAAAAGTATTTTTTTTTTTTTTGAAGATTTCATGGATTTTTGTAATAATATCGTCGCCGTAGCGCTGAAGGGGCGTAAGTGCCAAAAACCCCGTTTTCAAAGTCAAAGGGCCGTAGGTCCAAAATTGATGTTTCTGGGCTTTTCATCGAATTCCTGATCGAAAATCCTTTAAAAAAAATGACAGGTGGCTGTATCGTCGATACAGCCGTAGAATTTAACGTGGATACGTCTCACGTTCAGAGAGATATGAGAAGTAGAACATGTTGCATACAATGGTTACTGTTTTAATGTCACTTTATTAAGTATTGGTCGGTGATAAGAAAAGTATGATACAATAACGAAATATTGACATCAATATTTCAAGCAAAAGGCAGGTCCAAACGAGTATTCCCTAATGTCGTCGGGTGAGTCTGACATCAAGTTGAATTAAATTCAGTTTCCATAAATTTGACAAGTTTTATAATGAAACGAAAACCAACGTATTTGTGTGAACGATTAACTTTGTCTGTATGTTATTTCGCAGTTATCCGTCGATAAGTTATCAATGTGACATGATAAGTTTTCGAAATAGTAAAATGTTTCCCGGTAGATGGCGCTGGGGCATAAATACTACTTACATCATTTCACAAAATCGCCCTCCATCCCCATAAAGTTCAAAACGAAACTATAGACGTATCCACGTCAAAAAAGTCCTAACAAACAGGCGCAACGATCAGTTTGTAATAAGAAAAGGGCGTATCTCGGCACTTACGCCCCTTTCATTTTTTTCAAAAAATCACACTTACGCCCCTTTCACATTATGTTTATGCTCATTATAAAATGAAAGGGACGTATCTCCACACTTACGCCTCTTTAATTAAAAAAAAATAACACTCACGCCCCTCTCACATTACATGTTATGCTTATCATAGGATGAATGGGGCGTATGTGCTGGAGATACGCCCTTTTGTGATCAACTTGTGGAATTACGCCCATTTGTTACTACAAAAATTAATCAACTTAAATCATTCCTAGGAGGTAGCACATCCAATTTCAAAGATAAAAAAAACATACGCCCCTTTGTTATTACAAAAAAAAAATTAATAAATTTTGGCACTTACGCCCCTTTCACTTTACGGCGACGAATATTATACATCTATACAGAATGATTATCACCGCGGAACTTTTTCAAATCTCGCAGTGGCGCCACTTTTCTTGAGTTCGTTTGGCTGGGCTGCCAACGTAGCAAAAAAAATCTACCTCAAGAAATTCTACCGAGAGAATTGAAGAAAAGGCGAATATCAAATTATTGACTTTGAGCATATCTCGTTCATTCAAGCCTAAAAAAATATAATAAAAATTGCGATGAATAGCCTATAGTAACATTATATAGTGAAACTATAACTCAAAATTTGCTGCGGTGGTGAATTTATACGGAAAAAAAATAAAAACAGTTCTGGTGGTCATGGAGGGGGAAGTTGGCTGGCGTATATATTGTTGCGCACCCGTCTTGGCGACGGGACGCAACTGCGTCCCTTGATCTTGTATGGAAAAATGATAATATTTTTTTTCATCCCATTATTAATTTTATCATACATAATCACTTTTTTTTTCTCGTCTGAGTTCATTCGATAGACCCCCTTGGGAATAGTTGCAGCAACTAGTATGAGCTAAATAGTCAGTTAGAACATACTAACTGGCAAAAACAATTTGCTTCTAGAATGAAAATACCTAACAGAGCTCACTGCAACTGGCCTTTAATGTGGGGAAATGTTTTTTTTCATTTGGCTGAGATCGCAATCAGCCATTTTATTTTGAGTTTATATGATATTGATGCTAATATCGAGATGATTTTTTTGCAGAGTTTCTTCTATAGACCCTTCAGTATGAAAAGGGCAATTATTTCTTTATCCTACTGTTTATTTGCTGAGCAATTGAATATGAAGAAGAAGAAGAATAATTATTTTAGCAGTTTATTTAATAGAGAATTAAATAGGGAGATGTGAAATTAACTGTTACATGTTGGAATCTCTTTGTCAGATGATTTTTTATTGACATTTTGATTAATTTAATTTTTTTTTTTCTTGTTCTCACCAAATATACTGAATTATTGAAAGGATTGATAATAATGATAAGGATAATAATCTTAGGAAAAATGAAGAATATTGAGAAATGTTCGAATTAAGATTCAAAGCGTATCATTGGGAAAAAGTAAAAGGTGAAAAACATCAATGGATCTACTATTCATAATTATTCGATTTCTATGGAGTAATCGCACTTGTAATAAATAAACTACTATTTGAAAATTGTTTTATTGTAACTTGTGTTTCAAGCGGGTTCTTTCTCCATCACACCCTACCCCCGCTCCCAAAAGGGTAGGGGCTATTTTAATATAAATATATATGACAAGTAATCCGTAATATATCCGATATATATGTCTGATAAATCCCATATCACATGTATATGTTGGATATATTCGGGATATATCCTACATATATTACACATATATTTCCTCATATTTATTTGATATTATTCAGACTATATCCTTTACATATATGTGAAATTTATTGTCATTTGTATTTGACTTTTAACTGGTATATAACCAACGAATTTTTGGCATGCAAATTCGCGAACATGATGGATATATAATTGTATATATATATTTGGCCAAAAATGACATTTTTGATTTTTTTATTAAATATTGTGACATGATAAAAATCATGCAATGTTCCTCGCCAGTACTGACCGCGGTGTAAAGGGGGGAAATTAGTAAAATACCCCCAGCGAGGGTCGGATCACCCAGAGCCACTGCTAGGTAATTAATTCTTTTATTTCTTATTCCAATTTCTCTTTCTTTCCATTTAAATCATTCTCACCGCGCTGCGCGCGCTATCGAGAGAGAACGAGAGCAGCCAGCCTACTGTAAGAGAAGAGAGAGAGAGAGGAGCAGTGGCGACGACACTGAGCACACCGACCAAGATCACACACACACAACCAGAACACACCAACATGAGTACGTGAGATACCGAGCGTGAGCAGGCATCACAGGCCTCGACGTTCACTCCCCACCACCACCTCACCAGTGAACTGCGGCACTACCGCATAAAAAGCGGAGGCCAGAGAATGGAGGGTCCCGAGTCAGATGCTGGGATCTGGACCATCTGAAGCGCGTGGGCAGACGAAACGGCGGAAGAAGATCTGATGCCAAAATATTGAAATTGAAGCGAGTTATCGCAAATTTAGAAATTAAGAATTTTAAATTGAATTGAATATTCTATCGTACACACAGGCAGAAGCTGTGTCGTACAACTAGGCTGGTAGAGGCTGTAACGGGGTGGGGGAAATATTTCGGGTACGCTCCGGCGACTCAAGAGAGTAAAATTTTCACTCTTCGCTGGGACAGCGCGTAAGACGCATTGTGCGCGATCAATATTATACCATTTTCACTACTTTGAAACCACTCAACTTTAAGTCGTTTTGGACGCACCAATTATCTATTTTTTTTTGTTGTGTAATGATTACCCTTGATATTTTCGTTGTGCCACTGAGTGGAAGTCCGACACTGTTGCCGTTGGGAAGCTGCGAGATGGAAGCAGTAGGAGACGCGAAGAACGGTGAGCGTGATTTAATTTGTAAAGGTGATGCCACAATGAACGCGAAATTGGCGAAGCGCAGCGCAACACAACGTAGAGTAGTGCGCTGCGTAACGTAAGCTGACGCGAGGATTCAACTTGCATCTATCAGAAATTGAAATCAGTTCTGTTGGAGGTTATAAAAAATGAATCCTAATGAATTATTAATATTAACTTATGGATGTACAACGCTTAATCTTGTTCTTTTTGCAATTTATTATATTTATCTTTCACAACATAACAATACACGAAGATGGTGGGTACATCCCATCAATCGAAAAAGGGATAACGCTGGCTTTTACACCAATCTCTTCCTGGAGCTGAAAGAGACTGATCATGAACGATTCTTTGAATTCACCAGAATGTGGCCCCATCAGTTTGAGAAATTACTCCAATTGGTATCACCGCGACTAATTAAACATAGCATCAGAAAACCATTGTCTCCAGAGATCCAGTTGGCTATAACATTATCGTATGATTATCATGTTGATTTTTTTTAATGCTGAAATCTAGTGGTTTTAACTAACAAATAATTGACTTCAACTTCTCATAGGTATTTGGCTCAGGGGGACAGCGTTAATTCGAAAGCTTGGGAATTTCGTGTAGGCAAATCAACTGCTAGGAAAGTAATTCATGAAGTCTGTCGAGCTATCTGGAGTATTCTACAACCCATCTATCTGCCTGCAATGAGTGAACAACGATTCACGGAAATTGCACATGGTTTTGAAAGTAAATGGCAATTCCCTCACTGTTTGGGTGCTTTAGATGGATGCCACATTCCTATAAAGTGTCCACCAAACTCAGGATCTTCATTTTTTTGTTTCAAGAAGCACTTCAGTATCAACCTGATGGCAATTTGTGATGCTCATTATAAATTCACGTGGGTGGATGTTGGACAATACGGTGAGGAATCCTGTAACTATTTTTTTTCTTTGAAAACTGTGCTGAAAGTTGAAAAAAAAATTGATAGGGTCAATCAGTGATGCTGGAGTGTGGTCGAACACCATTTTATCCCAATACTTGGAGGGGGGTAAATTACAATTGCCACCTGTACAATTTCTGCCAGGGTCTCCTAAACTCTTCCCGTATTTTTTCATCGCTGATGAAAGATTTCCTTTGAAAAAATATCTTATGCATCCATACTCACGTCGTGAATTAGGAGTCAAGGAACGAATTTTCAATTATCGTCTATCTCGAGCTCGTCGAATAATCGAAAATAGTTTTGGTATTCTCAAAGCCCGATGGCAAATTTTACGAAGAGGATTGAGTTGTAATGCAGAAAATGCTACCAACATGATCAATGCTCTGGTCTGTTTACATAATTTTGTAATGACTAAGGAAGAAAATTTGCCAATACGGTACAGAAAATATTCTAAGCTCAATGAGGAATCACTTCCTGATATTCAGCCCCTACGGTTCCGTGACGAGGAGGTTGAGGCTGAAGAGAGACGAACTGCACAAGAGCAACGAGATCTTCTACGAGATTATTTCGTATCTGGTACTGGAGCAAACCAGGCACCTTGGCAGTGGCATTCAGCATTGGGAGCTTTCAATATCAATGTACCGAATCCACGCTAATTTTCTCGGTTATTGATTTACTCCCAGTCCAAATCATTGCCACTTCATGTATATTTATTAGGTAAATTTCATGTGTTCATTTTTCAATTATACATCTGAATGACTGACCATCCAATTATCAATCACTCATAGACTCGTATGGCTCAATCATCTCTTTTCAATATTGAAGAATAAAAATACACAAGTTAACAGGATGGACATCAATTTTTTTTTTAATGTTGGATAATGATTCACTGGCAGAAAGGTGAAATGTATTAACAGAATAAATCCATTTTGCATAGCTTGTTATATATTAAATGATCTTGATAATAAGTAAATATAGAAGGAAATATCAATTTGTTATCTGATCAATTTTTGATTTCGTGTTTATTCAAGATATGCCTAGCAATTTGTAATAAAAATACAGTCAGAATGAACGAAAAAAGTCAAATGCTATAGGAAAATTCACATTAGAACCAAATAATTCGAATCAATCAAACAAATAGTAATGAAAAGACATGAAGAAAATTTTCTCGTTTAGCTAGGTTTGAAGCAACTCATCAACTCATCATGTATCAGTTCTCTTTCGTTTCCTCAATATCATCATTTATTTCAAATTCCTTCCCAATCGCCGAATCCTAAGGTCTTGAACCCAGAACGGCCCGAGTTGAAGAGGAAAGAATACAAGAAAAAAAAATGAAAATGATAAGAAAATAATAGTAATTATCAAGAAGAATCATGACACAGCTCCTCGTCGCTGTCAATCTCCGTCATTGTGCTTTTCAAAACTCACTCCTCCTTCGTTGGAAGTCCCCTAGCAAGCTCCAGCATTTGACTCATGAATTCAAATAGTAATTCCTCAGGAACTTGACTCAATACAGAAATAAGAGTGGATAACATCGATAATATTACACTCATTAGTGGAGTCTTTGCTGAACCAGCATTGGAAGAGCTTGGAGAGACCCCCTCATGGCACATGGTACCCAATGTGTCCAGCGATGACCCACCAGATTCATCATGCAATTTGAATTTTTTGTGAGGACCGATTGGTGATCCAGTTGGTAATTGGGTTGATGTTTCTTCTCTTGAGGCTATGTCTCTCATTCGTTTCCTGCACCACTTGACAACGTTCCTAGTCTTCTGTTCCTCAAGCTGAGAATTCTCAAGTTGTGATTGAGAAGACAACGATTGGACTGTTTCATCATCTAGTGATTCAGAACGGTCTGTTTCTACGTGTAGGAACGGTGGGAATCTTCTTTCGAATTCCTCGTCATCATCACTATCATTTTCACTTGAACCTGAAGACAAAAAATTAATTAACGTACAAAAATTATTGAAAGATTGTTTACAGAGGAAAATAAGAATAAGACTCACTGTTCTGAGTAAGATCAATAGAGTATTTGAGAGGACTAAGTGAATTGGCCATTAAGTGTTGACTGGAACTTTCACCATTGAAGTTGGATTCTCCAAGTGGCTTTTTGATCATCTGGTGGCTTCCAGAGTAAGTGGAATGTGTCATTTTCGATCTTGTATCTTTGAGTTTTTCAGCAATAATTCCATTCATTTCCTCAATTTTACCACCATTGTCCTTGCTATCTATGTGAGCTGCATCTTTCACGTGTCTCTCTACTTTAACCGCACCAATCAGGTTCACAAGTCCGACCCTCGACATACTGCTGACAGTGCTAAACTCCGCCAAAAAGAAGTAAAATATACACTTTTGTTGGTTCTTATATGATTTTGGTCTCATATTATACCTGCGCGGAGGAATTTGATCCTTCAAAAAACACAGTTCATTATAATGTTGCCACTGAGGTGTGAAGATGAATCCTGGATTTGCACCAGAACGGTCTGTGGCCTTGGCGAATTGATGGCATTTGTTGAATAAATTCTCCAGTGTTTTAAAATTAGTAGCTGCTGCAAGCCCTTGGATGGACAAAAAATAATTGCATGCGAAGAGAAACTGTAAATGTATTTTTTTTATCATTTTTTTATCCAGTTGACATACCTGAAATAGGGGGGCTTAAACAAGATCCAATGTGATTCCATGTTTTCGTGATGTATTCTTCACTGCACTGAGTCTTTCGGAATTTCTGCCACAATTCTGGATGATCTCTGATCAGAGAAATGAAGAATTGAACATTTATCGGATCCATTTATCTTCTCAGGCTTACTCACGAATAATCAAGAGAATTCCTCTGAATATGTCGGGTTATGAGAATTTTAGTTGGTTCAGGTAAGTGAATTCATTTGTTCTTCAGAGAAGACTTCGTATACAACGAAATTGCATCAAAAAGAGTACATAAATAACGAAAATGACTGAACACCAGTCCAAAACACTAATTAAAATTGTGCAGGTCAATCCCTTGCTCTGGAAAAAATCTGATAAAAAATATCACGATTCAAGAGCTAAAGAGGCAGCCTGGAAGTCCGCTGGACAACTACTTGATCCTCCAATGACAGGTAAAATTAAAAATTCCTACAATCAATAACGAGAGATTTCCCTATTTGATCGATGGAAGACTCATCTCTTGGTCCGAGAAAAATTATCCGATTTTTTTTCTCTCTCTTTCTCTCCCTTATCTCTCAACTCTCAGGAATTTTCTCAATGCAAGAGGCTTGTCTTGGACTAATCGACTGGAGTTGAGGAAGAATTCTCATGGAAATTTTATTTTCCAGGTGAAGCTGCTGCTACTCGCTTTAAATCTTTGAGAGATACATTTAACAGGCAAAATAAACAAGAACAGCTATACTTGGCCCTGCATCCTGGCTCACCTTTCATCAGCTCTTCGATTTATTATGAGTCTCTGAGATTTTTGGAACCAGAAATTAAACGCCGGAGGTTGTAATCATGTAATTCTTAGGGAAATAACTTGTTAGCTTTACTGATGTTTTTTGTCTAACTCAATAGGAGTACTTCCAACTTCACTGGAGAATCCTCGAATGGAGGGAAAGCCAAAAAAAGAGTTGGAGGATGTCAGCTCAATGGGGAGAATTGGATTGAATCGGAAATCCAAGTACCGACATCATTAAAAATCCTGAAACTCGACGAAGGAATCAATTCTCTGACTTCTGAAACCAAAGAGGAAGAAGCAGAAAGTATGCAGATCCTGGAATATTGAATTAATTCACTGAGTCTTCATAGAAATTTTAACATTTGATAATTGACTTATCTGTTCATAATCCATCATTTACTTTCTCCAGAAAAAGATCCAATTGTTGTTATCGAAGTATCTTCCACTCTTGAGGACCACGTGATCAAAAACAATTCATTGAGTACGACCGCTATGACACTTGATGGCTCTCAAGACAGCTCGAAATATAAGAAACCGTTGTCTATGAAATCAGACGAGAAAGCTACTCTCGAAAACGAAACTGATACCACTGGGCAATTGTGGGATGAAATTGAGCTTATGGGCGAGCCAGAATCATTGCTAAAGAGAAGTGAGTCATACGAAGGTGCCAGAGTTTAGTTCAGTAGTGGAGTGATAAAGAATAACAATAGGTTAATTTTTTACATTATGTTGAGTATATTCAAGTATTTAAAAATGGGATGATTCTACGATGAAATGACTAGATGATATTTTTTGGAAATCTCAGCAGCTATAAAAAAGGTCCCTTGATGATTTCTCTCGAAACCGCTCATTTTCGAGGTGAATCTGTATTAGAAAAAATATCAAATTCAAGTTATTACGCTTTCTCACTTTTGCTACTGAATTTAGGTAATCTTGAATCCTGTATTAATGCTATGGAACATAACAAATTGAATCATATATTTTGTGCAGAACTACCAGATCTCTTCGAAGAAGATTTACTCCCATCGTTTAACCTGCCAGTTATGAATTCTAAACCAGCAATTCCTAAGGTTAAAGTACCCCCTCTTGATGAATTTGCTCGGAAGCGAAATTCGGATCAGTGTCAAGTGGTTGATGCGTTGACAATGGTGGCCCAAAATACTTCAGAAATGTTCAAACATCTCATCGATAAAAAAGATGGTGCAACCGAACAGAAAAAGACTCCTGATGACATTGCAATTAATCCAAAATTGGTAATTCTGAAGTTTGCATTAGACTTGGTCCCTGAAGAGCACCAGGCAGTATGGGTAACTGAGGTGCTACAATCTGCTCAGAATTATCCCAAAAAATAATTATTTAACAACGTACTGGAGACAATTGCATAGTTTTCTTGTTATTCATACGATTTTTGTGGAGTTCCTGATGTTCCCAAACAATCTAAAAAGTTCCAGAGGGGTGGGGGGAGGGAGTTGATTAAAATTTGTGGCTTTCATGTATTGTTCTCGGGGGATATGAGCTAAGAGAGAGAGAGGAAGAACTATTTGGGGCATTATTTGTTTATTTATATCGTACATTCATGTTAAAAAGATATCGTTGAATAATCCCATGTGGACAATTATGTATGAAGAATTTGATAGATTAATGAAAAATAAAACAGTTTTGATTATTGAAACGTTCTGATTAATTGGAAGAAAATGATTGATGGATGAATTGGTTGAAAAATGCTTCGTGATTCCCTTTTTGGTGATAATCATATGACAATGTTATAGCCAGCTGGATCTCTGGAAACAGTGGCTTTCTGATGCTATGTTTAACTAGTCGTGGTGATACCAGTTAGAGTAATTTCTCAAACTGATGGGGCCATATTCTAGTGAATTCAACGAATCTTTCATAATCAGTCTCTTTCAGCTCCAGGAAGAGATTGGTGTAAAAGCTAGCGTTATCCCTTTTCCGATTGATGGGATGTACCCACCATCTTCGTGTATTGTTATGTTGTGAAAGATAAATATAATAAATTGCAAAAAGAACAAGATTAAGCGTTGTACATCCATAAGTTAATATTAATAATTCATTAGGATTCATTTTTTATAACCTCCAACAGAACTGATTTCAATTTCTGATAGATGCAAGTTGAATCCTTGCGCCAGCTTACGTTACGCAGCGCACTACTCTACGTTGTGTTGCGCTGCGCTCCGCCAACTTCGCGTTCATTGTGGCATCACCTTAAGTGCTCGCGTTAAGAATTTCTGATTATCTCCGGCGGCCATTTGGGCTCCGTTTGAGAATTTCTGTTAGCTTGTATTACCTTGCGACGCGGCACTCAGTGACCTTCACTCACACAATTATGGATGAATTTTATTCAGATATATTATTTTATTAATTATTATTATTGAACAATTGTTTTTTGTATCACGAAAATCATTTTTTTTTTGTATCAGTAATTACGGGAATTCTCTCGTCTCATTTATTAATTTTTTTTTGTGATATAATTTTTGTTTGTCCCGAGTTATTCGGGGTGGCTTGCGTCTCGTCGCGTCGGGTGATTCTCGCGTGCGTGGTGCTTAACGCCTATTCAATTTATTATTTTCTTTTATGAATAAATTTTGGTTAGAGTCATAATTTTTTTTTATTCTGTAAATCACGAATAAAAAAAACGAACGGTCTGATGAAATAGTTTCTGTTGATTATTATTATTTTTCTTGAAATTGAATTATTATTTTTTTTGCGCTGTATCGAGTCATTGCTCGGGAGTCCTCTCCCGGTGACTGTACGACATTATTATTATTTTTTTTTGTATTTTGTTGAATTTATTCCGGTGGGGAAAAATTATTAATTACACCACCAACCAAATTACTGAATATTAAACCCATTTTCCTATTATCTGGAGTTACAAATTTATTTGAACGCTACACGCCTCCGCGGTTATTTCTGAGCTACCTGGCCAATTCCAGGGAATTTGGGATATTTGTTTATTTTGTTCAACCTTGTTCGATTGGAGGTTAAATTGGACTGGCGCCCAGAGCATCTATCCGCGTTCACCGCGGCCACGTTGTTGGAAAGGGGTAAGTTGTTGCTGCTGCTTCCGCATTGCTATCATCTGGCGTTTGCAGGGTTGCTGAGGTACACGGTTACCATTCCCCGTGTCAAAAGTCCTCACAATATATACTATATATATCCCACTTATATCCGGTTATATGTGGCATTTATTTTGTATATATTCGGGTTATATTTTTACATATATCTTCCGGATATATTCTTTTCCATGCGGGTTAATCCTTCGTAAAGCGACATATATTTCGCATATTTTTTGGACTTATATTTTGGTAATATAACGAAATTTTTAATGCATATATGAGACTTTCTTTTTCATTGTAGGTAACATATATTTGGAAATAGATTTGTCTTTATAAAATGAGAGTGTATTTCACATATATCTCACATACCATATTTTTTACCGCTTTTATATATCATATGATTCAGATATATGCCAAATAAATTTCAACATATATTTTCTTTCCGCGTGGGCTCTCTGACTGCGTAGAATAAGGGGGATGAACACTAAACAACAACTAAAGCTAAGATTTTTTTTTTATCTAAAGCTGAGATTGACGCTGTGAAATACCTGACACAGGATGAGAATAAGAGAGAACAGTAGAGGATATAAGGACGAGGACATCGAGAAAAAATAGACTCAAAGGTGACATAGTCAATTCCCAATTGTCATTTCTAATATATCGGTGAAGCCACTGTTACAAATGATTAATGATGAAATAATGAGTTAAAAACAGACATTTCTAATTTTGGTATGTATTTAATAACTATGACTGTACATGTGGTTTTATGGTACATTTATTTAGATATTTTTTGTTTATTTTTTGATTATGTTACACAGCAATAAAAAAGCCCTGATGAGGATCTGCATAAGGATTGAAACGTAGGCGATTTGACAGCAAATATTTGACTTTTGACTTATTTATTAACCGCAAGGCCGAACTAAAGAAATCATCTTAATAATAATAATATTGTCTTAGAGAGACCAAAAGAAATAATCATAACTCTAATTATTTAATCCTCGAATTCTCAAGACCGTGGTAATCACGGAGCTGAAAAAGAGCAAATAATATAGTAAGATGATTTCTTTAATTCGGCCTTGCGGTTAATAAATAAGTCAAAAGCCAAATATTTGCTGTCAATCCGCCTACGTTTCGATCCTTATGCAGATCCTCATCAGGGCTTTTTTATTACTGTGTGACATAATCAAAAAATAAACAAAAAATATCTAAATAAATATACCATAAAACTACATGTACAGTCATAGTTATTAAATACATACCAAAATTAGAAATGAAAGCTACGTGTAAAAAACCAAAAATTCTCATAATTCGCTATTATGTCACGCATGTTAAGAGGTTATGTGGTCACTCTGTAAACAAACAGTTGGAGATAATATAGGTTATCTATGACCAGCAGATTACTTGATCGTCAAAAAAAAAAATATATAGACATAATGAGATACCTGAATAAACCTATTGTAACACTATAAACAAATGATCAATGATGAAAAAATGAGTTGAAAAACAGAGTGGTCAGTCATCAGATGCCACTCGTGAACCACAACAACAGAGTGCCCACACAACTAACGATTGAGTATTGGTAGATCCTATACTCTGCGCATGCGTGAAAATTCAAGATAAAGGAACCGTCCAAAACCTCTTATTCCCGAATGTAACCATGTATAAACTGAGTATAGACAAATTTGACGTAAAAAAACATATGAAAATATACAAACAAGTAGGCGGCAGTGACATGCGGCTATAGATTTGTAACTACAGATTTGCGGTTGTGAAGTTTGTTAATTTTACGTGCGCGTTTTTTTTCGCCATCAATCAATTGATGGAGCGCTTCCGAATGGTCCTTTCGATCCTTTTCGCGTACTATTATAGTAAATGTTTTGCATTTCATATCTAGAAAGTTGAATATCTCCGGAACCACCTGTCTGATTGAGCTGATTTTAAATACCAAACGTTATAATCATAAGGGATACCTTGATGCCAAATTTGAAGTTGATATCTCCATTTTTTCGAAAGTAGGCGTGTTTACAAGGATTTTCAATGAAAAATGGAAAAATAGCCATATCTCGAAAAGTTTCTACGAACGGGTATATATATTTTTATTGATTAAGATAGAGGACGTCGAGACGAAAATTTTGAAAAAAAAAAAAAATTAATCGATTGGGTCGTTTTTGAGATATCAAATAAAATCGATTTTCATGCAAGGTTAAATATCTCCGGAACTAACCATCCGATTGAGCTGATTTTCAATACCAAACATTGCAATCATAAGAGATACCTTTATGCCAAATTTTAAGTTAATATCTCGTTTCTTTCAAAAGTTAGCGTGTTTACAAGAATTTTCAATGAAAAACGGAAAACTAGCCATATCTCGAAAACTTTCTACCAACGGGTATACATATTTTGGTTGATTAAGATAGAGCACATCGAGACGAAAATTTAAAAAAAATAAATAAATAAATCAATCCAGTCATTTTCGAGATATTGATGGAAAACGAATTTTCGATACATAGCAATATCTCAGGAACTAATCGATCGATCGAGCTGAAATTTGGCACAGAACTAGCCCCATCTAATTCCAACTATCTCACAAAATTTCAGATTTTTCGGATCTCTTTTACCCGTTTAATTGTTTAATTTACGAAAAAGTGACCACTGGTCAGCATGACCACATACAGACATTTTCGCCAAACTTCGTATTTTTACGTTTCAGACCATTCTAGAACGTTTCCAGGCAAAATTGCAAAATGTCAAAATGGAACGATTACAATGCTTCCATTCGGAAGCAAAAACCAAATCATTCGTAACTCCTCGGTGTTCTTCACGATAATAGAGACCAATAGACCGAGCTCAGGCCATTGACATCAGTTCTAAAATTAATGGAGTGTGTGTTCCTCATTATATGGATCATCTCCAATAGATTTCTTTTATGTTATTTTCTCTCTGGCACAACTTTTCGTTCTTTCAAAATCAAACTCATATGTACAGTCTAAATGGTGTTTGGAGAGTGCTGTATGTTGGAACGGTTTGACTTTGCCACTCTTATCTGTCTTGACAATTTTACAATCAATAATACTTTTCTTATGTTCCTCAATTCTTTTCCCTATGTATCTTTTTGTCTGTCCAATGTACACCCCTTCACAACTATCACATGGGATCGAATATATGACATTAGAGTTGTAATTAAACTGAATCGGATCCTTCCGAGGTTTGAGCAAACTGCTCACTTTGTATTCATTCATTGAAACGATCTGTAGATTATGTTTCTTAGCAATCCTATTGAGGTTTTGATTCAGACCATCAACGTATGGTAGAACGAGAGTATGTCTGAAATCAAACTGAGGAAGAAGCGGAGTTTCTGGATCAACATGATCCTTGTTAATCCGGTCTTTCAACTTCCTCATTCTTAAATGAATTTGTCTATTAACAAAATCTTCAGGATAACCATTATCCTTCAAAGTTTTCTTAATAAGCCTCAAATTCTCTTTGTGAAACCTAGGATGTGCAAGATTCATGCATCTGTCCACCAGCATGGTCACGGTGCCTTTCTTCTGGCTGATAGGGTGATGTGAGAAAAAATTGAGGTATCTACCTGACCATGGTGAGGTCAACTTGGAAGGGTGAAATCGTTGACCATAATTTTGACAACATACATACCTAGTAACACACACACACACACACACACACACACACACACACACACACACACACACACACACACACACACACACACACACACACACACACACACACACACACACACACACACACACACATGCACGCACACATGCACACACACGCACGCACACACACACATTATCCTCGATTTTCGGGGTGATTACAATAACTTCCCTATCCCGGGAAGTTAATAATTTACATTTTCTTTTCATTTCATTTGTTCTTCATTTATATGAACATATTTCATTTATATTATTATTTATTTATTTTCAGATTTAATTATTTCATTTTATTTTTCATTATATATTTTTCATTTTTTGTTATACAGGGTGTCCCGCAACCGATGACATTCCTGAAAGGGTATTCGAGAGGATCATTTTTGGGATCGAAAGTTCCTCTTCAACTTTTGGATCTGAACTTTTTTTTTTTTGATTTTTTCAATTTTTTTCCTGTCTGACCTTATATTTTTTTTCTGTCTGTTACTACTCATTTCAGGAGCGAAATTTTATTTTTCATATAGGGTTCAATTTTTTTTTTTTATCTTTTTTGGCGTAGTTCGATGCCACATATAAATTTATAACCCCACTCCTCCCCTCCTTGGCATTTAGCGCCTCCAATTATTTTCGGAAGAGAAAGACTAAATTGCAATGTTATTTTTTTTTTGCTTTTTTTTTGAGTTTTTTGAGAGTGGTCCATTAAACTACTCAACCCCCTATCTACTTATCGTCATAAGACCTTTCCCCTATCACTCTCTCGCAACCCAGATTATTCCCAAAAAGTTGAAATGAAATTACAAAATAAATATTATTTTTTTTCTCGGTTTTTTTCGCGTTTTTTGAGTGGTCAATTAGACTACTAAACCCCCCTATCTACCCATCGCCATAAGAACTTTCCCCTATCACTGTCTCGCACTCCGGATTCTCTTAAAAAACTCAAAACGAAATTATGAAATAAATATTATTTTTTTTTCGTTTTTTTTCTAGTTTTTTGAGAGTGGTCAATTAGACTACTAAACCCCCTATCTACCCATCACCATAAGAACTTTCCCGTATCACTGTCTCGCACTACGGATTCTTTTGAAAAACTCAAAACGAAATTACGAAATAAATATTATTTTTTTTTAGTTTTTTTTCTATTTTTTTGAGGGTGGTCCACTAGACTAGTCAACCCCCTATCTACCCATCGCCATAAGAACTTTCCCCTATCACTGTCTCGCACAAAGGATTATTTTAAAAAACCCAAAACGAAATCACAAAATAAATATTTTTTTTTTTCGTTTTTTTTCGCGTTTTTTGAGAGTGGTCAATTAGACTACTAAACCCTCTATCTACCCATCGCCATAAGAACTTTCCCCGATCACTCTCTCGCACTCTGGATTCTTTTGAAAAACTCAAAACAAAATTACGAAATAAATATTATTTTTTTTTCGTTTTCTTTCTAGTTTTTTGAGGGTGGTCCACTAGACTAGTCAACCCCCTATCTACCCATCGCCATAAGAACTTTCCCCTATCTGTCTCGCACCCTGGATTATTTTAAAAAAACCTAAACCGAAATCACAAAATAAATATAATTTTTTTTTTGTTTTTTTCGCGTTTTTTGAGAGTGGTCAATTAGACTACTAAACCCCCTATCTACCCATCGCCATAAGAACTTTCCCCTTCATCATAAAAAAAAAAAAAAAAATTCAAAGAGAACTAGAATTTCGAGAGAAAAAATCCCAGCAGCCCCAGCCGGGAGTTGAACCCGGATCTCCCAGTTACGCGCCGGGCACTCTACCAACTAAGCTACCGGGAACTACGGAAATTATTTCTCTCTCAATTCAACTCTAACCGCCGCCTACCTCCATTAAGCAAAAAAAAAAAAAAAAACGAAAAAACAAAAAATTTTAAAAATTTTCTTTAAAAAATTTTTTTTTTTTAAAGAATCCGGAGTGCGTGACGTAATATTTATTTTGTGATTTCGTTTTGGGTTTTTAGAGCGGAAAGGATTTTCGAGGAAATTGGTCCAGCTGTTCTCCAGTTTTTCCAGGAAAACATAAGATGAAAAATTTCATTATCTGTTTTTTTTTTTTTTCAAATCTTCAAATGTTTTTTGAATTGAATTCTCTACAAAAAAGGGTTCTATAAAAAAATTGATGTCGCTTGGATTTAAAAATATTCATAACAAACTGACGTCGAAAAAGTTGGTAATGAAGTTGTGACGAAATTTTCTGGAATTCCGTCACCTGTAATTGAAGCTGAGATTCAACGGATATTTATAAAAATAATATTGTAAGTAGAGTGAGTATTTTTCGAGAGAGTCGCGTTTTCCCCTTCCCCTGGACTAGCTCCTCATAGTAGGGTGAGGCAGTCCAGCCAAAAATCTAGACCTCGGCAGCGACAGGATCGTCGAGAACATCAGGATCAGGATCAACCCGGAGGACGGAGTTTATCTAATAAAATTCAAATGTGAAGTCAATTGCTAGAGTCGCGAGACGTTAAATCCTCTCTACGGTTAGAGTCTAAAATTCAGTAAAAATTAATATTTTCAGTTTCTTTGGGTCCGGGAAAATTTATCTTTCTTTCGTTCCGGTTTCGTTTTGAACTATTTTGAGTTCTTCATCAATAAAATTCAGTAGATCCTTGAGTGGGACCGAATTGATCAACTGAGGTTCGTGGCCGATATACTGTGCCTCCCAGTGATCTCGGTTTCCCGTTGGGTGTAAGTGGATGAGCACAGAGGTTGAGCTGAGATGCTCACGCTCCCTGGCTTCCGCGAATAGTGGAGATGTTGGAGATTGCCAGTTGGAAGGCCATGGAGACGAGCTTAGTCCACTCGTTTGTGGATCGCCCTGGACTTTTAGGTTTTCTTTCGTTACGTTTCGGCAATCTTCCAATATCTCCCGGGAGAGTGCCATCCGCTCTAATTGCACCCACTCAGGTGGAAAGTATCTGCTTAAAACAGGCTAACATCTGCCTTTCCCACGGCCCAAATGAGTAATTATCGTTACGTTTATGGTTAATTCACGCATTCCTCCTTTTGGAGTCATTTCAAATTAAAAATAAATAATTAAAAAAATCAATTTAAATCCCGAGTGGATACGAACATCGTTCTCCTCTCGTTTGAATTGATGCGCCAAGCATCGATTCACATCGATCCATGGTTTTGACTCTCCAACGACACCTCAGGTAGCGTTCCGATCGCGCCTCAGCCGTGAAAACCGACTGGCTGAGTGAAGCGTCAGAGTTATTCGTGCCATCCAGCCGACAACATCCCCATTCCACATAACCCTGAATACCCAGCCAAGTACAATTTCTGTGCAGATAGAAAATGGTAAGTTCCTTGAATTATTGCACCTCCTCCAAGAGAGAAATGAGTGCAAGTTCATCCGAGGTGAATTAGGGGAATAATTATGTGGAAAACTCGAAGCACATGTGCCCTCACCAGAGTTGAGCCATAGTGCCCCCCAGTGGAAAAACTCTCGCTTTATGGATGGAATTGGCGCACCATTGAGTGCCCTCAAGCCTCCTGAAGCCCCAAAAATAAATTATTAACCTGTAAAAGTGCTATAGTGAAGTGGAAAAATGCGAAGATAAGATGAAAATTGCCCGCATGCACCCTGCCCAGGTGGGTGACGCTGTGAGGCGATATTGCACCTTCGCTGAGACACCCAGCACCAGGTTTTGACGAATATTGCGGCGGAATTTAGCACCGATCGAGTGCTTCCGACGCTTTCGCATCCTCGAACCCTCTTTTGAGGTGAAGTTCGAGGTGATTCATCCCGAAATGGCAATTGTTGAGAATAATTGGGCACCTCAGAGTGCGAATTTCTCTCCAATTCAGCCCAACGAACTTAAATCTTTCCCCTTTCGTATATAAAATTCATTTCGGTTCGAAATACTGGATCCCCAGGCTCTTCCAGGTCGAATGACGCTGGATGATCAGTCACGCACATTTTGATCGAGTAAATTCTTAATATTCAATGAAATCCTCTCTCTCTCGTCACTCACTCTATAATTTAACTTGAAAGTTGTCGTCAAATGAACGATTGAGTAATTGAATTCGAGTGAGAAATAAATACGAGTTCTCTTGTTTGATTAAAATTCGAAGTTATATTAATTTTTACTCTCCCCGTTAATACCTAGGGATCTAAGTAAGATTCATACGAGTTGATTGGTGGATTTTGGCTTTGGGATGCGCGACTTCTTTTCCTAAGACCGAGCGATTAATCCACGCCCGCTCTCCGAATTTTCTAAAACGAGCTAGTCTGGTAAATTCCGTAACCTCTCCTCTCGATCTTCCCCCTAGTCCTACGTTTTTATCGTTTTTACAGTTTTCCGTTACGTTTGCGGTTCGATAATTCCGCGTTATTAAAAATTATCTGGCGCCCAACTTCAGTTTCTCAGAAGAGTAGCTGGCACTCCGGTTAAGATTATTGGAATTTTGGGGAAGTCGAGACGGGCGAGGCCGAAGGTGACATAACCCCAGTGGTTTCGTCTGGATTTTCGTAGCCATCGAGGTTTTGGAGTTTAATTTAAAGTCTATTGGGGAAGGACACGTCACAAAGTGTTTCGAAGCCATTTTTCATATCTCCTTGAATATGTCATTATCTCGATAATGAGTGATTTTAGGAGATAAAGTCAAAAAATATTTTATGTCGGAACTTTGATTGTATAGACAATGAAAAAGGTCTCTCGACATTTTCTTCTAAAATCACTCCTTCCCTCGATGAGCCCTCAGTTTCTGAAAACGATCTAAACCTTTCCATCTCTTTATCATTTTTTAACCCAAACGTGTTCACAAACTCATGAAATCCAAAAATACACAATTAACAATAAAATCAACAATTAACGAAAATTTAGCAATCTATAGTTTTCTCCTACACTTCTAAATTAAAAATTCTTGTTTTCAAAATTTTTAACGGAACTTTAAAAGTATCGTGTTGGATCAACGATGATTCATATTCAGTTGCAATGTATGTTGATTTGTTCTGTCTGTATAATTCTCAGATAAAGTCACTCCAATTTTTATGCATCCAGTCCGTTCTCGACTTTCGTTCTTTCGAGAATGTTCTCGACTCTTTGTTCCCGACTTTCGTTCTTTTGAGAACGTTCTCGACCTCCCGTTCTTGACTTTCGTTCTATCCTTGATTTTCGTTCTCACTCCCTGGATTCCAGGGAAATATATGAGAACTGCAAGACATCCAGATTGAATTCAAGGAATTTGGGCCCATATTTATAATTTTGTTTGCTTTAAAAGCAACTGAAGAACTGAATAAAAAATTTTTATTGTTAATTTTTACCTTCCATCATTCTGACAATGAGATAAAGAACCAACTGCTTGACAGGATAGAGGATTTTTGTGTCTGTTGGACAACGAAATTTTATTAGTTAAAAAGTCAGATTTAAACAATTACAATTAAATTTCCAGATGACTTGATTTTAAAATAAACTATAGTAATGGCGAATACACTTTAATGAATCCTAATGAATGGTAAAATTTAGATATACGTGCAAAAGTACTTACTCAACATTGACTGGATGAGATTCTGGATATTCAGCAACACTATTGTCTTCCTCAATATCCATGATTCTTGCGGAAACCCTTGATCTATTTCGTTTTCTTCTCTTCGATAAATCATAAATGGGTTTTCGAGACATTTTCACAACGAATACAATTTTTTCATGAGATAAATCACACGAAGAACGGCCATTTAATCCGCAATTACCAAAATAATTTTTTCCCCTAGCGGCCAGTATTCGAAACTCGCCGAGAGTCAACCAGGACTCTGACAAGACTGAAGACACCGGCCGGTATCTGCTGCGTACTTTCTTAACCCACGCGTTAGATGCAGTTCAAGAGTATAAAACAATAATCGTTTTGATTAATTTAATAGTATCAATTCTTCTGATTAAATTAATAAAATTCACGATTACTGGGCACTCTCTTGGGTTAATCATTTTGGGGAAAACATTCCATCGTGTCAGTGATTTTGTTGTTGTGATATCTATCTCTATGTGAAACAGTTTGTTTTATCCAGCCTTTAATACGTAATTGGAACGTAATGGCACCTTCTAAATCTAAAAAACGAACACCTCGAGAACGAATAAAGAAATTGGCATTGATTAAGTGGTTAAACAGTCCATACAGTGATATAATCAACTTCCAATCGATACCTAAATCTGGCAGACAGGTTAATTCGATAGTCACTCTTTACTGGACAGATAAAGCAACAGGAAAACGAACTCGTTCTAAAGCCAAGATAATTGCCATCGATGGTACGTCAATTATTCAAATTCTGCTATGAATTTTATCGATAATGTTTGGGATCAATTTTCTTATTTAATTTTTAATTTTCAGAAGATGAAGATAACTTGAAAAAAATCTTATTGACAGAAGAGGGCGAAATATTGCCTTCTAACCAAAAAATTTTCTCAGCTGAGACTCAGGAGAGAAGACTAGAATGTTCACAGCAAGAAAAAATTATGAAAAATATTAAAAAGGCTAATGTTAAAATGATTGACGATAGCCTACGTCAACAAAACAGTATATTCGTCTCTGAGGTTCCTGCTCCTAAGTGAATTTGTAAATCTAGCTCCACTGTAACGAGTGGAGCTTTCGCTAGCCTGAACAAAGGTTTTCATGACGATGGGAAAAACAGAAGACGTCAAGAGGAGAATATTGTTATTCGATCCAGGAGCGTTAATTCTGTCGGATATCATCCTCAAGTTTCAAATCAGCCCAGTTTTCATCGTGACCTATATTCATCATCTTCCTTTCACCACAGGTCTGGTGAATATTCCAACATCTCTCCAAACATCAATGAGCGAGGGTATGGAGATTGTTAAAGATGTCGATAGGTCAGTTCCTAGGAGATTTGTGGCAAGTAGAAGGGCTGAAAGTGTTAAAAGAATTCCTTCCTATCCAACAGATCCTCAAGAAACAAGCGACTGTTATTCTCCATATAGAGATATGAGTACAGCCGAAATGGAACCTGCTAATTCATGTACGATTGATTCTACACATGGACACTCTCAACAGCCCCAGCAACCTTCCATTGCCCAACAACCAGCCCCTTTGATATTATCACAGCTTCAAATGAATGTGAAATGCTCACAGTCTTCTGCAGTCCATCGAATGCAGTCCTCATCTTATTTGAATACGACTGTCCCTCAGGAGTCAGAGGAAGTGTCTCAATATCTACATCTTCTTGGAGAGGCAGACAAATTAGATGAATTCAATGCTATCGAATTGAACACTTCAGAAACCTCGAGGACCGAAGAAATCGATATGAATGAAGGAGTTTCTGAGACTGATGATAATGAGCTGAATGAAGAAAACGTTGATGACAATGTTAAAGCCATGGCTGGCCTTTTCCCCTGGAAATGTGAGTTTAAACCATTTTTGAATTCGATGTAGATTTAGTATAACGATGATTCGATATTTATGAAATTTGTAAGGGATTTTCCTCCAGTTTTTCACCGGGGAAATAATCCCAAACTACTCTTTACCCATTCCTCATATCGCTACGATTTGGGCGCCAGCTAGATTTTATCCGGAAAACCTAACTAAACCGGCCTCCAGGGAAAACTCGTCACCTGGAGGACTTCTCGTGGACGGGACCCACGGATGCCACGCTAGCATCAGTATTTTACGGTAGAGGGGCGAGGTCCACCATGTTAGGAGTGCTTCCGCTCGCTCATCGAGGCTGTTTTCACGTCCTCAACAGCGAATACGGAGAGAATTCTTCTCTCAACCGACTAATAGTCTCGTGTACTTCGCCTTCGAGTTATTTCTACCCGATCAGCGCACTTACGCACTCGGCGTTATCACTAACGGCGAGTGGCCTTGACCGATTTGCGAATCCTTCTAGCCCCTCGGGGCCCGGAATGTGGAGGCACGTGTAGCGAAGACCCTGCCAGAGACACTGTTAACTCCCGATCTACACGCTCACGCGGTTTCCCTCCACATCCGGTAACAGCAATATCATCGCGAGTCAGATTCCCCCAGCTACTTTGACCGGGAGGCGAATGCGACGAAGGCCCAGCCAGAGACACTGTTAACTCCCGACCTACACGTCCACTCCAACACCCAATCGTTTCGCCGGAAGATCCGAAGCCCGGCCACGTAGCATTCCACGCGACCGGAAACCAGCGCTATTCTCTACTCGGGAGATGCAGGAGCATCTCCCTCTGCTCGCCTCCCCGCTCGATGCGAGGTGACGCCTTCCGATAACTCGCCAGTCATCCCTATGTTCCGCTCTGTGCGAGCGCCCGTTCTGAACTAACCAGAAATCTCCCAGGGCTTAACTTCCCAGTCTAGGCTTCTCATTCCAGTACCACTCGAGCTACGTTCTCTCGACGTGGACCAGCCTGATTGGCCCGACATCAATCTCCTCGGAGAAGGGGAAGCGGCAGTTCTTACACCTGCCCGTCCGTCCCTAGGCTAAGTCTGCGGAGCCTTTAACACCGCACAGTTGGGAAGCCTGTACGTCGGCCCTATTCTACCCAACCACAACTGCACGAATGCTAAATTAGCGATAGCATACCAAAACGGTCACTTTGGAGAGTGGGAAGCTCAATCCACCCGAACTGGCGTATCCCCTCTCCTCCATGATCTATTCACCGTCAGTCGAGCCTTGTTCGGCTGACGTCAGATGCCTCCTCCTGTCTCTCTCTCTCCCAACTCTACTCACTCACTGTGTGTATTTTACCGTGACGAGAAAATCTCGTTACAAATTGATTACCAAATTTCCATCACTTGTGCATTTATTTTATTATTTATTATTTGAAAAATGGTCTTGGTCCAGGGGGCCTATTCTGATTCGTATAAATGGATGAATAAATGAATAAACATCATTTTTATCGGTCTGAAGACTGGCAAAATCAAGATTTATTCATTTATTTATCAATTTATACGAACCAGAATAGGCCCCCAAATGTCAGGAGACCTTTTTTGTATTCCCTGGTAGATTAATCCAAGATTTGACTCTGGGATGTCCAGACCTGACTCTGGGATGATGGAAATTTCTCAGAGTTAATTCTGAGAAATTACCACCATCTCAGAGTAGAGTTCGGGTATCCCAGAATCAAGTCTAGGATTGGAACTATCAGGGTTTGAATAAATTTTTAATAAAAAGACGTCACTTTACGTTTTCTGCAGAAAATACACTTTATGCAGATAATTGGTTGTTTATTAAATCAATGCCAAAATGTTCGTCAATTGTGCATTCTCTCTCGGAAATTGCTGATTTTGCGTATAATGTCAAGAGGCTGTTTCAATTATCAAATAAATTTCTGATATGAAAATCATAAAACACTCATGATCGAGATAATTTGATATTTTTAGGATTAATCAGAAATTTTTAGTAAATTCTGTCTGCATTTCAAGGATAAATGATTCCTTGGAACAATATTGAATGACTCATTTGGATATTTCTGTCCAAAAAATTATGAGTTTAGACCACGACCTGAAACCTATTTGATGGTTTTCATATTTAAATATTTTCTAGTTACCCTACGAGATGTGAAGATGTTGAAAATGATGGTGCGTGTAGCTGAATACTCTTACCAGTATGAAACTGGCAGAAATGCAACAGCGGAATTGCAGGTAATATTCCATCGAAATATCGAAAGATCGATCAAGATATTCCAGATAATTCAATCACTTTGTTTTATTCCTAGCTACCAAATCACTTTTTCGAAGAGGGTCATGGGAAGGTATTGAAGCATGATTCTTTTCCTTCATGTGGATTTCTTCAAATAGAATTTATTTATTTTCAATTTTATCGACAGGCTGAGATTTTTCCAAATAGTCGATTTTTTTTACCTAAACACGTAATTGCCACAATTGAAAATAAAGCACAGGAAAATCAAGTTGAGTACAACTGGAAAACCATGATAAAAGAGACTCTTGTATACATTGCAATGAGGTACGGGATTCATCCCTCCCGTGCCTCAAAGGAGTGTGGGTATTTGTGAGGAGGTACGGGATTTATCCCTCCTGTGCCTCAGAGGATGGGGTAGTAGACTAGGGAATGGGGAAGCAGAGGATACGGCTCGGTAAGGGATGGGAGCGGATGCGGGAAGCTCGGGAAAAGGATAGGAATAATGTACTGAGCGGCTATGGGAAGCCAAGGCCGACCCGTGTGGAACTGCTGCCCGGTTGTGTCCTCTCCACCAGTCACCTCCGGAGGACGCGGGTGCAATGCTCCAGCGTACCACTTTGTTGTTGCTGGAGCCCGCGAAAACCAATAATTCTTATATAATATCTCGTAAAAGAAGGATAGGTTGAGCTCAGCAGAGAGAAAATTACAAAAGTTTAGAATGAGTGGTTCCGTTTATTCTTCACGAATCAAAAGAAAAACAAGTAGGCGGTCACTGCCATGCGGCTGGTATTAAGCGGTCAAAGAAATGCGGTATTATATTATGCTTGTTTTTTTTTTCTACCAATTTCATTGGTAGTTAGCTTCCGAACGGATCTAGAATTGATTCTGCCCAGAAAAAAATATAGAAACTTTATGAATTACATTTCCTCAAGGGAAATCCCACTGGAATAAAGAAAATCAGTGAAATAAATTTATGAATTACTCTTCAATCAGTGTTGGAAGAAAATCCAAAATGGTTGAGTTCTGCTGGAATTTCCTACTTGATCCCATTTTCATCCCATTTGAAAAGGAAATAGAATAGAATAATGATTATTTATTCCGTGAGCTGTCCCATCGTATTCAACGAAAATAAAAAAAAAAATTAAATAAATTTATGAATTACTTTTCGATTAATCCTCAAGGAAAATCTAAATCGATTGAAATTTTGCTGAAATTTTGCACTCAACACCAACTTCCATCCTCTTTGAAGAGGGAAAAATAATAATAATTGGCTGTATCTTGGAAAGTAGAGGACATATCGACTTCAAATTTTACACAGAATTGTAACCTGACTATACCAACTAGTAGCCCAAATTTCTGATTCAGGCACCAACTCTTAGTTACATAATAGCTCGTTGGGACAAATTCCGAGAATAAAAATAGAAAATCGACAATATCTCGAAAACTTTCAATAGAGCGGTATATATATTTTGATTGTATTAGATAGAAGCTACCGTGACGAATATTTTGAAAAAAAAAAAACGAATCGGTCAAGTAGTTTCTGAGATATCAGAGAAACGAGTTTTATACATAAAATGCAATATCTCTGAAACTAATCGGTCAATTGCGCCCATCCAAAATAGCAACCTTTATTTTCATAAGACCTACAATCATACAAAATTTGAACTTTTTTTATCGATTATTTTCTAAGTTATCACGCGCACAAGGATTTTAGCAAAGAAAATAGAAAAAGGGCTATAACTATGTAACTTCTCGGGTATCGGAGTGAATATTTTTATCAAAATCGATAGATATTTTTATGACGAATATTTTGAAAAAAAAAAAAATCGATCGCTTGAACCGTTCCCGAGATATTGAAGAAAAACGATTTTCCAATAAATGACGATATCTCGAGAACTAATCGGTCGATCAAGCTGAAATTTTGCCTGAAGCTGAAAATAAGAGATACCAAATACGTGTAAAAATTTCAGATTTTTCTGAAAAAATTTTGCCGTTTTATTATCCCAATTTCAAAAAATAAAATAAAAATCTGCACACACATCCATACACACATACGGACAGGCGCTAAAAATATCATATCTTGACGTTTCATAACACTCCACATCATTTCCACACAAAATTGGACAATATCAAAAATCTTGTAAAAACAAAGCTTCCGTCCGGAAGCAAAAAAATAAAGAAATAAAAGAAGATATACAAATAATTCCCTCTCAGGGTTTGTGTAGCCACTTTTGGTTTCTCTGCCAAAATAATAATAATAATAGAAAATCAAATAAACTCAAAATAACTCAATTTGAAATACCCGGCTGATCAGCTTACACGATGCGAGTGTCGCCAGAATTATAAAGAAAAATAATGCTCAATAATCTCTTTTCTTAAGTTAGGAATTCCCGAGGACATCCAGACAGGGACTCATCCCCTTAGCAACCCTCCCCAATCATAAGTATCATTATTTTACATCGATCTCTCCGGGATAGCCGGGATGACTGACTCTATACACTCCAAGAGTATATCTAGATGTCCGAGTGCGAGAGACGGCACGAGAAGCCTTCACGCGGGAGAGAGACGCCTCATGCGGCTGCCAATACCCTATGCAGATTTTCCCCCACTGAAGGGGGAAGCACGACGAGCAAGTGCCACGAGGGACACTTGTGTGCTTCCAATGCCTCTTTACGCGATCTCTAACCACTATCTTTCTCTCTCTCTCCCCTTGGAGGACTCGGAGTCCCTCCCTCTCACTCTAGTTTCCTCAACTGTATCCCTTTTTAACACCAAATTATGAGGGATTTTTATCCTCACTAAAAAAAAATATCAGACGCCCCTATTACCCGAATTATTCCTGTTAATTATCACCTCAAACCCAATAATTCTAATATCTCCCCTCTATCCACTCACACCGGCTAATAATATTCGACAATTTAATTAAATAACTCTCCAAACTACTGCGCAAAAAGATGGCGGCCCGTGGCTACACAACCAACGCGTGCCAGGGTACACGAATTACCCTGGAGTTTAGACGTTCAATTAGTGAATTTATTTCTCGAAAATCGGGTTCATTAATGCCCCAAGAAGTATATTTCCCCGGTAACAACCTCCCGTAATCGCAATCACACCAGCAACAATGAATAAAAATCAATGCCAACTCACGTTGTCGCTGAATTCACCCAAGCCGGTAGCCGGTGACCACTTGTGGAATATCCGGAGGTGTTTATTGGATATATTTCAATGTTTTTCAGGTACTGATTCACTTTGCTCTTTTCAGAATATTGCTCAGAATTTCCTCTCACCAATAGCACAGCCCGTGTCACCAAAAATATTCAATTAACACAAATATTTTATAAAAAACAACGACAATGAATATTTGTGCACGTGTATGCCTGGATAGATGAGAACGGAGTGTCGGCCATTATGAAAACGTCGCCACTCCGGACACCTCGGCTGTTGAGATGGCGCCAGCTCCCGGTCAACCCGTGTCAGCCGACCCGCTGCTCTCTGGTATCGCCCAATCTCAGTGCACCGCTTACGCGGGCTTTAAGTCTTTTCTTCTCTTACTCTCTCTCTCCTTTTTAACTCCGGAGAGGTTACTCTAGAGTGCACTCTCTTCAGACCAAGGCCGTATTCACGGGGGTCTAGTATATTCTCAGAGATCTCATTATCATCGGATATCTAGTCGTTGTTAAGTGGCTGTTGGCTTATCCTCACGGGATACTCCTGCACATGGATTTGACGTCCTCGCTGTCTTCTCCGGAACTTGGATTACGATTACGCGAGCCATTACCGGGCTATTCTTTAAATTCATGTAGCTAGACCAGTGTGCGTGGTGAGGGAAAATAGTACTTAATATTACCCAGATCACATTTCCCCCACGTCCACTCGGTAACCCGATTTATTCTCACAACATATATGGGAAAAATTTATGTAATTACTTTGCTCTTGGACAAGGTGGTCACCCAGGGATTGATCAGCAACTTTATCAAGGCTTATATAGTAAGATCTGATTACTAGCCTAATTTTGAGATAATATCATACAACCTGCATGATTTTTTTCTTCTGTTTAGACTGGGCTGCTGCAAATGCTGATGGTTGTCTCACATTGAAGCTTTATAATGAAACCATAAATAAGTTCATTTCTAACAAACGACGTTATAAGAAATCTTCAATTGCTCCATCAAAGAGGAATATCAAGCGATCTGAGCCAGGGGAAAAAAATTCAGGTCATTTTTAGTTCTTCTCACGCATGAATAAATTTAATAACAAATCCTAGCGAAATCTATTGGATTTGTGTTAAAAATTCTATCGGTTTTTCGCCAATTTTTTTTGGCAGATTTTTTCCGATAGAAATATTCAATAAAACATTTTTAGGGCAAAAAATCAATAGATTTTTATTTATCACTACAATTTAATCTATTGAAATTTTTGTATAGAATTTCATCGGAATAAATTTACTAATTTTTTTGTCATTATTTTTAAATAAAAGACGAAAAAAAAAACAATGTAAAAAAACTTGAAAAATTTATGTCGAGAAATATCTCTCGAAAAATTTCAATTCAATGAAATGTATAAAAAAATCACAATCTATTGATTCTTTTATATAAAAATGTTTCATTGAATATTTCTGTTGGAAAAAGAATGCAATAGAAATACGTAGAAAAATCATATAATTTTCAATAGAATTTTTTTTTTATTCTTTCAATAGAAATTGAACACAATTTCAATGGAATTTCCTACGATTTTTTATTGAATTTCCTTATACTTATTTGATATTTTTTCCCTATTATCACTGCTATAATCAAGAAATTGTAATTTTTTTTTTACTAGTCACTCATCGAATCTTGAGAACTCAGCAAATCAATGAAAATACAGAACCTCGTGGAAATAATCAGAGACCATTGATGACCCGAGGTTAGAATATCAAACTGAATTTAATAGCCAGATGAACTTCAATCTATGATTATTGACATTATCTTTTACAATGCTCCAAGGAATCCTAGGAGATAATGTCAAAAGACTTTTCTTATATTTGATTGAATGGCTGAAAATGATTATAATTTGGCATTTCCCCCCCCCCCTCCATAATTGATCATCATTTATCATCACGACAATTATTTCTTTACATAAAAATACAAATTTGAACTTTCTATTAATTATTCATTTCACATTTTAGAAAATTCAATAGAGAATCCCAATGAATTTGCTAGGAAATTTTATTCAAATTTTATTGAATTTTGATTGGAAATTTCTCATTGTATTCTCTTTCCATTGTATTTTCTTTCATTTTCCATGAAAAAATGCAAGAAAAAACTTAGAAAATTTATGCTATGAAAATTCTACAGAAAATTTTCGATAGCATACATAGTATGAAAAAATAATCCTATTGATTTTTTTCTATAAAAATATATTCTACTAAATATTTCAATTGCAAAAATTTCCTATAGAATTTTCGTTGAATTTTTTCATACGTGTTATCTCGAGAACAAGTAATCTTAGAAGGTAATGTCAAGACATTTTTATCGTAACCGAATAATTTTGCAACAAAAAATGTCCCAAATGTCACTTTTTCCCTGGAATAAGTTATTATCAAGATAATTTGCCATATCTCGCATCAATTCCAAAATGTTGGTTCATTGCCGTACGTGTTATGACTAATTATTTCGAAAACAAATAAGTCAAACAGATCATATCGAGAGATGAAAACGTTCCATAAGGTCAAATGGGTGCAATCGCCAAGCACCTGGAATTTTCCTGTAACTACAGTAATTTTTCATATATTTGTAGGAATTTTTCTCGTATTTATATGAATTTTTCTCGTGATTATAGGAATTTTTCTGGTGCTGCATAGGAAAATTCCAGGTGCTTGGCGATTGCACCCATTTTACCGTGCTAGCACCCGAATTTTTACCGTATTTTTTTCTCCGTGTAGCATTCAATATTCAACGCGATTAAAAAAATTATCACATATTACGTTTCACCACTTCACTATTTAATTCATCTTAGATTTTTGTATTCTTTTTCACTAATTTGATTATTTTATAGAAACTGATGGGAATGAAGTAAGGGTAGAACAAAATCCAGACATTCCAATTGATTTGAGCTCCTACCACATCGATCAGGAGGAGGGATTAACTTACTACCGCCTCTAAATCATTCAATTATATCGATATCATGATGATAGTATAATGAAATATATAAGGAATAGTTGAATAAGGAAATTACGTAGTATAATTTTGTAATCATCATCCCAGGACAATAAAATTAAAGTAAAATGAAAAATATGTACATTCCATTAATAGCAATAAGTGGAGCGAGAGGATTAAAAGAGGGCCCACAACGATACTCTATGCATCCTCCATAATTGCAAAAGCGGAAATAGTTGCAGAAATGGAGTTCGGAAAGAGGTTTTCAGCTCTATTGATTTAAATGGGATCTCAAACCTCTTTTAGTCTTCTCTTGAGAAAAGTAGGGAGGATTAAAAGAAATCCCAAATTTCGACTCGGGAAATTAGCGATAGCATACCAAAACGGTCACTTTAGAGAGTGGGAAGCTCAATCCACCCGAACTAGCGTATCCCCTCTCCTCCATGATCTATCCACCTCTAGTCGAGCCTCGTTCGGCTGACGTCAGATGCCTCCTCCTGTCTCTCTTTCTCCTAATTCTACTCACTCATTCCTGTCATGGTGTTTTCTACACGTAACGAGAAAAATCTCGTTACAAATTACGTTGATTTCCGTTATGGGCCAAGTATGTAACTACGATTTTGAGTGTATTGTCTTCATTTTTTAATAATGGAACACATAAGGATAAGTTTGGAATTTTATTTTTCATCCGTTTAATGCGCAGCACCTCGTTTCCACCCGAAATCCACCCCTCTCTCCATAACCTAGGCTCCTGAGCGAAACCGGCGCCCGTAACCTTTCCTATCTGGTCGAGTAACCTATTTTGTTCGGATTTTTACATTTCTTTGAGTTTAGCGATGAAGTAATATTTCGAATTTTGTCGGTTAGATGATTCCGGTGAAAAATGATCTGGCGCCCGATAGTTTAAATTTTAGGATAAAACTCGACCGGGAGGAAGATGGCGAAGGTAACTCGCATTTTCCACCCCCATACGAAAACGTCACGTTACAAAGTAATCTTATCTCGTTGCTCGTGCCTCGTATCTCATGCCTCGTGCCTCGTGCCTCGTGCCTCGTTCCTCGTGCCTCGTTCCTCGTGCCTCGTGCCTCGTGCCTCGTGCCTCGTGCCTTGTGTCTCGTTCCCATTTTCTGTACTCGTGTCTCGTGTCGCGTGTCTTTCGACTCGTGTCTCGTGTCCCGTTCTCATTTTCTGCTCTCGTATCTCATGCCTCGTGCCTCGTGTCTCGTGTCTCGTTCCCATTTTCTGTACTCGCTTCTCGTGTCTCGTGTCACGTTCCCATTTTCTGGACGCGTGTCTTGTATCTCGCATCTCGTATCTCATATCCAGTGTCTCGTGTCTCGTGACTCGTTGCTTGTGTCTCGTGTCTCGTGTCTCGCGTCTCGTGTCTCGTCAGTCGTTGCTCGTGCCTCGTGTATTATGCATTTAGTGTCGGAATCGTGGTAGTGATTTATCATGAGTCATCTCATCTCGTTACTCGTGCCTTCTATCTTGTATCTCGTGTCTCGCATCTCGTGCCTCATGCCTCGTGCCTCGTGTCTTGTGACCATTTTCTGTTCTCGTGTCTCTTATCCCGTGTCTCGTGTCCCGTTCTCATTTTCTGCTCTCGTGCCTTGTGCTTAGTATCTCGTGTCTTGTGGCTCGTGCCTCGTGTGTCGTGTCTGGATACAGGCACACACACACACATACATTTTTTATGCTACATTACGTTTGGTTACGTTGACTGCTAGCTGAATGGAACCGATGCGAGTGGTGTCACTGCGAGATTTGTGAAAGTACCGCGAAAAAAGTCATTGAGAATTGATAAAATATTCCGTGACAAGTTTTGCAAAAAAAATTGAATGCTGACAGGAAAAAGAAAATGTCGCAAATAAGCCACTACATGCGTTAGTCGTATAAATTTGAACGATTGACATTCCAAAAATCAACTCACCATTATTCCCGTAGGAAAAGATAACTATTACTATTTTCAATCATCCAGATTTTCAATTATTTACGAGCCTTCGACCGCACATAATCGCAAAACAAAATAAAAAAAACATGTACTTCTGACAGGCACCACCAATTCTACTTTTTAGCAGAGGATATCGGCTGTTGCTAAATGGGGTAGGTGACATTACTGATGAGTTCGCCGTATTGAAATTTACGTGCGCAAAATTTGGGATTCGAATATTCGCAGTCAGAGACATAATTGTATAACAAAATAAATAATCGAGTTGACAATTGGAAAGGCAGATAAAAAATTGGAAAATAGAAAAAAGTCACAGGGCAACGAAGATCTTCAAAATTTTTAGTATCCTCTCGACCTTCCTTACGATTTTTCATTCATTAAAAATTATGATTTGTTCATTCTACACATCCAGACTTTTGATGACTTATGAGGTTTTAAATGGGTTTCCATGTGGCCATAACCACAAAAAAAATTGTTATGAAGCGAGGTTACTAGATAGAACTAGTAATATTAGATGATTCATGATATTAATTCCAATCGCTTACTATTAAATTTTAAACTAAAACTCTCCTCACGGCCATTTAGCGATCACATAAACCAGTTGAAAATTGAAAATGAATATGAAAGATAATTCATTTCCTTAGATAATGCCAACGTTTCGGACACTATATGTGTCCATCATCAGGGCAATTTTTTATTGTTCTGCGAGAAATCAAACAAAAATTTACAATTTCAGTCTATCAATATAACATTCAAGAAAAACAAAAATAATAAATAATAGAATTTCATAATTTACCTAAGTTTTAAGATTTGGACGTCGAGCTGACCTTATACTGAATGAGCTGAAGAGAAATTTGCAAGAAGAGATGAAACTTACTACTTCCAAGGTTTTTCTTAACTCTTGTAAGAGCGAAAGGTTGATCCTGAACCATATTAAATTTAAGTACTCTTTTCCACATGAATTTCACAATTTTTAAAATTAAGCAAAAGCACCAACGATTATTTTTCAAAGTTCAAAATAGCATTTCATCGTTTACCATGATAAAAAAAAAAACAAAAAAAAACATATTTCGGCGTCCTACATACTTCCATCTCACTCGGTTCGAACGAGCGCACCCATCGTGATTGCAATAGATCCTTGGAATTTCTGAAGAAAAGAATAGGTTTTTTAAAAAGTAACTTCTGTTTAATAATACCTCCAGGTATTGTTCATAGTTTTTTGACTAAATAGATTGTCTTAAACAATTTTCAAAAACACGAAGATATTAAATTTAAAAGGAAAATTAATAATTTGAAATGTGATAAATTTAGACAAAGATTTTTGAATAAATCAATGAATAATGGACTTAATATTAATAACCAAAAAGTCATAAATATTATGAATGAAAAGGTTGAATTTAGATCAAAATGGATAAAAAACTTATCGAATGAAGTGTTATCTCAAGACATTAGTAATGTAGTTATGCTTGGGCCTAATTTTGGAATTCCTGAAAGTTCTAATAATATGAGATGAGTCACATACATTACTGAAATAGAGAGAGTAGCAGTCAATATTGAAGAAGATAAGGTCATTGATTTCAAAAATTCAATGGTAGATTGTTTAAAAACTCATTTAAGTAAATTAAAAGTAGAGATGATTCCGGAAAAAATTATTAGGACTGGTGATTTTTTGAAAAAACATAGTAATTTAATCGTTACTAGAGCTGACAAAGGTCAGGTTTCTGTTATTCTTGAAAAAAATGATTATATTAATTTTGGCACTCAAATGCTCAATGATACAAGCACTTATTTAGAAAGAAAAAGAAGTACATTGGTCAATTAACTTTTGACAGCCTCAAAATTAGTCATTGTGTAATTCCGAAACTTCATTTGCTTCCGAAAGTTTGTGAGAAGTTAAAATAAATGAATAAACAAAACGTAAGAATTAATAAATTATTTATTTTATGATAAAAGTATCAGTCGGTAAAATCACCCGGTGATTATACCAGAGTAAGTCGAGAAGTCACCGGTAGGGTACGCATGAGCGCCAGTCTCTCTCGCAAGTCAAATGTGGGCTCAGTGGTATTAAATTCGGGTGAGGAGAGCGAAAATTTAATTCACCAGTGCACAGCACCAGTGCACTTCGACTGTAAGGTCGTGGCAAAATATTCTGGTACACTTTTTGGGTGAGTAATTCTGAAAAGGATTAATCACGATCTTTGCAAGACGCCTGCTGGCGTTGGTAGAATCGATTTTGCAAGACACCTGCTGGTGTTGGTTAAGCCACGGAAAAGGGGTAAAATCGCGGATGTAGTTTCGAGGTTAGAATCACTCTTTTGGGTGAAATCTCGTCATTGCTATTCGAGTAGTTGGATTGGTAAACAGTTGAGACCGCCGTGGGGAAAGAATGAGAGTACCGATTAGAAAAATAATTATTTTCATATCTTGTGGGGGAGTAATAACCGCGGGATTGATGTTAATTTATTCAATGAGATTCATAATCTTCATTTGTTTAATTTTGATGATATTATTGGATTGGAGTATTCCAAAGAATAGGGTCCCGATGCGTAAAAGCAGTGGCCCTCTCTGAGGAATTATTTCAAGATTATCTCTAATTGAGTAGTTGGGGAAAATTTACCGGAATTGCTATAGATCTAGAAACGAGTTATTTGAGTATTGAACCGATATTTAATTGAAGAGTAAACCGATACAAATGGTCACGAGTGTAGATTAATTTGTATCGGCCACCGGAAAAAGTAACTTCTCTCTCCCTACAACTGAGCAAACTCCTGTTTTACCGATCGAACCGTACCGAAATAAACCTGAGAAGTAGGAGGGGAGTGATTACTGAGAAATAAACCGAAAACTGACAATTGTCAAGTGAATAATGATTGTAACTGAATGTAATGAATAATTCTTTTGTTCAAATAAAATACACGGAGACTTATCTGTAATTGACCTGAGTTAGTGTTTCATTTCTGAACCCTGGCACTGAAGCACCGCGGCAAATTAATTAAGTAATAAATGAGCACTAAAAAAACCTTGAATAATTATTTCTATTCTATCAATTAACTCAGTAACATTAGAGGAGAAAAAGGTCCATTACAAGTTCAGAAACCTGTGTTAGCATTTAGACCAATAGTTTCATCCATACATGGTCCTCTACCCTTCGGAAGGGCATGTGTTATGGACACGTGTTACCTCCTCGGTTCCATGTCTGGACAACACAAACAATAATAACACAGAAAAAAATACCACAAACAATAATAACAGAGGCAAAAAAATCACAAAGCAATAGAAATACATGAAAGAAAATTTATTTCACAATTTATCAAGAATCAATTTATTTCACAATCAATAATTTTACCAGTAGATTCATCTCATTATCAAATATCACTTCATTGCACAAACTCACGGGGCAAGATTGAATGCAATACCCTTCAAATACTCAATACAATCCCCATCAGCCTTGTACCCATCCACAACACATTCCAATCTCTCGTCAAGATCATGATAATTCTTTCGTTTCTTTGATGCAATGGACCTTCCAGCAATATGCTGATCCAACAATACTTCAGTTAATTTTTGTTCACTTTGCAGTGCCACAATAAATTTCCCAACACTAGCATGAGCAGCAGACACTCGCTGATTGAAGGCATTATGCCAACCCTCAACTGCGTTATTAGTGCGGGCGAGGTGATTTTTAACAGCTGAGTGCACATTCCAGAAATGTATCGAAAAAGTTGGCTGACGCCAAGAACCACGATGCATGTATCCAATCCATGTTTCTTTCATGTATTTAATAACACCAGCTAGATCATCAGAGTTATCAAGAAAATATTTCGTAGCAATGAGTCCCTCAAAAACCGTAATCACATCTTCAAGGGGTACAAAAGCCAGTGCCATTAACATTTAACATTTTAAACATATTAACATTTTAATATGCAATGCAAAATTCTCATAATTCCCATACCGTTTCTTCAGACCAGAAGTTTGTAGAAAGCGTATCATAGACTGCGTGAAATGAAAAAAACATCCTTGTACAGATCCGTCTGGGAATTGATTTACGACTGCATTAATAAATCCTAACTCGAAATTAGTAACAACCACTTCAGGATTCAATGCAGGCTCTTTCTTTTTAAGTTTCTCCAAAATTTTAATATACAAATTCTTGGTTTTATTAGGGGCCAAGACATAAACCAACGGTAATACTTTGTTATCGATCATACCATGAATTGTATACAGCTGGCTGAAGATTGTTGGCACAGAAAGAAAAGTACCATCACAAAACCAATGTTTACAACTTGCCAGGCAATGCAAATTCCCCTGTGTAGAAAAGATTAAGAAACGGTTCTTGTCTCCACCACTGTCATACAACAAAAATGGCAGACAGATTGAGTTTGCGTTTGACTCGACAGATTGAGTTTGCGTATAAGACTCAGTGAGTACCAACTCCTTTCGAGACGATGGTGTTGGTAATGGAGGATTAACGGCTTGTCTCACCTTTTGTACCGTACAAGCTAGCCGATTCATAGGGGGCAATTGTGCTGACGTTGATGACGAAACATTAGCCACTGCCTGACTCACAATAGCACTGGTCGCAGTGTTATTAGTCTCACGAGCAAGCTGTTTCATTTTATTAACAACCTTACGAGCCTTCACATCAGAAGTATTAGCCAAATGAGTGTGTCCTTCCTCTGATATTTTAATAACTTTCCCTATAATCAATGAAAAATATTATAATATAAATCCACACAGAAATATAAAAGACAAATTACCTTCAGGAGTGGCTGTTGTAGTGTGAATAAGACAGCTGCATTTTTTATGTTTCCCATATTCAATACACCTCCAGGTCACTTTAAGGGGCCCAGAACGAATCACTTGATACAAATAACTTTTGTGATTTAATAAAGGCTTACCCTTCTGGCTCACAACGAAAGACAGAGGCATCGTATCGCATGACTAAATCCCAATGGGATACTGACACGAATAATACAATTCCAAAGCAACTGAGTGATTATTGCCCCTTCCACATTTAAAATATTAAGAATATTGAAACGAAGAATATAATCACAAAGGGACAGAGCGATTATTCCCCCTTCCACAATCGGTCGAGTATTTCCCCTTCTCCTTGTTTATTCGCGAAGAAAATAAATTCCACGACGAAATCGGTATTTTCATAGAATATCCTAATATATATTATTATTACTCCGTGATATTTATTAATTGGTTATTTTTGCTTGAGTTATTTACGCCTGTGTTATTTTTGCCGGCGTTATTTTCACCTGTGTTATTTTTGTTTGTGTTATTTTTATGTGTTATTTTTGTTGGTGTAATTTTGGCATGTGTTATGGACACGTGTTACCTCCTCTACATGATCTTGGAAGATGAATTAACAAAATTCTTTCTCCCATGCCATTAAAACACAGTTCACATTTGAAGAATAGCTTGGACTTTGTGACTAAGATGAGGAATGTTGAAATCCCTGAAGGTTACATGTTAATTTCTTTGGACGTTGAGTCATTATATACTAATGTTCCATTGGAGTTGATTGCAGATGCAATAACGAGTAGAAGAAATTAGCTGAAAACCAGAATTCCTTATTAACAGATCATTCATGGAATTGATGTTGTTATGAATAACACATTCTTTTCCTTTAATCGAACTGTATACAAGCAAATTTTTGAATTACCCATGGGTTCCCCCTTGGCTCCTGTATGTGCTGACATTGTCATGGACAGACTAGAGGGAGCTTGCTTAAACAGACTGAGTTTTGAGGTTTCTTTTTTCTATCGGTATGTTGATGATATATTCACTTGTGTCCCTAGGAATGGGGTTGATGAAATTCTTCATGTCTTCAATAATTTCCATCCTAGAATTCAGTTCACGATTGAAAGTGAAACTAATGGTTCTTTACCATTTCTTGATATCTTGGTGCTCAGAGAGAATACTAGAGTTTTCTTTAATTGATATCGTAAAAACACACGGTCTGGTAGGATGTTAAATTTTAACTCCCAACATCCAATATCACAAAAAAGTGCCGTTGTGAAAAATTTGGTAGACAGAGTGTTGGTTTTGTGGAAGCCAGGTGAAGTAAAATAAAAGACATTTATTAGAGCATCTGAACTTTTATTATAAGAGACGTGTTCTCACTTAGAGAGCAGTCGAAGAACTGACTGACGAACAGAATAAAGTCACAAAGACCATAGAGTCGATATCATGGTTTCTTTCTTTTAATGCGACGCCATGTGTTTATATTATTTAATAAACATTCGTCTGGAGTTCGTCGTAAGACCTCACAAGCGGTCACTCCAGGAAATACAATCTCAGTAGAGAGTAAATAATAAATAATACAGTTCAGTTTTAATTAAATTATTTTTGCTCATATCAATACTCCCACTCAAAAATAATGTTGATTGAAAATAATAGTGAAGTATGTAGTTTGTTATATCGGGGAAATCATGTAGATGGTCCAATATTTGTTGCAAGGATTGGGGAAAACCCCTTTCATTAAAAACCCAATCAGACCAGAGTTACAAATTAGAGATACACGAAAAAAAAAAAATTAACATCTGTTTGTTTACATCAGGTTTCAGTTTATATCTTAATCACTATAATATCATTTTAACAGTTTCAAGAGTTCAGACTTCATCCAGGCCAATTTGTTTTCGGATGCTCAAGAATTGCGTAGCTGGTAAAGGTTTTGTAAAAGCATCCGCCAATTGATCACCTGTGGGAATATATTTCAAAATTACTTTCTTTTCTTCAATCTTGTCTCTTGAAAAATGATATTTCACATCAATATGCTTGGATCGTTTGTGGTCTGTTGGATTATTAGCAATAGCAATGCACCCATTGTTATCTTCAAAGATAGTTATGGGTTTCAATAATTCCACTTTGATACTAGTCAGGAGGTATTCAAGCCAGCAGGCTTCTTTTACACCTTCAAATAGGGCCATATATTCTGCCTCCGTAGAAGAAGTTGCAACTGAATTCTGCCTTTTAGAATTCCAACATATTGTATTAATGCCAAATAATTTGAACAAATATCCAGTCGTGCTTCTACGATCTAATTCATTTCCTGCCCAATCAGAATCCACATAACCGATCAACATATCTTTGTATTCATTTTTCCTGAAAATTAATTTAATATTTAGTGAGCCTTTAACGTAACGTAAAACTCTTTTCAAACATTTCCAGAGCTCCTGATTTTTTTTTACTTGAAATCTACTTAATAAATTAAGAGCTGCGCACAGATCAGGACGTGTACATAACATCGCATACATTAAACAACCGATAAGATTTTTACATGGCGCGTCAAAATATTCATCAGAATTTAAAGCTGTAAAATTTAATTTTGGCTCCAATGGAGTACTGACAGGTTTACAATCATTCATTTTAAATTTCTTCAAAACATTTTCCAAATATTTAGATTGATCTAACGTGATAACTTCGTTTGTCCTTTCAATATTTATGCCCAAAAAGAATTTTGCTTCATTCATATCTACCATGGAAAATTGTTTCATCAAATATAATTTGAAATTTTTTAAGGTACTTTCTTCAGAAGTAGCAATTAATAAATCATCAACATATAGTATTACATATATATTTTTAGTACAATGACCTCGATCAAGGAAATATAAGCAACGGTCAACAGAAGAATTTTTAAATCCACGTTCTTTTAGTACTTGATCAAAATATTGAAACCAGCATCGAGCTGCTTGTTTCAAACCGTATAATGCTTTGTTTAATCTACATACATCATTTTTATTCGCTTTTATACCTTCTGGCACGCGCATATAAATTTCCTCTCGTAAAATACCGTTTAAAAAGGCTGTTTTGACATCCATCTGATGTATCAATAGATCATACTGATTAGCAAGAGCTAGGATTACTCGAAGAGTAGTAATTCGTGCGACAGGTGCAAATGTCTCATCATAGTCTAGCAAATATTCTTGACTGAAACCTCGTGCGACAAGTCTCGCTTTGTATTTAGAACGGTTTCCATTACTGTCATTTTTAATTGTAAATAACCATTTGCAATCTACAATGTTTTTATTATCTGGACGTGGAACTATGTCCCATGTTTTGTTTTGCTCAAGTGAATCGATCTCATCTTTTATTGCATTCTCCCACTGAAGTCTATCAGGGCGAGATTTTATCTCTTGATATGAATTGGGAATGTCAGAAATAACCGACTGTGCACTTAAGTGATAACAATGCTCTTCGTTATATGAAAAACTAGGCATGTTTTTAATTCGTGCACTCCGTCGTGGTTCTGTTTCATTTTCTTTGGGTTGAGAGTTTATATCAGTGTGCAATGTTTCATTAACTTGATATGTTTTGATTACATATTTGTTGATTTTATTGACTTTATCTGTTTTGGTGACAGATTTATCAATTTCTTCAATTTGATCTGTTTGAATTTCAGACCTTTTGTTGTCATTAACTCCATCTGTTTCAGTTACAGATTTATCAATGTTACTCTCATTATTTATGCTGATTTCAAAATTATCATCAGTTTTCTGTCTTTTTATTTGATTTTCATTATTTTGTGCAGGGGTTCGTGAAAGGTTGAAATTACCCTCATCGAAAATAACATCGCGAGCTACAATACATTTATTCGTCTCTACATTTAGTACCTTATAACCATTTGGTTGATAACCCACGAGTATACCTTTAAATGACTTTTTATCGAATTTATTCTTTCTCGTTTTGTCATGCACATATACGGTAGAACCGAAAATTCTAAGATACTCGAGTTTAGGTTTTTTGTTATGCCATAGTTCATACGGAGTTTTCGGATCTGAAATAGCTTTAGTTGGTGTTATGTTTAGTAAATATGTTGCCGTCAGAACCGCTTCCCCCCAGAACTCTTCCCCTAAGTTTGCACCGTGTACCATCGCGCGTGCTTTTTCAACCAATGACCGATTCATTCGCTCGGCGATAGAATTTTGTTGGGGTGTATAAGGTACTGTGAGGTGGTATTGTATTCCCTTTTGCACGCAGAAATCTTTGAAATCGTTTGACAGATATTCTCTTCCATTATCACAATTGAGATTAGCAATTTTTGAATTGAAATGAGTTTCACTTTTCGTTACAAAATCTTGAAATGCATTGAATACCCCAGATTTATGACTCAGTAAATAAACAACGGTATAATGAGTAAATTCATCTATAAAAGTCACGAAATAATTTTTGTCATCGATGGTTGTGGGTGTAATTGGTCCACACACATCCGAATGAATCATGAATAGGGGTCTTGTAACGTGAGATCGGTCTCTCGCTCTTGAAAAAGGGAGACGGGCTTGTTTCCCATATGCACAAGCTTCACAAAAATCGTTTGTTGGATTTATATTTTCCAAGCGTTTACTATCAGAGAGAAGATCATTTCTTTTTAACTCTAGAAATTTCGATTTCTCAATGTAGCCTAAACGTTCGTGCCAAAGTTTATATGGGTTTGATGTGTTTTTGTCTACATTTACTTGATTACACATCTTTTTAGATATTACAAAATCAATACATGTTAAATTGTGTAGTGACTTACCAGTTGCAATGATTTTGTCACCTTGTTTGATTGTTACTTGCCCATTTTTCTCGAAAATTACTGTCATACCAGCTTCTTGAATGCGGCGTACTGATAAGAGATTATATGGAATCTCAGGTGAGTAGAGGACGTCTAGCAGATTTCCAGATACTCCTCGATTTGTCTTCACAGGGATGATTCCTCTCTTCGTTGCAGTGATGACATGGTCTTTCTTTGCCACAGTAATTCTGATGGGTACCTCCAAGTCTGTTACAACTGAAAAAACATCGACTTGATTAGTCAGATGATCAGTTGCACCAGAATCAAGAATGAATGTCAACTTATCTGGAGCTGTCATTTGATCATCGGGTCGACACTGCACGCCACTCATAAAAGCAAAGCCGTCATTGTTCTCTTTAATCATAACACTCTGGAGCGTTCGTTGACGGTCGTTGGATGTTTGTGTTTGTCTTTTGAAATAGAAACAATCTTTCTTCTCATGATTTTTACGCCCACAATGATCACAACTTTTCATGGCTGTGTTGTGATTATTCCTCTTAAAATTGTTCTGTTTTACAGAATTGAAACCACGTGTGAATTTACTTGATTGTCGCTGTTTGAAGTTCTGTCGATGATTTTTGAAATTTCTGCGCATTCCACTGTTTTGTTTATGTGTACGGTCTTGCTGTTGAACTTCAGCTTGTAACACTTTTCCACTTGTATCACGTTTCTCACGTTCCAATTCCACTTCATGGTCCAATAATCTGGTTTTGACAATTGATAGAATTAATTGATCATCAGTCATTGTTTTAATCACAGTAGTGATGGGATCATACGACTTGGGTAATGTTTGGAGCAATCTCGCCACTACACTTGTGTCATTCATTACTGCTCCTGCCGCCAGCACATCCACAATCAGTGACTCGAAAATTGCAAAATGTCTTGCTAGGGGCATGTCTTCCTTAAATTTTAAATCCAATAATTGCCTGTCAATGGCAAGCTGTGTGGCCAAGCTTTTTCTGTCGTAAGTTGCATTGAGTTTCTCCATCACTTCTCTCGCATTGTCTTTCTCTTCAGCGAATCCCATCATAGAATCACTCAAATATTCCATGATGATTCTCTTTGCAATTTTCTCCTTCTTCAAAAAATCAGCACTTGGTGCCTCAGGGCGTAAGTCGTCGATAACTGTCAATGCATCTTCTTCATCGATGAGAGCTCGAACTCTTCTTTTCCAGATGGAATAATTTTTACCATCAAAAGGAGTAATGTTCCTTCTTTTGTACTTATTATTGTCCTCTTCACTCATTTTCATCACTTGAATTTTCACCCACTTTTATCAGTAATAATTTTCACTCACTTTTATCAATGATAATTCTCACTCACTTTTATCAGTAATAATTTTCACTCACTTTTATCAAACTATCAATAGTCACTATATTTTCAGAAATATTTATTTTTGTAAAAATGAGTTTATTAAAAAAAAAAATAAATTACAGGTCACCTTGTAAAGGAATAAAATTTATTATAGATCGATAAAGAAGGAATTTTCATATCCCATATGATTCAATCAGACGGCACCTCATGGGTGAGAGGAGTCGCTATGAGAGCCTGTACTCGCTCTCTTGCCCGGTGACCGTCGTGCTGAACGCACACGTTTCTCTCTAGTCTCCAGTGAAATTCATTTTTCATTTATTCATTTCTGTTATTTATGTCTTTTGTGGGTACCCAAATATTTATTCAATTTAAATTACATGGTCACTGGAGCAAAGCATCGCCTTTCGAACTCATAAAAAGAAAATCGAGATAAGTACTTTTTATTTATTTGAATTATTTCTTGTTTGACACAAAAAAATCTAGCCATCCCCATACTCTATCTCGTCTGGTCAATAAAATTAGTGAATACGCGGTGAAAATCTTATTTTCAATATCTCATTCATTCTAAATGACAAAAATTAGTTAAGTAATATTCTAATGACCTTGAAAAGAATAATAGTTTAAGTTAATACCGATTAATTTATTTTACGAACGTCTTTTGAGCAATTTATTTAATATATGAACTGATGATACTAATTAATAAGAGATATATCTTGAAACGATGAGGATAAATGGCCATAATTAACAAATGAATTATTTTTGAAACGATAAATGATTATTTTTTCTAATTTAAAGTGTAAGCATTATTGAGATTATATTGAGACGATTGACTAAAATCCTGGAGGATATTTTTGTATTAGCGATAAACATATACTGAATTATTTGAACGAAAATTACCTGACCTGAGAAATAATCAATTTTGGAAATAAAAGAAAATGAGAAAAGATGTCGGTTCGTGAATTCATGTCCCTGGTGAATATATTCTCTTGTATGTTTCTCATATATTTCATTTTGCAACTTTTGGATAAAATACAATTTAACTTTAATATAATATTCAAGATTCACGTGATGACTTTTCAATGAAATGTTGGGTATTCTCTATGGAGAATTTCTGACCATTGTTTTTATTGTACTAATTTGCAAATCGATAATAATTAATATTGAAATTGACGAACATTCAATTTATAAAGGAATTATTCTGATGCTACTGATGGTAATTATGATCAAATTTTTACAAATTCTATTTCATATTTCTGGATTTATTTTGGTATGAAAACAGTTTCTCGAATAAAAGTTCTCGAGAATATTCTAGAAATAAAAATATCATTACAACCTCTACTTAGTGCCTGGGCCCATAACCTGTTGGTTTTGTGGAAGCCAGGTGAAGTAAAATAAAAGACATTTATTAGAGCATCTGAACTTTTATTATAAGAGACGTGTTCTCACTTAGAGAGCAGTCGAAGAACTGACTGACGAACAGAATAAAGTCACAAAGACCATAGAGTCGATATCATGGTTTCTTTCTTTTAATGCGACGCCATGTGTTTATATTATTTAATAAACATTCGTCTGGAGTTCGTCGTAAGACCTCACAAGCGGTCACTCCAGGAAATACAATCTCAGTAGAGAGTAAATAATAAATAATACAGTTCAGTTTTAATTAAATTATTTTTGCTCATATCAATACAGAGTGTTTAAAGTGGCTGACAAGAGATTCTTCAAACAGAATCTTTTGTTAGTTAAGAAGATTTTAATCTTCAATGACTATCCTATTGAGTTCATTAATGACTTAATTAGAGATAGATTATTGAACATTCAAAATAACAACAATGTGTTGAACCCAGTTGTTGATGATAAACCGGTTATCGAAATTAAGAAGACTCTATTTATTCCTTTCTCTCCTCATTGGACTAACAACATCAAGAACTGTTGTACTAAGTTTGACTTGAAAGTAATTTCGACAATTGCTTACAAGTTAGGGAATTTATTTAAAACAACTAAAGATCCAGTTCCAATAAACTTAAAATCAAATGTAGTATATAGAATTCCTTGTAGTAACTGTGCAATGGTATATATTGGACAAACTACTAGGGTTTTTAAGGCTAGAATGATGAGCACAAAAGAAGTGGAAAGGATCCTAAAAAATACCGTTCAGGACTTTCAGCTCATGTAGAAAACAGACATCACACATTCAATTTTGATCGTTCAACCATACTACGTTCAGCTAATCCTGGAGTTGCGTTGAATATTATGGAAATGTTTAACATAAAAAGACATCAAGGTAGAACAGTTAATTTTGTTAATGACTGTAAAAATCTTGGTAACTCTTATGATGGATTAATTAGAATGCAAAAGAAATTAACGATACAGTAATTTCTACATTGTTAATATTCATGTACTGAATGACTTCATTGACATATTATTTTTTTTTACCAAACTTGAAATTTTCATAAATTTTTCAGTTTTTTTTTTTTTGGAAATATTTTTAATCAATTTGAAAAATTGTGCAATATAATGCATATTTATCTAATGATCCAAATATTGAATTGATATTTATAGTTAATATTTCATTATTGGTTTCACTAGATGGCTCTAGTGCTTTACTCTCTTCTCTTTTCGACACTTGAACCAACAGTATGTTGTTTACACTTGTCTTATTATTTTTTGTCATCATTTTTAATAGTTTCACTGGAATTATATACATAATTAGTTTTCTATAGTTTATAATACTATTATGATTCATTCAAAACATAAATTTCATTCTCAAAAATATTCTTTTATCAGTTTGGATTATTGGTGTCTATGCATTGTATTTTCTAGATTAGGAGAGGCCAATGACATGTAATTTTACTATCTTGTACAATTGTTGGTTAATTTGTTCTGCTCCCTTAACATCTAATGGGACTTAGGCAAATTATGAAATTCTATTATTAATTATTTTTGTTTTTCTTGAATGTTATATTGATAGACTGAATTTGTAAATTTTTGTTTGATTTCTAGCAAAACAATAAAAAATTGTCCTGATGATGGATACATGCAGTATCCGAAACGTTGGCATTATTTAAGGAAATGAATTATCTTTCATATTTATTTTCAATTTTCAACTGGTTTATGTGATCGCTAAATGGCCGTGAGGAGAGTTTTAGTTTAAAATTTAATAGTAAGCGATTGGAATTAATATCATGAATCATCTAATGTTACTAGTTCTACCTAGTAACCTCGCTTTATAACAATTTTTTTTGTGGTTATGGCCACATGGAAACCCGTTGAAAACCTCATAAGTCATCAATAATCCGGATGTGTAGAATGATCAAATCATAATTTTTAATGAATGAAAAATCATAAGAAAAGTCGGGAGGATACTAAAAATTTTGAAGATCTTCGTTGCCGTGCGACTTTTTTTTTCTATTTTCCAATTTTTTATCTACCTTGGTTTCCAATTGTCAACTCGATTATTTATTTTGTTATACAATTATGTCTGACTGCAAATATTAGAATCCGAAATTTTGCGCACGTAAAATCAATACGGCGAACTCATCAGTAATGTCACCTACCCCATGTAGTAACAGCCGATATCCTCTGCTGAAAAGTGGAACTGGTGGTGCCTGTCAGAAGCACATGTTTTTTTACTTTGTTTTGCGATTATGTGCGGTCGAAGGCTTGTAAATAATTGAAAATCTGGATGATTGAAAATAGAAATAATTATCTTTTCCTACGGGAATAAAGGTGAGTTGATTTTTGAAATGTAAATCGTTCAAATTTATACGACCAACGCATGTAGTGGCTTATTTGCGACATCTTCTTTTTCCTGTCAGCATTCAATTTTTTTTTGCGAAACTTGTCTCGGAATATTCTATCAATTCTCAATGACTTTTTTCGCGGTACTTTCACAAATCTCGCAGTGACACCACTCGCATCGGGTCCATTCAGCTAGCTGTCAACGTAACCAAACGCAATATAGCATGAAAAATGTATGTGTGTGTGTGTGCCTGTATCGAGACACGAGATACGAGGCACAAGCCACAAGACACGAGACACTAGGCACGAGGCACGAGAGCAGAAAAAGAGAACGGGGCACGAGACACGAGATAAGAGACACGAGAACAGAAAATGTTCACGAGACACGAGGAACGAGACACGAGACACGAGATACGAGACACGAGGCACGAAACACGAGGCACGAGACACGAGACACGAGGCACGGGGCATGAGACACGAGAGCAGGAAATGAGAACTGGACACGAGACACGAGACACGAGACACGAGGAACGAGTCACGAGATACGAGACATGAGACACAAGGTACGGGGCATGAGACACGAGAGCAGAAAATGAGAAGGGAACACGAGATACGAGGCACGAGATACGAGATACGAGACACAAGACACGAGTACAGAAAATGGGAACGAGATACGAGACACGGGGCACAAGGCACGAGGCACGAGACACGAGTAAAGAAAATGGGAATGAGACACGAGACACGAGCAACGAGATGAGATGAGTCATGATTAATCACTACCACACTTTCAACACTAAATGCATAATACACAAGTCACGAGGCACTTAACACGAGACACGAGACACGGGACACGAGATACGAGATACGAGGCACGAGTCACGAGATACGAGACACGAGATACGAGATACAAGATACGAGACACGAGTACAGAAAATGGGAACGTGACACGAGACATGAGGCACGAGGCATGAGGCACGAGGCACGAGGCACGAGGCACGAGACACGAGGCACGAGGCACGAGGCACGAGGCATGAGAGCAGAAAATGAGAACGGGACACGAGACAAGAGACTCGAGACACGAGGCACGAGAGCAGAAAATGAGAACGGGACACTAGACACGAGACACGAGACACGAGATACGGGATACGAGGCACGAGCAACGAGATGAGATGAGTCATGATTAATCACTACCACACTTCCGACACTAAATGCATAATACACGAGGCACAAACAACGAGTCACGAGCTATAAGACATGAGACACGAGGCATGAGTCACGAGACACGAGGCATGAGACACGAGACACGAGACATGAGACACGAGTACAGAAAATGGGAATGAGATACGAGGCACGCGGCACGAGGCACGAGGCACGAGACACGAGGCACAAGACATGAGGCACAAGGCATGAGATACGAGGCACGAGCAACGAGATGAGATTACTTATCATTGATCACTACCAGACTCCCAATACTAAATACATAATACACGAGACACGAGATACGAGATACGGGGCACGAGACACGAGACACGAGACACGAGACACGAGACACGAGACACGAGACACGAGACACGAGACACGAGACACGAGACACGAGGGGGTGCCGTTATACACACCCTTTTTTTATAGCATCATATATATTCTTATAGCACATATAAGTATTTCTGACTTGGCGCTTCTTTCTTTATTTGTTCTTTTTTTCAAATGCTCAGGGGATTTTTTCAATAAAAATTCTTTTTTTTTCTTGGAATTTATAACACCAGAGTGCTATTCAGTCAAATTTATTCTACCTATTTTTTTGAGCCTATCTCAAAGTCAGTAGTTCATGGCCGTAAGTATATCAAAATTCTTGACAATTATCGTTAATGAACACTATTAGGACTGTCGCTATGTCAAACTGTAAATACTGACTAATCACTTTTCAATTCCTCTCTGTCAGAACTCACAGAAGATGATTTCATACACCAATATCATCACCAAAAAACTGCATTTTTTAAAATATCGACATTTGATTTCACTATTTTATTTCAATTTAATTGGAAGTAGCTTAGAATCAGAGAAAGAGATTGATTGATTGATTGATTGAAGAGAGTTTATTAAGTCCTGGGATATTAAATCCCCTAAGGACAAACCATATTTTACATAAATTGTTATAAAAGATCATATTATATATTAAAGGAATACAGGATTGTTTTTCTTATTTTTATATTAACAAGATGTTTCTTAATTTCAAAAGTTCATAGTTTTGTGATCTTTGTTTTAATTTCATTCCAATTGTTATTGTGTTAATTTTCATTCATTTTATTTTTGCTTATTTACTACTTTTTTTTTTTTTCATCGTTCATTCATCCGGAAGTTTCTCTCGCCAGAAACTACCATAATAGAAATAGCATTAAATACAAAATATTGAATATAAAATATAAAATATGAGACATCTAATTGATATTGCACTATTTATTACCCCCGACGGCACCGCCAGAGGGGTATATGCGTTTGACTGAAAGCAGGTCTACGTTTTTGTGCGTTATTCCAGCCTTCACTTCTCTATAAATTGTAACATGACATTTTCGGATGGGGGTTGGAAAATAAGAGTTACCTTCGCCCTTTTCCTTCCAATCGAGTTTTACCCTAAAATTTAAGTATTGGGCGCCAGATCATTTTTCACTGGAACGATCAAACCGAATAAAATTTGAAAATTCACTAAATCGCTAAACTCAAACTAATGTGAAAATCCAAAAAAAATAGGTTACTCGATTTGAAAGGAAAGGTCACGGTTGCCGGTGTCGCTCAGGAGGCTGGGTAATGGAGAGAGGGGTGGATTTCAGTTGGAAACGAGGTGCCGGGCTTGAAACGAAAGAAAATAACACTATCCAAAATAAATTTTACGTGTTCCACTATTGAAAACTCAAGACAATACATTTCGAAATCATATTTTACATTTGTAACCCATAACGGGAATCAACCGGTACCAAATCCGGAAATTTCCAAAAATAATAAAAATAATAATAATTCCTCAAAGACGCTAAAGAAAATAGTAATAATTATTATTTAAGCGGATTCGTAAACCCGCAAGGCCGTTGTATTCAACGGAGCTAAAACAGTTCTAAATAATTTACCCCAAAATTTTAATTCCCGGGGAGATCGGAATTCCGAATTAAAATAAAATAAATCCGAGATTCTGAGAATCAACGGAAACGGAGTCCCAATAAGGGAACGTGAGAGCGAGAGAGAGAGAAGAGAAGTAAAATATACCACTCGTCATACGCAATGATAGTGGAGAAAAATAACTCGGTATAATTAATTCAAATTTACTAAAATCGCGAAAACTCGTCAACCACTAGGCCGATCGGGTCCACTCGGATATTGCCGTGATCCTGAGGATCCACGGATACCACCTATGCATTTTCATGCATAAAGATTGAAAATTACTCCTGTAATCAAGAGCATAAAACACGCGTGATTTTAAACGGCTTACTGGGCCGCTCAACGCGCAACACTTACCGCCGACGCTTGTAGGCGCGGGGAGCGAGAGGGGCGGGTCGACTCACCGTACTGGAGCCCACGCTGCACGATGAACACCGACAGAGAGGGAAAATGGCCGACTGCGCGTCGGAGAGAGACGCCGCGAGGTTTTTCCCTTTTGCCTCGGGATTTTTTATAAAAATAAAACCCTCAGGGGAACCCCATAATAGGGAAAACCACGAGAAAGATTCTCGGGAAGAATCAACACCTCAACCCACACAAATAATTATTTATCTCCCGATATATCGGGGAAAAATTGCGACGCACGTGGCTGAAGGCCAGGGTGGTCGACCCGTCGTGAGACGGAAAAGCCGGCGCCATTAAATTAATGGCGCGGATGAAACTCAGAAAATAACCAAAAACTCACCCTTTTCACCTTCTTCACCATTTTGGATCTGGTGGACTCTTCAAAACTTAATCCGCACACGGGGTGGGAGCACTTAAAAAGTTGACCTGTCTTGACCGGGGTCAAGACGAAGACTGCTCACTGGGTCAGTGTCGTGACACTGACTCGGTGGAAAAGTAGAGGGGAGAATCAGGATCATCCTGATATACCGCAGCGCGACATGCGGATAACCGGCGAATTTTTGTCGCCGTGACCCCTTGAACCGCTCAATTCAATTCGAATTTGAATTGGGGGAAACTCTAACTCTAATAATTTTTATCTTAATGCTTCGGGGTTACTACTCCGAGTTATAGGGACGGATGTAAGTCCCCAAAGTCTCAATATTATTTGTGGCGCCTCCCACGGATCGGTTCTCCGGGATCAATGGAACGTAATTGTTAAATAAAATTGAATAATAAAAGTAATTAACTCAACCCAAATACAACCCGGCAATTCGCAGAGACAACGGTTGCACTTGTCTCCCACGACCTTCCACCTTACCGAAAACATACCCAACTAGTCCCATTGGATCCACTAAATTTTGGAGCGCTGATATTTCAACCAGCTCTAATCGATTCCCCGTGGGATTAGCAAAAGGATGATCCCCATAGAAAAACCGGATGACTCTCAATGTCGGCCCTTCTTCGCGATAATTCTATGGGTCCTCACAAATAATTAGCCCTGACAGGGTTTCCTGTCCTCGGGAAAGAACTCCAAAAGGGTAATCTCTAAAACCACCATTTCGTGGAAAGATAACCGCACCGAAGTGGGAAAATAACCTGAACTAACCCTCTCTCTCTCTCTCACTTACTCTAAACCCATGGACGGCGGATGTTCTGGTAAAGAGGTGGTTGGTTTGCTGGTTGTCTTGGGTGTTTCAACGAACATCCCCACATGTTCGTTACAAAATATGCTGTTAATTATGTTTTTAGGCCTAAAATGAAGATAATCGCTGAAGGATCATTCTTGTCACTTTTTTGTAACTATCGTTATTCTTCATTTTTCAATAACTGGAAAATAAAAAATGATTTTTCTGAAATAACTAGATAGGTTGGAATATCCCTAGGGGCGAAAGATAAACATACGTTGGTAGTATGAATTTGGACGGTTTTCATAAAAAAAAAAAAATCAACTCACTTCATTCTCGTCGGAAAAGATGTTTTTTTTATTTTTTATTCTGTTATCTCCAAAATTAGGGGTTGGGAAACCCCGTAAATTTTCTATGCAAAAATTGTTTCTGAACTAACGATTACGAAAATATTTTGAGTCGGAGTGATGCTCATGGACTTGTTCCCGAAGAGGTCTAGATTTTTCTTGGATCAGTCTTACCTTTAGCTTGCTCGGAGTTTATTTCCTCCTCTCTCGTTTTGAGATTCGAGAGGTTATGTTAGGAGGAACAAACGGGATAGAAATTCAAAATAAAAGTAGTTTGACAAAGATTGAATTTTAACACAGTACCTTTTTATATTCTTAATTTATGATTTACAAATGTCAATGTTACTACAAAATTAGTCTGTATTCAGAGGAGATTTGAACTGAGTGATTTATGAGCGCGAAAGTTTGAATGGATACAGCTTTTACAGAGTTCTTAAAATTACTTACAGATTTGTTGAGTTTGTTGCTGGACTTTTTACAGGCGATACAGCAGTCCTTTGATGGATTTTGGTTTTATATTTATTGATGTATTTAACGATCAAAAATGAGGTTTTATTAAGTTGAATTTTATAACAGTGTGGAGACAATGTTTCGCTACTCACACTGGGGTTAAAAGCACGGCCTAGTTGGGGTATGAGATACTTCCCCGGTCAGACAAAATTAGGATGGTAAAGCGTATCACTTACATCAAAATAAAATAGATGTTATATGACGGATTTTTAGACTAATTACGCACACACAAAGTCCAGAGCGTTTGGAGCCGCGAATGCTCTTTTGGAGTTTGAAGTAACGCGATTGTCAGAGTAATCCGACGCCAATGTCGGTGCGTGAGACTCAGATGTTCACAAAAGCTTATCTTCCCCGTAATTAACCGAGTCTGAAAATCCTTCGGAGGGCAGGCGGCGATCGAACTCTTATTGGAACCACTGACGGTGAGTACCAGTAATGATAGACCTTTTGTCAGAGCCGTTACTGTGGTCCGAATTAAATGGATTAACGAGAAATGATTACATTACGGGGGCATTCCGCAAAGAAGGGGGGGAGGACCCGTGACCAGGAGGTTTCACGGGTTATTCGCGACTGAGGCTTTTTTCTTCAGAATAGAAGCCGTTAATTTTTGATTTTGGGTGTGGCAGAAATTAAGTGGGGTCAAAATTATTGGTGGAGGGGGGAATTTGACGGTGGCGTGATCGATGCACGTCATCTCCAAATTCTGCAGGATAAGGGAAAGTTTCTGGTTGCCAGGTCGATCGCCGGATGCCCAGAAATTCCAGAGCGTTAAAAATGCCATTCTGCATTTTATTGTGGAGTTTATGTTTGATATGAAGGCGAAATAAATATTATTTCGTATGAAAATATATATATGAAAAATTTTAAAATATAATAAAGACGGATATTACAATTCAATTATCCAGATTGCCAGTGATTTACGAGGTTTCGACCGCACATAACCGCAAATGATAATAAAGAAAAATTTGCATATGGTTCATATGAATGGCGCCACCTGCTCTACTTTTCAACAGATCATATCGGCTGTTACTGAACGTGGTAGGTGACATTACCGACGGGTTCGCTTCATTAAAATTTACGCGTGCAAAATTTAGAATTCGAATATTTGCAGCCGGAGACATTGGTGGATAATGGAATGAATAATCGAGTTCACAATTGAAAAACAAGGGAATGAAAATTCCAAATGTGACAACTGAATATTCAAGATTGAACTTCCCCCTTGAAACAAACTAGTATATAATAAGGAATAAATATTGATGAAAATTTCAAATCAAAGAATGCCTTAAAATTGATATTCATCTTAAGATTGAAACTACTACTGGGTACTTGATAAACCTATAAAAAGACAGAAATAAAATGATTAAATGACAAAAACATTGAAAATTAATAATCCCCGACGTTGGAATTGTAAAAAGAACAATAATTGAATATTGAATATTGGAAAAGGGAAAAATAAAAAATCATGAAATAGAAAGAATGAAAAGCAGACAGCAGTCGGGGGGCACATAAAGTCATGAAAACCGTGGTGTCCCCCCGACTGCTGTCTGCTTTTCATTCTTTCTATTTCATGATTTTTTATTTTTCCCTTTTCCAATATTCAATATTCTATTAAAGATGGACAAGAAATCATAACACACTATTTAATGATGAAAAGAATATGAGTTCTATTTATTAAACAACTGATTTAACTCGATACATAAGAGAACGTATTTGACACGTGCAATAGCCATTACACGACGGAGAGCGATCCAACAATCACGTGACCTGACGTCACATATTACACATGCGCGATGAACAACTTTGCTAATCCAACACCTCCTCTCAAAGTTGTAAATTACTTAAATCGATTTATTTATCACTCCAAGAGATCGTATACAACTCCGCAATTTTGGACCACTTAAACTTTTAGTTAATACGTCTGCTGGCATTTTCTCTGTTTCCATATACCTCAGTCTTATTTTCCCTTGATCATACATATCTCGTATAAAATGATGACGTATATCGATGTGCTTGGTTCTGGAATGAAAAGAACGAGTTTCAACCAATTTTTGGGCACCTTGATTATTGTTAAACAACACTGTACCAGTGGTGACTACACCAATTTCATTGAGAAGTCCCTGCAGATATAAAACTTCTTTTGTTGCTTCACACATTGCCATGTATTCTGCTTCTGTACTTGACAAAGCAACTGTGCGTTGTTTATGTGCCTCCCAACTTATAGCTCCACCAGCCAACATAAATGCATACCCTGTGTATGAACGACGATCATCAAGATTAGCACCCCAATTAGCATCAACAACTCCAAAAACTACTTTTCCAGTTTTCTGATATGTTATACCTAGATCCATCGTACCTTTCAAATATCTCAATATCCTCTTTGCAACAATCCAATGAGATTCGTTATAATTTGAGTTATATTGACTCAAGAAATTTATTGAGAATGCAATATCTGGACGTGTTGATACAGCTAAATACATCAATGCACCAATCAAATGCTGATACGGATAAATTTTCATTACTTTTTCATCTGGTACTTCTGGTCTATGCAATTTTTTACCAACATCAATTGGAGTTGAAGCTGGTTTGCGATTCTTCATACCAAAACGTTCTAAAATTGCTTCAGTATAACGACGTTGATTGAGACATATAGAATGCTTATCATTGCTCTGATGAAATTCTATTCCCGGACAATTCTTGATTGAACCAAGATCTTTCATTTCAAAAACTTTAGCCAGCCTTGACTTTACTTCTTGCATTCAGCTCATATTTTTTGTTGCAATTATCATATCATCAACATAGATAGTCATAATTAAAATCTCATTACTACGATTTGCAACAAACATACATGGATCTTGAATTAATTGACGTAATCCCATCTGTTGTAACTCATTGACGAGACAACGATGCCATTGAACACCTGATTGACGAAGACCATATAATGCTTTTCGTATCAAACATACCTTATTAGCATTTTTCTTCAATGCTGTATACCAATTTCTAGCTGTAGACAAAATAGTTTCATCCTGAATAATCTCATCTTTTGAACCAACACGTTTACCAGATATTATTCTTTCCAAAGTCAGCTGCAGACGACATGGGATCTCCATGTACACTGTCTCATTCAATTCCCCATTCAAATATGCCGTAACCACATCCATCTGATGCATTTCAAGTCCCAATTCAGCTGACAGCGCTGCCAGTAAACGAACTGATGTCGACCTCACAACAGGAGAAAACGTTTCATGAAAATCCTCACCGGGACGTTGAGAACATCCTTTAGCAACCAGCCTCACTTTCTTCCTTCCTGAAGGCAAAAGATCATCATGTTTAGTTCTAAAAACAAATCTGTTACCAATGACTCTACGATTGGAAGGCTTATCAACAATTTCCCAGGTTTTATTCTTAATTTGTGATAAAAATTCATCATCCATAGCAGCTTCCCAAGCTTTTACATCATGAGAAATAGCAGCTTCTTCCCAGCACAATGGATCCACAGCAACGACCAGGTTGGCAAATTGACAATCATCAATGTCATCATTTATCTCCTGCTCATCCCCCTCCAACTGATCGTTGTCTGTTTCAACTTCATCATCATAATCATCATCAGGAACACTGTTAAATAATTTCTTTGGCCTACCTCTTTGGCCAGTACGAATGAGCTTAGGACGACCCCTAACTCTTTTAAAACGAACTCCTCTAGCTACTCCAGACGTTGTAGGAGTGTCTGATGGAAGAAAAACATCGTTTGACGAGTCAATATTCTCATTATCAGAAACCACTTGTTCAAGCTCTATTTGAACACGTTTGGGTGCTGATTTCACACTCTGAAAATTATTCTTCTTCGTGTTCTCATTCAGAATCTCCTGATAATCATGATGTGAACCCATTTCATCCACAAAACGAACATCTCTGCTGATAATAATTTTACGAGACTCAGGGCACCATAAACGATAAGCCTTTGACTCAGTAGAATATCCAACGAAAATACATTCATATGACCTTGAATCAAATTTATCTTTCTTCGTTTTATCTAGAACAAAAACTTTTGATCCAAAAATTTTAAAATAATTCACAGATGGAATTTTTCCAGTCCAAACCTTATATGGAATCTCACCACCCAAAATCTTTGTAGGGCATCTATTGCGGATGTAACAAGCTGTATTTATTGCCTCAGCCCAAAAACTCGGTGATAATCCAGCCTCTCTCATCGAACATCTGGCCATCTCTACCAGAGTTCTATTCTTTCGTTCTGCCACACCATTTTGTTCAGGTGTATACGGTGTAGTCAACCTTCTTCCTATTCCATTTTTCTCCAAAAAATCATCCATAGCTCGATTACAATACTCTTTACCATTATCAGATTGTAATACCTTGATTTTTCTACCAGTAAAAACCTCAACTGCAGCCTTGTCCCTCTGAAACATCTGTAACACCTCAGATTTTTGTTTAATGAAATAAGTCTGACATCATCTGGATTTATCATCGATAAATGTTACAAAATATCTAGCCTCTGAAGGAGATGTAGTACTCATGGGACCACAAACATCACTATGAACTATCTCTAACAAGTCTTCAGTACGTTCAGAATTTGATACAGGAAATGGAGTTTTAGTTTGTTTTTCTTTAATACAAATCTCACAATCAGACAATTTATCACCAGAATTAACCTCCATACCATGTACTAACCCCCTTTTAATCATTAACATTAAATCTTTCTCATTAACATGACCAAGTTTACTGTGCCATTCTTCCACACTATTTTTCAAACATACCTTTGATTCAACAATATTAACTTCTTCAACATTTCTAATATAATATAAATCGCCAATCCTATCAGCAATCATACAAATTTTTCCATTTTTATCAACAATTAAACCATCATTTTTCCTAAAAACAACCTCGAAACCATGATCAGTGATTTTAGAAACTGACATCAAATTTGTTCTTAAATCTGATGCATGAAGAACTCTTTCTAATCTGTACAATTTATTCTCATGTCCATTATCTATCTGAAGTTTCACACATCCAACTCCTTCAATTCTTGTCTTATTATTATTCGCAAGACTCAATGATCGGTTTACTCTCGTTAGATCTTGAAATACCTTTTCTCTAGCACACATATGAGACGTACAACCACTATCGAGACACCATCTCTTATCACGTGCAGCTGATTCAACATTCAATAATGCCTCCTCTTCAAAAATTTCAGCAGCAACCTCCTTTTGTTTACACTCCTCTTCACTTTGACCAGCTGTCTGAGACTTCATTATCGCCTGACAATACCTTGCAATATGATCAAAACCTTGCCACCTATAACACTGAATTCTCTCTCTCTGATAACCACTTGTTGACTTCATTTCACCCTGTCTATATTGTCCACCATGTCCAACATTACCACCACGTCCACGACGACCTCTATAACCACCGTATTCTACATATCCACCACGATGATTACCACTTGAAAAACCTCTCTGCTTGATAAACATTGCATCGTGCTCTGAACCATCTTTATCATTTTGTCTAGATTCTTCTTCATCTAATATCTTAACTTTCAAATCCTCAAGCTTTGGCAAAAAATCACGAGACTCTATAGCACACTTAAAATTTACATAGGATTCGGGCAAATTATCCAACAATAAAATTGATAACAAATCTTCATCTAGTGTGAGACCTGTTTCCTCTAATTTCTGCACTGCATCAGACCAAATACTAAGATAATCATACGCATTATCTTCATCTGTCATCTTTGTTCGTGTTATCTTTTTTAACAATGTTGCTTTACGAGCAGGACCTCGAGACTAATGAACCTTCTGTAATTTAAGCCAAACATCACGTGCTGTGTCTGCACCTTTCAATTGTTTCATTTCAGTACGACCCACTCCAAGTATGATATCCGCTTTAGCATTTTTATTCTTTTTCTCCCACTCGGCAATAGCCGCATCTCCACTCTCGGGTCTAGGTTTCGTGCCATCGACATAATCAAATAAATCATGTTTCACCAAAACAGCTTCCATTTGCATTTTCCACGTATCATAATTATCCTTTTCTAACGCATCGATGTTCACATTAGCTCCGCCGTTACTCATTTTTACTCATTCACTCTCCACAAATACACGTTCAAACTCTCCGTTCTCTCTATCTCTTTCTCCAACTACACCAGCACCGGTCTTCCCGAATGCTTCACCAGCCTAATGACTCCTACTGTCTCACTCTAGCAAGTTCAACGGTCTTTCCAAATTGACGCCAACGACCACCAACAACTATGTAAAACTTAGTCTCTAGATTTCACACTTTTTATTATGGAATCTGGGCCCATAACCTATTAAAGATGGACAAGAAATCATAACACACTATTTAATGATGAAAAGAATACGAGTTCTATTTATTAAACAACTGATTTAACTCGATACATAAGAGAACGTATTTGACACGTGCAATAGCCATTACACGACGGAGAGCGATCCAACAATCACGTGACCTGACGTCACATATTACACATGCGCAATGAACAACTTTGCTAATCCAACATATTCAATTATTGTTCTTTTTACAATTTCAACGTCGGGGGTTTTTAATTTTTAATTCCTTTGTCATTTAATCATTTTATTTGTAATCGCTTCTCTTTGTTTATTAGAAAACCATTGGAACAGTCCTTTGTTGAATAGATATTTGGACTTATTTTCTCTTAATTCTATGGGGAGAGAGTTCCATAGCTTGGCGGCAGAGATAGTAAAATAAGCAGTGCCAAAGTTTATACGAGCATTTTTAATAAATAGATCAAGTTGTGTACCATGATTATTCCTCAAGTTATGTATTGATTTAAAGATAAGTTTGTCTGATAGATATTTCGGTAGTTCATTTTGGAGCAGGATATAAGTTAATTTAGCAAGGAAATAGTCACGTTAGTATTCGGGCATGAGCCAATTTAGTTCAATATAGTACAGGCTGATGGAAACATCTTTTCTAAGACCAAAGATGAAGCGAATACACCGGTTAATAATTTTCTTTAGATTCACATTATTTTCATCAGAGCATCCAGTCAATAGCACACAACAATATTCAATGTATGGCCAGATAAGAGCTTTAACCAGACATGCTCTAAGGCTCACCGGAAGGCAGTCTTTATGAGATTTGAGTTGATGTAACGTCATATTTGCTTTTTTACCTATGTTTAAAATTCGGTCGTGCCATTGGAGTTTCGAGTCAATAAGAACTCCAAGATTTTTAACTACACTAGAGTACTTAATCTCAATATTGTTGACAGTAATCTTAGGAATATGTAACAAGTCAATAGAATTGATAAACTTTCGGGTGCCTATGATAATAGCTTGTGTTTTGTTGCCATTTAATATCAGTGAATTATCGTCCACCCATTCACAAATTCTGACAACATCCTCATTCAGTTGTTTAATAGTATTATTAAAATCTTTAGGGTTAAAGTGTAAGTATTCCTGGAGATCATCTGCGTAACACATATTTACCGTTCACGATAGATAGTGGGAGATCACTAGTGAAACAAATGGAGAATAGTGGACCAAAAATAGTACCTTGTGGAACTCCCTTTTTCATGGTAGTCTAGCTAGATTTAATATCCCCATCCCCCAGAACAGATTGTCTCCTATCAGTCAAATAAGACCTGATCCATTTACATGTTGATGCAGAAAATCCCAGTTTACTCAGCTTAGACAGTAACAAGTCATGGTTTACCATATCAAAAGCCTTTCTAAAGTCAAATAGTACCAATAAACAGATCATTCTGTCATCAGCTGCTAATTTTATATCATCAAGTATTTTCAACAGGGCCGTATGAGTACTCATTCCCTTGCGAAATCCCGGCTGGAAAGGGTCAAGCTTATTATTTATTTCAAGGTAATCTATCATTTGTTTGCTTATTATTTTTTCGAAAAGTTTCGAAATGAAAGATGTGAATGCTATGGGCCTGTAGTCTCCATTCTCAGTCGGATTTTTGCACTTGGGAATGGGTCTAATTAATGCATCTTTCCACAAGGTGGGAAATGTTTCATTGTGAATAGAAAAGTTAAAAATATGAAGTATAGGCCTAGCGATAGCTGGGAAGGATAGCTTGACAATCACTGAGTAGAGAGAGTCTGGCCCAACCGACCTTGAGTTAGAGTATCTAAGAAATTTCTCAAGGTTGCTCATATTTATTTCCTTGATAGTAACTTCAACTAAATCAGAGTCACATGTATTGTTATAATTTGAATTGAGAAAGTTATCAGTATTTAAGGCGTTGTTAGTGTTCACAATGGAACTGTAGTGGGTCGCAAGCCCTTCAAGATCAACTGTTAATTGTTGGTTAACTTCTCTCTCCTTACCCACTCCAAGATTTCTCACTTCTGACCATAACATTTTGGAATTTCTGACCTGCTTGAATCGAGAGTCGTAATAATTGGACTTAGCCCAGTAGACCATAGTTTTTTCGTGTCGTCGGACCTGAAAAACCCCGTTTTCGTGGCGCTGCGCGCCACGAAAATAGCGTTTCCCCGGTCCCACGACACGAAAAATAATGTTCACGCCTCGTCATGGAACACATATCACCCTCCCCCACGTGCTTGCCATCCTCGCCTGCGGCTCGGAAGGCAATCTTGCACGTGGGGGAGGATGATCTGTTTTCCAAGACTCGGGCATGAAATGTACTATTACTTCATTTCTAAGTTTTTTGAAGAGGTCAAGGACCATGGTGTCGCCATTACGTCTAAAACTGGCTCTCACTCTATCACGATAGTTCATAGCTTTTCTAATATCATCAGTGAGCCAGGCTGCCTTTTTCCTAACCGTAACTTCTCTGAAAGGTGCATGCTTGTTAAGATTGTTCGTGATATTACTATTTAATAATTCAACTTTGTCATCAATAGAGTCAAGTTCGTAGAAACTCTGCCAATCGGCATTAGATAGGTCCGACAGAAACTGAATTTGATTGAAATGATTAAAATCTCTGCATGAGAAGGAGCGAGGGCCAGGCTTAGGTATTCGTGATACGACTTCAATCCTGATGAGATCATGCCCAGAAAGAGATATAGTGGACTGGAATGTTCTAACAATTTTACTATGATCATTAATTAAGATAATATCTATCCAGGTGCTGGAGTAATTAGTGTGGTGAGTGGGTTTGAAAGGGACAATATGCATATGGAGATCCCCCGCTGCTCTTCTCAAGTGTTTGTTGTCATCTGTTTGCTCTCCATTGGGCTTGAGACCATTAAGATCCATGTTAAGGTCACCAAGGATAATAGTGGATTTATAGGAAGGTGAGAGTCTAGAAAAGGCATCCCAAAAAACCGTAGGGTATCTGAGATGAGGTGGGCGGTAAATAACACTGACCAAAGTCGTAGTCATCCCAAGCCCTCCCACCTCTATAATTAGAAATTCAGGATTACCTGAATACTAATTAGGGGACCTATCAATTACCCTAGATGACAGTTCCTCCCTGACGTAAATGGCCACTCCACCAGCGTCCTTGCCCTCACGATCATTACGTAATATTTTGTAGCCTGGATAACTAATAACGTTGTCATTAATATGAGGTTTTAACCAAGATTCAGAGATAGCAATGATATGATAATTATGAGTATTTGTTAAGTTAATTAGATCTAGTAGATGTGGAGGAAGTGATTGACAGTTAATATGACAGACCTTGAGATTTGTGTTTTGGGATTTATCCTCATCTACCCCCACACCTCCGCACTTTAATTGCCATCTGGTCGTAGAGTCTCCCTTCGCCAAGCCTTTGAGGAGTGGTTTATTCTGCTGTGTTGTCTTCTGGATGGCTCTGTTTCGCTCTCTGAGGGTGCGACTGGAGCCGCTGCCAGGTGATTTACTGTCGTTAGATACAGGAGTCGGGGTTCCAACTGCAGTCTCTGTGTCAGCAACAGTTGTCCTCTCTTGTGTCTCATAAATGGCCTTTACATCATCAGCACGCATAAAAGTGAGAACTGGAGAGGTATCAGTGCATCTACCAAAGACCATACCATTCTTAGTCCATTGAAGTATGGGGTGAGCCTTTCATTAATAAAGATGGGCGAGCAGGCAACTTCCAAATAGCCAATATCAATAGTTGTGATGGTTTTGTGAAGTTCTCTCAGTTTTTTTAAGAATAATAATTTGTCATCTTCTCTGACGAATTCGATGACAATTGTTGGATGTTGCAGCTCTCCATTGGGTAGTTTACGTGGTGCTCTACCAAGTCTATAACAAGAACTGAGGTCTTTTTGACTTAGATCCAGCTTAACAATTTGGAATAATTGCAGAGAAAGCAGAGATACATTTTCATCGGCCTTCACAGGGATACCATTAATCTCGGGGCAATTTTTAAACTGCCGTTGCTTGAGAATTTCAATCTGGAGTTGAGCATCGTCAAGTTTAGCATTGGATACTTTATTCTCAGTCGAGAGGGATTTAATTTGATCACTGTTACTGTTACATTTATCCTCGACTTCACGCAGTCGTTTACTGTTCTTAAGGATTTGCTCTGTAGATTTGGATAGATCTTCTTTCATTCCATCTACAAGGTCAAAAACATCATCGATGGTCCATTTTGAGGTTGATAATCTTTTGTTGTCGAGCGGCATGATTAGTCTGTCACAATAAAAATAAAACAAGCAAAAATAAAAACAGTTGATTTAGTAGTGAGCGCGGAAGCACTTGAGAGTGTTCCACGATAAAGGCAGATGTCAGTCACTGGTATGGGATGTATCGTAGATAATGGTAGAGTAACGGAGAGTATACACCATTATATCGTCCACAGGTGTCACTACCCACGTCTCATAACGAAGCACAAGTTAAGTAGATCAAATAAATTGTATAGTTTATGGTCTATATTTTGTTTAATTAAGACACTTTATTCATTAAAAAACTTCGAAATTAATATTTTAAATTGATTATAAGCTCTCACTCTCTCGTCAGATACGCAATTCACGACTTTTATATGTCACCAAAGTTCACATCTTCACATCCACAGTTTTAACACAGAGCACGTTATGGACAACGTTCTCACACACACAGAGAGAGAGAGAGAGAGAGAGAGAGATTGATTGAATGATTGATTGATTAAGCTTTATTTCATAAGTCCTGGAATCAATAGGATTCACTAAGGACTAAATGAAGAATTTTTTTTTATTAGTATAGGTAATTAAATGAAGTAAAAAATCGTCAAATGTTATCACAAGTCTCCATTTAAATATTGTTCCATTGATATTATATTGACTTCATTTTTCCTCTGCATTTTCATTGGTTTTATGTATTTTGATTTTATTTTTTTGATCAATTAGCCGATTCCTTCTGACAATTATATTTTATCATCAATCATACATTCAAGACAATCATAGTTTTCAGCAGGCTTCAGCAGGTAAAATTCACCCATTGATACATAAATATAAACGTGTTTATATATGGATACATGTTGACCTAGCCTGCTCTTTCGTTACTGTTCCTAGTTATTCTCATCATTTTTCTTGTGTTATGTGTAACAAGACTCTTGTTGTGTTCAATTTTATGTTCATTGTTACTTGTTGACGATCTCAACAGCATTGGTCTCCCTCTCGACTCCTCATTATCCATAACATTCCCGATTGCAGACTTAATATCTCGACCGTTGAGAAACTCTAAAGTGAGCGCACCATCATCGATGCGTCCAAATACTTTTCCAAAATACTCCTCTAAGGGCCATTATGCGGTCCCAGTAGCAATTAAAGCAAGAAATTAACTCCAATGAATTGTCATAACTAGCCAATATTTCGAGCTCCGAAAGTGCTCCTCATCAGGGCTTGTTTTATTTTATAAAGCAAGTTAATAATACACATTAAAGTTCCTTAGTGACGACTATTGCAACTATTAATTACAAATAATAAATCTCACATAACTAACAACCACAGAAAACACCAAAAATAACGCATGTCCTCATTATGAGGTCGAGTTTACTTCAATTAGTGTCAATAACATAACTTAGTAAGCAAAGTTGAAAGATCTAAATCAATAAAATTTAAAATACGATAAAATTTATACCATATTTCGAAAATTTATTTTCAAACTAAAGTTAGCTATTGCAATTAATTAATTTAATTTCAACAGTTTATATCATGTAATTGTAATGCAATATCCTTTATCATAAAGTTGATTGACAATGAAACATTGTCTTGATTGTTCACTTTTTATTCATCTTCTGATTGGTAGATGTATCAATCGATCAATTAATGATTTCCATGACTACGAGAATGTTATCGTTTCGTTTGTATGGAATTGCGCGCAGTTCATGTGTAGTTTCTGTTTTGTTTTTCTTATTCATGTGTAGTTATAACCTTTTTTTTCTTTATATTTTCCCTATGTTCCAGTTTGTCCCACAAGTTTTATATAGCCCGGAGGCAATTTACGAAATATTGCACGAGAAAGAATCGAAAAGACAATATGTTTGGTGAGTCGGGATTTGAGGTGAATTCTACAGGCAAAATAGTTAATTTTAAAATTTTTTCTAATTTGATCCCTTTCCAATGCTTCTCGCGAGTTCTGAGTAGCCGGGCACCGATTATGAAGATATCAAACGAGAAAGAATCGACAAGAAGAATTTCAGGGTGGGCCGGTTTCAGGGGTGAGCCATTCTCCAGCTGAAATGGCCAATTTTGACATTTTCTCTAATTCAACTCTTTTATATTTTTTTCCGCGAGTTCTGAGTAGCCGGGCAGCTATTATTAAGATATCAATCGAGAAAGAATCGAAAAGACTTTATCAGTACCCTCGCCACAAACTACTCAAAAAGTTACAAAAGAATCTGTCGGTGGATTCAAAAAATATGTAATACGATTGGTCACATCTAAAAATCCGAATTTTTTCAATTTTCGAGGAGAGTTCATCCTCCCCTTGAAATGCCCTCCTCGGGCTGTCGCTTCCCAGAGACTATGAGTACCCTTCCCACAAACTACTCAAAAAGTTAGAAAAGAATTTGTCGGTGGATTCAAAAAATATTGATCGTGACAAGTCATCAAATTTAAGTCAAAAATTTTTCACCTCTTCCATTCCTTTTTTATTCATTTTTTATTTTTTAACTTCCCGGGTTAGGGAAGTTATTGTAATCACCCCGAAAATCGAAAATCGAATTTCCATCATATCTCCACGTTTTGAGGTCACCACAACACTCCCCGATAATTTTGTGTGCGTGCGTGTGTGTGTGTGTGTGTGTGTGTGTGTGTGTGTGTGTGTGTGTGTGTGTGTGTGTGTGTGTGTGTGTGTGTGTGTGTGTGTGTGTGTGTGTGTGTGTGTGTGTGTGTGTGTGTGTGTGTGTGTGTGTGTGTGTGTGTGTGTGTGTGTGTGTGTGTGTGTGTGTGTGTGTGTGTGTGTGTGTGAAGGTGTCCGTATGTGGCCAAAAATTTTGGTTTACGATATCTCGTGAACGGATGATGCGATCGAGGTCAGCAATGGTGCAATCGAAGCGTCTCCATCCAACTTAGAGCGGAAAGAATTTTGGAGAAAATTGTTCCAGCTGTTCTCCAGTTTTTCCAGGAAAACATAAGATGAAAAATTACATTTTCTGTTTTTTGTTCTTTTTTTTTTCAAATTTTCAAATGTTTTTCTTCTATTTTTTTTTTTACTTTCGCTGACCTCCGCGCAGGAGCCGAATCAATTAAAGCGGTTGAAGAGAGGCGAATGCTAAAAAACATTCTGAAAATGAAATTATTTTGCTAATATTTTTTTTTCTGAAAAATTTTTTTTCGTATTCCATTCGAAAAACAACTAGTGGTGCGTTGTTGGTCGCTCGCAAGCTCGCTTCCATGGTGGGTGTGACCCGTTCAGGCCACAAAAAAAACTTCTCGGTTCGTCAGAATTGTCTGAGGATCTCCTAGGCTAAGGCCTTATTATGAAAAAATAAAATGGAAAATAAATAAAAAAAATCGATCCGAAAAAAGGTTTCGAAAAGAGTCTGAAAAATTCATCCGAAAAACATGGAAAACGCTCTCTTCGAATAACTCAGTAATGGGTATAATTGAAATATGGGGATGAAAGTAATTACTTATTTAAGTAGTTAAGTAGTTTAAGTAATCTATATCATCCGAAATAATTCCCTAGTTTTTGCTTCCGATCGGACGCATTGCATTCATCCCATTTTAAGGATTTCTAATTCTGATTGGAAATGATGCAGAACGTCATGAAACATGGAGAGATGGTGATTTTAGAGACATGTCGGTACGTCTGTATGTGACAACTTGCGTTTTGGGTAATCTGTTTTTAGAAAATTTAACATGAATAGGGTGAAATTTTTGAGTGAAAATCTAAAATTTTGGTTCATGGTATGCTCAACTTTGTCGCAAAGTTTCAGTCTGATCGGTCACGTCGTTTCTGAGATATAACGGTTTGTTTAAATTTTGGTTTTCCTCAATATATCTCAGAAACTACTACACCAATTTCAATTTTTTATGATGGTAATATGGTATTATGGTAAGATTTTGGCGAAAGCCACTGCGATGATTGAGGCAACATGGGATGCGACGATTGTGGTGAAAGCCACAGCGGTAATTGAATTAATATTGGACCGATATGAATGAAACACTTGAATGCATCAATTGTGGCATGATATGGCGGCAGTCTTCCCTGATATTGATGGGCTCAAGAACGAAGCTTCTCATGGTCCCCATTCAAATGTTTATTATCTGATTCTATTAATTTTTGTGCCATTGGCATTGTATTGTTTAACTCTACATACCCCCAATTTTTGTGAGGTGTGTGCCGCACATATTCAACACCTTGAATATGTGCGAATGTATGTGATGTTAAAATTTTTGGGACACGATTTCTTTTGAACAAACGGTGTAATGTCAATTTTTTTGCTTCAATCGACGCATCTCAATGTAACTTAGAATTGGTTAGTTTTTAGGGACGATCGCCTCAGCAGTTCTGTAGTTATCCGCAAAAAATATGCGAAAAAACGTCAAAAATACGGTTTTTTCACAAATTCCTCTATTCTTCTTAATAAATGATGCGATCTGAAATTTTCTCCATGCAATTGATGTGTCTTTTTGTCCTACGGTTTCACATTCTCATAATTATCTACAGGTCCTTGACCAAGATCACAAGCAAATCCTGTCCAAATCGTAGAATAATTCAAGAAAATGGTTAACACTTGAAGTTATAAAAAATTTGGTAGCCGGTCAAAATCTTACGATTAAAAATATTACGCCAAAATATTACGGTAAATATTATTATAATCGATAATATTACGGTAAATATTATTACAATTGATAATCTCACAGTAAATATTTTCACGATTCAAAGTGATACAAAAAATGTCATGATAGGCAAAAAATGTCATGCCATTCGTAATATGTATATATATATTTGTCCATAATGCTGAGAGATGATTGGGAAGTTAGTGAACAATTGTAAAACATCGATGTAAGAAGGATATGAAAATAAAGAAATAATAATGTAATTTTGTAAAATTGAAAACAATGAATAAAAATAACATTTTCAGTAATATTTCAGATCGTAATAATAAATATTCTAATATTTTTGATCGTAATAATATTTACCGTAATATTTTGGCATAGCATTTTTTACCGTAATATTTTTGACCGTAATATTATTAGTTAGTAATATTTTGACCTGTAATCATAAAATTTTCTTCACGAACTCATGAAATGAGATTGACAAATATGAGAATAAAAGAAACTAGGGGTGCGGCCAGTCTACGCAATTTTGGTGGTCGCTCGCAAGCTCGCTCCCAAATTTGGATGCGTTGAATTGGGTGTGAACCATTGAGGTTCACAGAAAAAACTTCCCGGTGTTCATACCCCAATATTTGATAAAAATGATTAGAAAAAAAAAATTGCAATTTTCGTCTTTTATGTTATTCGGAAAAAAATTAAAAATTACTGGATCGATTCCATCCAAAATTTAATCAGGTCGGTATTAAATAAAGACGCATCGATTGAGAAAGAAAAAAGTCAAATCGGTCCATACGCTCGTGAAAAATCATTGATTAGCTTTTTTCGTGATATTTGGTCATGATATTTAAAAAAAAAAATGAAAACCACCGAATCGATTCAATCCAAAATCTAATTAGGTCTAAGTTACATGAAGACGCATCGATCAAAAAAAAAAAATCAAATCCGACCATTTGTTTGCGAGAAATCGTTAACGAAAAATAGTGTGCACATACAGACACACTCACACACATACACACACACATGCAGACATTTTTGAAAAAATAGTCTAGAACGATTCAGGATGCCTTAAAACGTTGAGATCTGGTGAAAAATCGATTTTCGATTTTTGGGGTGATTACAATAACTTCCCTGCCCGGGAAGTTAAAAATCTACATCAGGATGAAAAATTTGATGGAAAACTGAATTATCATCGAATTTCTAGTTGATTTGTTGACTGTGAATTTTGGTAACACGTCACCACAACACGAACAAAAATAACACAAACAAAAATAACATACAAAAATAACACAAGCAAAAATAACACAAACAAAAATATCACAAACATAAATAACACAGATAAGGATAATACTAATAGTAATTGGCACTGAGGAAAAAATTTATTAAAGTAATTCATTTCGATTGAATTTAAACGTCAAGTTATGATTTTTTAAAAAATATCAATTTAACACGTGTTCTTATCGAAAATTCACGAAAAGTTGGTGAAAACGATGAAAAATGGGTCTAGCGTAATGAAACTCCGGCTATAGGTCAATCGTTACGTCAAGAAGAAACGTTATATTCTTACGCATCCCTCAGACTAATAATTAGTTATAAAAAATGCCAAAATAAGCGAAAATTTACCTTTCTTGCGCGCGCAGCTGGAAAGTACGACAACGTCGCAACACATTCAAAGAGAGAGGGCAGCGCGCAAAATACAAATCTGGGGTATCTGGGGGATGAATAAACGTTTACAGCCGAGTGTGGCCCTAGTCAGCCAATGGTATCAGCCCGTGTTACCAAATTTCTCTAGTTCCCAACGTTGCCGCTGTTAACGACCAGATTTATGTTTTTTTCAGAAATTATTAAATTGATTGTTGGAAATTTTTTGATCGATCCTATGAATATTTATTAGGAAAAAGAGTCATGAGGAATAATATAATGGCACTGTAAAAGTGACCAAATATAACCTCAATGGGGTAATTCAAAATTTCATTTTTTCGTGTTCAGGGGTTGGAATTCCCCAGAAAATCCTACCTTTCCCCTACAACTCACCTCCCCCCCCCCCCCATTGCAATCAAGGCAGAACATCCTTAAGTTCAAATATATGTTATTATCCCGAGTTATTCATGTTTATGTTTTTTTTGTTTGTGTTATTTTGGTTCGTGTTATTTTTGTTTGTGTTATTTTTGTTTGAGTTATTTTTGTATGTTATTTTTGTTTGTGTTATTTTTATTTGTGTTGTGGTGACATGGAACCCTATTATTGAGATATCAAACGAGAAAGAATCGAAAAGACGAAATTTTGAATTGGCCGGTACCAGGGGTGAGCCTTCTTCTAGTTAAAATGGCCAATTTTGACATTTTCTCTAATTCAACTCTTTTCCATTTTTTCCGCGAGTTCTGAGTAGCCGGGCAGCTATTCTGAAGATATCAAACGAGAAAGAATCAAAAAGACGAAATTTTCGATGAGTCGAAATTTGGGGTGAACTATTCTTCAATCAAACTGACCAATTTCGAAAAATTATCTATTTTAACTATTTTGCAGTGTTCCTTGTGAGGTCTAAGTATTCGAGCAGTAAGTACAAAAATATAACAAGCTTTCATATTCGAAATGTCAAGAAATGATAGAAAGTGTATGATTATGCAGAAAATGTATAATTGTTGTGCGCTACAGCGCTTACTGGAAGGTAGTCGCGCGCGTTAGCGCGCATGATGCCCTAGTACTCAAATAATAACAACTGGATGGAAAACTTACAACATCATGTACTATGCAAAAGAAAAAACAACAAATGGTTGAATGTGTGAAATGGACTCGCCTTTCTTGCTTTAATTGCTATTGTGAACGCATAATGGCCCTTGGAGGAGTATTTTAAATTATTAATAAAAGCGATCGTTAATTATTAACAGAAGTACTTTTCTGTTCTTAGTCGAAACATTTTTCATTTGTTTGCCTTTTTTGGCCCTCCTGACCTCGAGAAACACTCGTCTCAGGTGGGCGGTTAATTTTGAATTTACATAGATGTTTGTAGCTTCTTTATAGCCCAGATCAATCTCCGAGACCACCAGGGGACGAGCTCTTCTCTTGAGTTTATGGAAAAGCTTAGTTTCTGTCTGCTAATTGACGAATTTAACGACACCCTTTGGGTGAGAAGGTATACGAGAGTCAGTTAGATTTGCTTGATTTTTTCGGCAGTAGCATTTTCGTATGTCATTTTTGCCAATATCCATTTCAGTCACTCTGGCAATATGAACTATCACAGAATCCAGCTTTTCTTCAGAGACTTGAGGAACACCCAGGATATCTACAATATTCCTTAATTTCTCTTATTTCATTAACTCGAGGGTGCTCCACTTAATCCTCTTCTAGTATATCCCTTTTGAGCTCAGTAAGATGTTTTTCCACGGTGCTCGTATTAAATAATTCTTTCTTTAAATTTTGTACGAACCAATCCATGAATGAATCGAAAGTGATTTCACAAAAGAACATGCGGTATAATCATACAGCTCTTGAATCGTACTGGTATTTCACTTAAGTTGTTATAAAAGTTGCTCCCATGCTCGTGCATAATTATCGTCAGTGATCGCTAACATTTCTATCTTTTTGTAAGCGGATCCTGTTAATGATGATTTGATATTAATGAGCTTGTTAACTTCCCGGGCTAGGGAAGTTATTGTAATCACCCCGAAAATGGAAAATCGAATTTTCATCATATCTCCACGTTTCAAGGTCACCACAACACTCCCCGATAATTTTCAAGATCATGTATGTATGTGTGTGTGTGTGTGTGTGTGTGTGTATGTGGGGTGTATGTGGCCAAAAATTTTGTCCAACGTTATCTCGTGAACGGATGATGTGATCGAGGTCTTCAATGACGCAATCGAAGCGTCTTCCTTCAGCTTAGATCGGAAAAGATTTTGGAGAAAATCGGTCCAGTCGTTCTCCATTTTTTCCAGGAAAACGAGATGATTTTTTTTTTTTTTTTTTTTCATGAGACTTCATGTTTTCGGGGTCGCTGATCATGAATATGATAACCGTTTTTGCGCAAGCACGAGCCTATTTGTTAATAACAATTTAATTGTTCAAAATGGTCTCTTGCAAGAAGGGTTAAAGTTAGCAAGAAAAGTTTGAAACAAAAAATGTTTGACATGTCAAAAGGCATATTTTTTGTTCTATGACTTGGTTTTGTAATTTTCATGGTTAAAGAATGATTGTGGGTGGGAATATCTCAGGCGGCGCGCTATCCCTATGGCGCAACGGGAGCGAAAAAAAAGATGAAAAGAAATATCGCTTTTTTTTCGTTTTTTTTTGTTTGTTCATTTTTCTACTACTTTTGTCAATCTCGGCGTAGAAGCCGAATTAATGCAAGAGAGAAAAGGGGGTAAATGCTACGGAACATTTGAAGAAAATTGAAAAAAATCTAAATTGAAGGATTCCATAAACGATTGTTATAATGAAGGTCATCAACGTTGCAATTGCAATTACAAATGAGATTCAACACTTATTATTTTATCATGAATCCCTTCAATACCCGGCGGCATCGGTAATGTAGGAAATTCCATTATTGGTATTGGGCACAGGACAGTACGCAATTTTGTCGTCTGGCGTTCGATTTGCTTTCGATAGCCGGGGGCGGGGGGGGGGGGACTTTTCACGAACGAGCATCCGCCATCATTCGATAATCAGCTGTGATCGATCCATCTTTGAGGAACGTTATCAGAGCTTTTTTCAGGATTTTTTAAGAATTATCTTACAAATCATTATTACAATTCTTGCCTTCAGCAGAATTGTAATAATCAATAACGAAAGAGAGAAGATCAGTGTCAGCCAAAGGCGACAATCGATAAAAATAAAAGTAATTGTTTGACACAGGCGACACGAAATTGGGAGTTCAGTGAAAATTAGAGAATTGTCTGCTACGTGCGACACCAGACTGAACATAACAAGAAGAATTGTCGGCCATTGGCGACAATCGATAAAAATAAGAGTAATTGTTTGCCACAGGCGACACAAAATTAGAGTTCAGGCCCAATTTGAAAATCGATTTGGAATTTGATTTCTGCATCGTGTGAGATCAGATTCAACATAATAAGAGAAATCGTCGGCCATTGGTGACAAAAACTCGACGAGAAAAGAGCAGAAGAATTTCTCGGAGAAAATGAGGTCTAAGCGACGATCGAAACGAGAAATAGCCATAAAGAAAAAAAATGTACGTCGTAAAAATGCAAAAAAGGGCATGATTCATCCATCAAGTTTGGATGAATCAGCATGTTGTCAAGAACAACATGATAAAAAGAATGAAACAAAGAAGAATAAGAGGCAAAAAAATAAAGAGCAGATGAGAATCAAACGTTCTGATCCATTCTACAAAAAATTAGAAAGAGAACAGAATCGTACCAGAAACCAACACTCACGAATGAATAATGCCTTTAGAGAGAATGAACAGAACAAGAAACGAGTACAACGTAAACAACAAAATGATAAATTCAAGAAAAAAGCAAATAAAAAGAAGAGAAAATACATGAAATCTAAGAGGCAAAATGAAGAATTTAGAAGAAATGAGAATGATAAAAACAGAAAATATATTGAACGTAAGCGAGGAGAAAGTGTCTTCAGACAAGTTGAACGTAGCAAAAACCGAGTCAGAATGATGATCATTCGACAGCGTGAAAAATATATAAACAATGAACGTAGAAACAACATTGCAAGGAATATTGTTCTACGTCAAAATATACAATATGTAGAGAATGAAATTTCCAATAATCTCAAGAGAAATCGCATTCTTCGACAAAATAAAGCTTACAAATCACGAGAGTTAGCACTAAATGTTGCGAGGAACAAATTGTTGAGGAATTGTTCAAAGCACTATAAGAACGAAATTTCGCGGAATATTGAGCGAAATAAGAAGTTGCGATCCAATAACATCTATAGAAAAGCAGAAAGAAAAGAGACCCAGAAACGAATGAAGAAAATTCGCTGCATGAAAGGATATAAAAAGCGAGAGAGAATGTTGAATATCCAAAGAATAAAGAAGAAACGAACAAATGAGCGTTTTCGAGCCCGAGAATTGAAGAAAAATGCAAACTTTCAAAGAGAGAAAAGAGCAATTGATGTATTGAATTTTCGCGAAAATCTCAATAATCTTTTAGTGAGAAATCAAGATACAGATCCAAAGGCAAAAGTTCAACTGAAATTTATCCAATTTCGTGCAGAAACAGCCTCATTCGTGTGCTGTTGTTGCGAAGGCCTTTTTTTCAGATGTTCTGTTGTGAAATTGAATGAAAAAAAAATGACAGGCAGCTGTATCGTCGATGCAGCCGTAGAATTTAACGTGGATACGTCTAACGTTCAGAGAGATATAAGAAGTTGAACATATTGCATACAATGGTTACTGTTTTAATGTCACTTTATCAAGTATTGGTCGGTGATAAGAAAAGTATGAAAAACCAACGTATTTGTGTGAACGATTAACTTTGTCTGTATGTTATTTCGAGCTTAGTATATCAATTCAAAAGTTCTTTGTTACCCATACATTAGCAGTCGATAATTTAAACTTGTGCATCAGTAGTCGATAATTTAGCAACAATTAGGGACACGGATAATTTACTAATATCTAAAGAACGCCGATAGACGGTGTTGAACGATAAGAACTTTATCACAATCACCGTCAAAATGAAACTATAGACGTATCCACGTCAAAATCTGTAGTCTTGAAATGTTTTTCACAAATATACACGATTTTCTTTAGATGTAGGTTAGGATATGCATTACACAGTGCACGTATCCAATTTTGACGGATTATTGGATCAGAGGGTAGACTAAACACACTTTCATTTGGTCCCAAAGAACAATACGGAATTGCGCAACGTTTTGGCATGATAAGACGTTCCTTAATCCTTTTATTAATTTTTTGATTCGATTATTTGATTCAAGTTTGTTCACAATCAACCATCATAAATGCGTCAATCGTAGCCAGCATGGAAAATAGAAAGACATCTATTCTTCATGATGATAACTATGTTTGATTGTAATCATCCATGGATAATTTATCGATGTGCGATGATAAGTTATCGAAAGAGCACAGTCATCCGTCGATAAGTTATCAATGTGACATGATAAGTTTTCGAAAGAGTAAAATGTTTCCTGGTAGATGGCGCTGGGGCATAAATACTACTTACATCATTTCACAAAATCGCCCCCCATCCCCATAAAGTTCAAAACGAAACTATAGACGTATCCACGTCAAAAAAATTATTGGTAAAAGTGGTGGTCCTTTCTTAGCACAAATCAATAATTTCCCATCAGGTTTCATATGCAACACGTGCAAAAATGCTGCATATCTTGGTAAAGTACACAAGTTATCAACAAGTAATGGTCTCCAATTCATACAAGTCCCAAAATCTGTCCGAGAATTGTCTGATCTTGAGGAAAGAATGGTGGCACCAGTATTGAATTTCATGCAAATTCGAGCACTGAAACCCTATGCTCTGAATCTGCAATTAGGCCTGAAGGGCAGTGTCGTGAATATTCAAATAGATATTAATGATATGCTACAGGTATTGCCACGTCAATTTGATGAAATGCAGACAGTTCAAATCAAACTGAAAAGACACGTTGATCACAAAAGCCATTATATGTTTGAAGCTATCAGACCAGGCGTGATTTGTGAAGCATTGAAACATTTGATCACGACGCCATTATATGAAAAGTATGACATTAAAATAAATGAGGCCTATTTCCAGAACTATGAAAATGATGATCGTCCGATAAATTTCATAGTTGACAAGGATAATATCATTGATAATGAAACAAATCCGGATATAAACGGAACAGTTGAGCACAATGATATAGAATTCAATGATAAGGAAAATAAGATGAATATTGATCAATTAATTGATTTCAATCAGATAAACAATGACGAGGTTTTGCTCGTTGACCGTAATGCAGAAGTCGTAGAAAAATATGCACCAGTTGTGAATATAGTCGCTCCTGGACAGGATAAACATCCAATGCCTTGGCATAAAATGGAAGACTTGGATGAGCTGTGTTTCCCGAGAATATTCGTAGGGCACTCGTTCAGTCTACCAAAAGGCATTTCTTATTCAGATCGTATGAAGTCAGAAGCAAGACGGTACGATCGAAGATCATGTATTCCTTCGAGAATTTTGTTCATGGCCAAAAAAGGTTTAGAAATTACATGTTCATCGAGTATAAATATATGTTTAAGACGGACGAAGGAGAATGCTGATAAGCCAATCAATGCCGGAAATGCTTTAGATGTTGATTTTAGGAATAATTTGATTGAATTTGATGATGGATTCAGAATGTTAAAATTCGTCAGATCCTCACCGGCATATTGGGAGCATAAGAAGAAAGAACTATTGGCAATGATTCGTCAATTGGGCAAGCCTACTTTCTTCCTAACATTATCAGCTGCTGAAGGCCACTGGCCGGAGTTATTACAAACCTTAATGAAGTACAGCGAAAAGGGTCACACTTTGTCCATCAAAGAAGCATATGATCTGGATAATAATATCAAGACTGAATTAATAAGGAATGATCCGGTTACGTGCGCCCGTTATTTTGATCATAAGGTCCAGAAATTTATGTGGCTGTTAAGACAGGAGCAGAGCATATTTGGTGAATATGTACTGGAGGACAGCTATGAACGTGTTGAGTTCCAACAACGTGGAAGCCCGCACGAACATATGCTCTTGTGGTTGAAAAATGCCCCAAAATACAATAATAACAGTGATATAAATGACCATGATCGATTGACTGAATTTATTGATCGTTTTCTCACTTGTGAGTATGATGAGAAGAATCCATACATCAAATTGCAAATGCATAAGCATGGTCATAGTTGCTATAAAGGACAAAAAAAGAGACAATGTCGTTTCCATATCCCTTATCCAGTTATGAGAAAAACAATGATATTGATACCATTAAATGAGAATGAAGCTGTACCAAAACCATATCAATCAATTGATGATCTAATGAATAAGTTTTATAAAGAAGAGGTTTCCATGAGTTATGATGAAATTTTGAAGAAATTAGATATGACTGAAGAAGAGTATATCCTTGCGATTCGTAGCACACTGAAACAAAAGCGAGTATTCTTGAAGAGATCTAGTCTAGAAGTAAGAATTAATTCTTATAATAAAGAGATATTACAATTGTTTGAATCAAATATAGATATGCAATTTATACTAGATGAATATGCCGTGATGGGTTACGTCACTAACTATATTAGTAAAATCGAAGGGGGATTGTCCAAATTATTGAGAGAAGCTGCGATAAACTGCGATAATAACAATAATAGTGTTAAAGAGAAATTTCGAAAGATTGCAAATGTATTTCTCAACGGTAACTTAATGTCATCCCAAGAGGCAGCGTATCACGCTCTACAATTGTCGTTATCAAAAAAAAGTAGAAAGACAATATTCATTAACACAGGGCCAATAACAGAACGTGTTCGTATGTTGAAAACTGATGAAAACCTGAAAAAACTTGATAAAGACTCTACTGAAATATTCATGGCTGATATATTTGATAAATATAGTAGAAGAGAAAGGAAGCTTGATAATATTTGTCTTGCTGATTATGCGGCGAATTATCAAGCATGCAAAAAAAAACCGTCAAAAGATGATGATGAAAATGACGATGATGATGAGGATAGAGCGTATAAGCTTCGACTACATACAGCTGTCATTAGATACCGACGATACAGCTTGAAACAAGATCCAGCAAACTATTATAGAGAGAAGATATTATTATTTATGCCTTGGCAAAATGAAAAACTTGAGGTAAAAAATGTGGATTATGAAAAAGTGTATAAAAATAATGAAGAAATCATAGAAAGCAATCAAGCAAAATACTCCATCATAAGTGATGAAGCTATGGATGAGGCATTAGAACAAGTAGAAAATGACATACGTGCAAGTATACATGAAGGAACTGATGGGAATTCTGCAGCTCATAACATTGATATTTTCCAGCAAGATGGGGCAAATTGTAAAGCTAATGAGCATATAAAAAAAAGTGATACACATAAAACTAGATATACTTGTCCAGCCAGGGTAAAAGAAAATGAACTCCATGATATGATGAGAAATTTAAATTGCAAACAAAAAGAGTTTGTTATGCATATATTGAGTTGTTACAAATTGGGCCAAGTCCCATTCAAAATATTTTTGAGTGGCTCTGCTGGCGTTGGGAAAAGTTATGTCATTAACACACTATATCAGTTAGTAACTAATTATTTCGATAATTTACGTGGAGGCAATATGGATAAAATAATAGTTCTATTATGTGCTCCATCAGGAAAAGCAGCATTCTTAATTAATGGTGTGACATTGCATTCTGCTTTTGCATTACCATGTCAACAATATGGGGCACAAATGGGTCAATTATCAAGTGATCTAGCCAATAACATTCGTGAAAAATTATCAAAAATGCAACTCCTAATAATTGATGAAATTTCAATGGTAAGTTGTACAATACTAGGTTGGATCGATACACGATTACGACAAATAAAAGGTGTGAATCAACCCTTCGGTGGGATTTGTGTATTAGCGTGCGGTGATTTGAATCAACTACCACCTGTGAAAGACAAGCCTGTTTACCAAGTTTCAAGACGAAATGAACTAGCACCATTCCTCGACATCAATCCGTTATGGAATGAATTTGAATTTTATGAATTGACTGAGATAATGCGTCAAAAAGATGATTTAGCATTCATAAATGCACTAAATAATCTAGCGCTTGGTAACATGACAGAAGACGATATAGAATTGATCAGAGCACGAGAAATCTTGAAAGGGAATGAGGTTCCAGAGACGGCCATAAGATTATATGCAACCAATGCAAATGTAATTGCATACAATGCATTTAAAATTGCAGAATGTACCAGTGAGTTGGTCATTTCAACCGCTGAAGATACCTTTCCAAAAGATATGAATCCACAAACCAAAAAATTGCTATTGCAATCAATTAAAAAACAAGGAAAAAAAAGCACGACTGAATTACTACCTAAACTTGAACTAAAAATCAATATAAAATATATGATAATAAACAATATTGATGTTGAAGATGGATTGGTAAATGGAGCATGTGGGGTCTTGAAATTGATCACATTCAAAGGAAATAGCACGATTCCTTCTATATTATGGTTTGATTTTCAATTGCCAAGAGTTGGAGTTAAAGCAAGAAGGCAGTATCATGATTATATGGGAAGGGAAAATATTAATCGAAACTGGACACCAATCATCAAAAATGCACTCCAATTGGACATTGATGATAATCAAAAACATCGAATCATGCGACACCAATTTCCTGTTATACCTGCAGAAGCAATAACAATCCATAAAAGTCAGGGACAAACTTATGAAAAGATATGCTTGGATTTTACCAAGTCAGAAAGGCGAACTTTGCCAATGTTGTACGTAGCTCTGAGTAGAGTAACATCATTAAACGGTCTGTATATTTTAGGAGAGTTTCAATTATCAAAAATGCAAACCAACAAAGCTGCTACAACGAATATAGCTTTGAGCGAATTAACGCGTTTGAGAAATACCAGACAATTAACATTATCGTATGATAATTTAATGTGTGAAAATGGCCCAAAAATTGTGTATCAAAATGTTGGGACCTTGAAAAATAAGCTAATTCACATAACAAATGATCAGTGGTTCCTTCGAAGTGATGTATTGGTTTTGAGTGAAACTCTAACAAATGAAAATGACGATTTAGCAATCGAAAATTACCGGATTGTATTCAGATCCAATTACAGCTCGAGTAGCCGAGGATTGATTTGCTATGTAAAAAACCGTTTTCAAGCAGAATTGGTATCGGTTGAACGCGAATTCAATGCGAATGCAAACTTTGAATTATTCACCATAAAAATGGATGATTATCATATAATCAGCGGTTATAAATCGCCGAAAACCACGAAAACGATGTTCGAAAAAGTTCTAAACAATGTTATGGAGAACATCCCAATTCACAGCAAGACAGTTTTGATCGGAGATTTCAATTACAATGTTGTAAATCATGAAGACGACGCAAACAATCCAAATTATCTCATAAATTATCTGAATCATCATCAATTACAGACAAAATTACCGCCATCAAGTGTAACGACAAATCTGAATACACAAATAGATATAATTTTCGCTAATTTCGATGCTATTGATTGTGGTGTATACGAAACATACTTCAGTTATCATAAACCAATTTATGCAATACTAGATAGGAAACCTGTAAAGGAAAACCATAGGATGATTGCCAATAAAGATGACATCAAGAAAACAATGAATTCTGATACCAAATGCATGGACGTTATGGATGATCGGTATAACAACCACCAAAATCTTGATGGATTTAGCAATTCGCCAACTACAGAAAAAGCGGATTTGGATACTGAATGTATTAATGTTTCGGATGATGATAAGAATATTGATGAGAATCTCGACAGAGGTAGATTAGCACCAATTTACTGTCGGGACGATGATTATAATTATGCTATAGTTGTTGAACGATGCGAGGAAGTGACGAATGACGGGGTTTATATTCAAGATTATCATGTCAATTTCTTCCATGAAATAATGAACAAGCAATTGGAAGAACGTGGAATCTTCAATTTTGCGCAAGACGTAGGATTTGTAAGGGCCTTTGTATGTAATCTGCAGCAAATTCCCGAAACCGCGAGCAATATTCAGATTCTCTACGATGGACTTTCGGGCAATCCTAAAGGAGGAGATTTACCTGTAGGGCATTGGGTTTGCACAAGATATGATGGTAATGGCAATGTTCACATTTATGACAGTATGAATCTAGGTTACTTGACTCGAATTGAAACCGATTATCTGGATGCACTTTATAGATTTCCGAAAAAAAACATATTCCACAGAGTACAACAACAAAACAATGGCATTGATTGTGGGGTATTCGCGATATTTTTCGCAACATTATTATGCTGCAATAGAGATCCGAGTGAACGAACCGATCACAATGTAAGTCTTATGCGATATCAAGTATCATCAATGCTCTTAAATCGAAGATTATTGGATTTCAATACGCGTTGACTTGGAATCTGAGTTAATTCTGACTGGAAAGAAAACATGCGCGTCAAAAATGCAAAACATGGCGTAATTGATTCCATAAGTTGGAAAGAGACGGCTTCCTGTCTTCCTACAACGAAGATAATTTTTCTGTTGCTACGGTTTCCACTGAGATGAATTTTTCATCATTTATAATAAAAAAAATTGCAAAAAATATTTAATACTTGTAATGTGTAGAGGCAAGGCTCTGAAGTTCTAAAAAATATCAATTTGACCATGAAAGACTACAAAAATGAATGAATTAGTGGATTGAAAAGTTGAAATTTATTATTCAGGGATTGGTTTTTTTTTTAAGAGAACAATAGATCCCCCGGCGTCTCGCCACTTACATGCTCACTCCAATTTATTATCCTCAAAGAGAACACTGAGAATTTGTTATTTTATTATTTAGTATCCATATAGAATTTAAAATGAACAGATTCAACATGTTATCGATTCTGAGATCCTACTTCTACGTGTTGAAGTTCTTGCTGGGATGGATGTTCAATTCATATCAGTCAAATTTATAAGAATTAAGACACCATTCAATATTAATTCAGCGATTTGCAATGTTATGATATTGAACATTATTGAATTTCAATACATGTTAAACATGAAATGATTCAAGAAAATGAAGCATATTCACTCTTTCTAGTAACTTCTTACTAGGTGGAAAAATCGAGTATTCAAAAAAATTTGTCATGCTTCAAAAGAAGTGAGAAAAGACCCTTTGTGTTCTTATAGTTGGGGAATGAGACTTTGAGGAGTCATTCATAACGTCATCACACAGTGAGAAAACAATACATTTCGGAGGAATGATGAAAGAATGATACTGTTTCATCTGAGGGTATTTTGAATTGAAAATGGAAAAAAGGAGAAAAAACTGCAATGGAAATGTTTCAAATTTCTGAATTTTCAGAAGTTTGTTAACATTCAGAAGCATTTGATACAAAAAAAATTACTGAGGCTGTCGGAAAGTTGAAAATAAATTATTGCGACCCGAAGTAGTACTTTTAGCACGTAGTATAATATATGAATTAAATGTTCCTCTCAATGAATCGGTAGAGAAAAGAAAGAAATGTTTCCCCCGAAAATATCATTGATATATACATCCATAAGAATTTCAATACAAATAGACAGAGCACGGAATTAACCACTTAAATGGCGCCACACAGCGGTGAGCTGCCAAATTAAGAAATCTGGACTTTGATTGATTACCGATATGACAGAATATCATCTAGATGTCGCATATATAGTTCTCCCTATGAAAGAAACTTGCCTCAGTACTCCCCACTGTCGCGAATTCAGCTTTCAATCCATAGCCCCCACCACTCAAACTCATGTCGTTTCTTTCCTGGCATGGACTTTATGGATGATTGACTGGTGTCGGGCGAGACACAGTACGTTTATAAATCTATATTTAGTGTATATCTACTATTAGCGTGTTGCAAACGTTCGGATCAACGCGAGCACGTGGTAAGTAGAGAATTCTAGATTTTTGTGAGCCGTGAAATAATTTTTTTTATCAATTCATTATCATTGGAATGTTTTCGATAACCTAAGACGTTCCATTTATATTTCAGATTGTTGCAATATCCTGTGCGAAAACTGGAAATTAAAAATTTCCAAAAAGAAGATGGCTCAGGCATTCGATGGTGAGTAACAGTGTAAAATGATGAAAATATTTCGCTTTTAATTCGTGAGTGAATTGATTATTTCCAAGGAAATTAATCATAAAATTAAAAAAAAATTGAAAGTAAAATTAAATTTAAATTTGTATTTAGTGGGTGATAAATCGAAAATAACAAATTTAAATTTAGACATAAATTGTAAATTTTTTCTATTCATTTATTCAAATAAATTAATATTTTTACATAAAGAAAAGCAGGGATTAGATTAAGCAGGAGAATGCGGCTGAAGGCCATTTCGATGAAAGAACCAGTGTTTACATCCTGACGGTTTTATCGATTTAATTCACATTCCGCTCATTCTCACTGCGTTGAATAGTCAACACATTCAAAGAAAAAGTTTATGAGAATTGTGAACACCGAGAATTGAGTATCACAAACATCAAAATAATTGTAACAAATGCAATAGAAAATTAGAGCGATTTCGCTAGGGGATTCCATTGAAAATCTATTGAATTTTCATTGTAAATTCTATTAGATATTAGCGAATTTTTCATGAGATATTTTTTTTCATTGAAAATATTCAATAGAAAATTGTTCTATTAAAAAAAAAAAACAAAAATCTATACAGTTAATTTGGTCGACATTTTTCCAAGTAATTTCTCGGTATAAAATTTTTCTTGGAAGTTCTTCACATTGTATTTTTCTTCGTCTTCCATTAAAAAAATTTTTTTTTTATTCCATTAAAAAATTGAAGCGAAAAAAAACTTATAGCAGGAAGTTTATGGCGAGAAAATTCAATAGAAAAATTTCAATGCGATACATGGTGTCGAAAAACTGAAATTGATTGATTCTTCTGTCCATAAAAAAAATGTTCCATTCAATATTTCTATGGGAAAGATCGCGCTGGAATTGGATAAAATTTTCAATAGAATCGATATTAAATAGAATTTAAATAGAATTCTTAGCGAATTTGTTCGGATTTTCTATTGAATTTTTCAATACGCGGAGTAACTTGTGATTTTTTTCACTCATTTCTCATTCTCTCTTTCTCCACAGAGCTCCTAGATCAACTGCAGAGATTGCTAGGTTTCCCGAATGAGGATGAAGATCCTGTGGAACCTGATCCCAACAATGATGATCCATTGAACTTGAGACCAGAGGGGAATCAGAATGAAGAGCAACAGGCTGAAGGTGCAGGAGCAGGAGCAAGAGCAGGCATTGAAAACCTGGTTCTACTCCTCCAACGACAACAGCAGCAGCAACAACAACAGCTGCAACGAGAGCTACTCCAGGCAATCATGGCTAGGCGCCCACGAACACCTCAAGAATTTATAACAATGTTACGTACTTTTATTCAGGCTCAGCAACATCAACGAAATCATCGTAAGCAAATATTTAATAACTTTTGTTGTTCAGTATAGTTTGTTAAATGTTTCAATTTTCCAATTAACATTTTTAGTTGAATAGTAGAAAGGCATCAATCGGAGAATTCTATATACCATATTTTTCAAGTTTCGGGGAGAATAGTGGTGGTAATGGACTAGAAAACGATTTCTTTACGAATTTTATTGATTTCAACGAATTACTTTTGATCGCAGAGAATAAGTACATTAATTTTTTTAAATCAAAGTAGTAATTAACATTTATTTGCTTCTCAAGAAATAATTCTCATAATGAATTCATAATCAGCAACAACTTTTCCCGGGAGTAATTAACTGGAATTATCACGTATAATCCTTCATAAGAAATAGAATTACCGTCCGAAAATTTGATGAGACAGATAAAAAGTGAAAATGATGAAAATGAAAGAACTAGTAGAATTCAAATGCAAACAACTTGTGGTAGATGGCATGTTAAGAAAATTGAAGAACTAAAACAATAACAATCATCAATAATCAAGAATCATCATAACAATGATAGATAATGAGACTCATAATGATTCATGTTTGTACATAGGTCGAGGCAGTAACGGAGGGAACAGTCGTCGATCCTGGCGCGCTGGACGTGGTAGACGTGGTGGTCGTCGTGGACGTGGTGGACGTGGTGGACGCGGTAACCATTCAATGACCGTCTACTTTAACTAAGTCTGCTCGAACCCCTTCTCTTCTGATGATTGGTGAACTCGTAAAAACCAATAGAATGAAAAAAAAAAGAAAGAAAAGAAGAAAATGACTGATAGCTCTTACGATATATATTTGGTGATACTTTAACTGTGATATTTTTTTTTTGTCATAATTATTTTTTTGTGATTTTTTTCTCACAGGATATTATTTTTAGTTTTTTTTTTGTATTTTCATATAAATCCCTGAATATATTCAATAAAGAGCCAATAGAAAAATGAAAGAAAATGTTATGTTATTGATTCTAATGCAAGCAAAAAAAAGTAGAATATAAAATGATAGAACAATAAGAAAATAGGGAGATGGGAAAAAAATTAAATCGAGAGTGTATTAAAATGAAAGAGAGGAATATATCTTATCGACTAATGTAGCTCATTGAAAATTAATTTCTCAGTACTCGAATATTGATTTGTGTGGAGGATGACGAATCAATTTCAAACATATCAATCAATTTTTTATCATATCTTCACGTTTCAAGGACTCCAGAATCGTTTTCGACCATTTTCAAAAAAATGTCTGTCTGCATGTGTGTGTGTGCGTGTGTGCATATGTATGTTTGCTGTATGTGGCGAAATTTTTCGTGAACGATTTCTGGCAAACAAATAGCCCGATTCGATTTTTTTAATAAATAGACAGGTCTTCATAAAATTCGGCACTGATTATTAGATATTGGATGGAATCGATCTAATAGTTTTTCTAATTTTCGCGAAAAACATGAACGACAGAACTCGTGGATATGTTAGTCACTGATTTTTCATGAGCAAATGTTGTAATCCATCACCCAAATGGATACCTCCGGGTTATTAAGATCTAATGAAGTATCCAGTGGAGCTTTATGTATCTCACTCCCCACGTGGAATCTACGACATGGATCTCATTGAGGTGTTGGCGTGACTAGCCAAACCGGGAAGTTTTTTGTGTGGCCCAATCGGGTCGCACACACCATGGGAGCGAGCTTGCGAGCGACCAACAACGCACCACTAGTTTGTAAAATCGATATCATCTCGCTCACCGATCATCGAATTGAATACTGTTTTTTAACTTCCCGGGTAGGTAAGTTATTGTAATCACTCCGAAAATCGACAATCGATTTTTCAACATATCTTGACGTTTCAAGGTCTCCACAATCGTTTTGGACCATTTTCAAAAAAATGTCTGTATGTATGTGTGTGTGTGTGTGTGCATATATATGTTCGCTGTATGTGGCGAAATTTTTCGTCAACGATTTCTTGCGAACAAATAACCCGATTCGGTTTTTTCTTTCAATCGATGCGTCTTCATGCAATTTAGCGCTGATTAGATTTTGGATGGAGTCGATCTAATAGTTTTTCTAATTTTTGCAAAAAACATGAAAAACAGAACTCGCGAAAATGTTAGTCACTGATTTTTCATGAGCAAATGTTGTGATCGAGGTAATCCATCACCCAAATGGAATATCTACGGGTTGTTAAAATCTAATTAAATCTCCAGTGGAGTTTACGTTGTGATTTTCGAATTTTGTTGATTTGTTTCGAATTCTAGATAAGCAAAGTGAAAAAAGTACTATTTTATCACAAATTTTGCATTTCTTCATAACGGATCTCATCGAATTGTTGACGCGAGTAGCCAAACCGGGAAGTTTTTTGTGTGGCCCGATCGGGTCACACATACCATGGGAGCGAGCTTGCGAGCGACCGATAACGCTCACCTAGTCATGAAATATATGGACCTATATTTCCGTCGAATGTAGGAAGCTTAGAATCAGGTAATTTTACCCTGTGTTTCATTGTGGACAACCCCGATATTGTTCGTGCGATTGTTTTAAGGCCGTCTACAGTAGGAGCTGGAGTGGGTGGGTGAGGATTTTTTGCCCTCTCCGGTTCTGCTAAAATTTCAAAATATGCTCCTTCAATTTTGTATCTCTCATCAAGTTTGTAATATTGCCCCTCCTTATCTAGATTATCCAATTCGTCCATGAGAGCCTCAAAATCCTTGTATAATAAATCGTATTTTGCCAATCTTGCCTCCAGTACAGGTAAATCGGGTGGTTTGCACTGATGTAACTGCAAGAAACCTCTCATGACTATATTTTGGCCTTTCCATATTGGCATTTTCTTTGCCAGCTCGGCGGTTCGTTGTAGTTGAGCCTCACTCATGTTGGATAACACAGTTTGGATTACAGGGAAATCACATGGAAGAACCACGCACTCGTCACTGATTCACTCACTCACTTCTGCCTTTTGTATTCGTTGTATTGATGTATTTATTAATTTATCGTATTAATGTATTTTGTATTTGTTGTATTCACGCACTAGCCTGGAATCTGGCTCGAAGTACCAATAAATATGTAATTTAAAAGATTATGAATTTTATGTCTGTTGCTGCTGCAATATACTGAAGGGCATCCTTGTGCTAGTATAGAGGATCTGCTGGCAGTTCGATGTATACAGTTGCATTCAATCCACTTAAAATCCTCATTGCATAGGTTGACAAGTAATGAGATCCGATTAGCGCCAGACATTGCTGGTGACGTTTGACGGAGTTTCTTTCAGTAGATCTCTTTTGTCTTCGAGTATTTTAGTGAAGAGAAATAAATGAGGCGTTTCCGGAGTCGATGAAGGAAATTTCACTTTGTTGAGATTTGATAATCGGTGCAACTGATATTCCCAACCACGATTGTATCTAATCCCCGACTCGTTGAAAATGGAAATGATGATTGAAATTTTGACGTGGACACGTATTACTTTCCGTTTTGCGAAAAAACGAAACTGACACCGTGAGATCGACACCGACACCGGGACACTGACACCGCGATACCGACATCACGACATTTCTAGAAATTTATAGGATCTTCTCGAAAATTCGGGAAACGGTTCCATGACAGCTCATCCTAGGACATTTCATTTTGGTTATTTCATAATCTCCGACATTAGACTCAAGGATAAACATAGAATGAAAAGTATTAAATATAACTCTCAATATCACAAGGATCAATATCTGTCTCTGAGAAAGAAGCTTAATACTCAGATTAATATGGCCTATGATGCTCATGTCAATAGTGTAGAGTATTCGTTATCTATCAATCCTGAGCGATTCTGGAACTATGCAAACTCATTCAAGAAAGAGCCAAATATTCCTGGTACGATGACGCTTGGAGGCAATGTTATAGATACACCCCAGGTAATTGTGAATGAATTCGCTACGTTTTTTAGCAGTGTTTATCAGCAGACTACACATGATGAACCTGCTAGTAGTGCATTAAGATATTTTGGTGCCAACATTGAATTCAGTAATCGTGAAATATCAGATTCAATCAGATCATTAGCAGCTAAGTGGACAGCCGGTGTTGATCAAATACCGAATGTCATAATAAGGAATTCGTCTCAGATCCTAGTAGAACCTCTTAGAATGATTTTCAACTGTGCCATTCAAACAGGGACATTCCCCATGAAATGGAAGATCGCTAAAATTTGTCCTGTATTCAAGAGTGAAGATAGAACTTTGTTCAATAATTACAGACCCATTGCTGTGCTCAACACTTTCTCTAAGATATTTGAAGTCTGCTTATACAAAAGATTATATAGAATAAATTCAGGTGTTTTTTTCGGCCTTGCGGTCTCATTCGAGACCCTCATCAGGACAACACCGAATTGGATCGACACCGAATCAAGAAAGTGACTTTTTGTGATTCAATGACTTCATTCTTCATAGCCTTCATTAAATTTTTGATGTTTTTGGTTACTTCTGTACCAAACTTGGACCTGATGTTATTGAAGAACTTTCCCCGGTTTTCTTGTTTCTGGCCTTGCATGAATGAAGTCATTGAATCACAAAAAGTCACTTTCTTGATTCGGTGTCGATCCAATTCGGTGTTGTCCTGATGAGGGTCTCAAATGAGACCGAAACGTCGACAAGTTTTTCACATCATAATAATTGATTGAATACAGCTTATTTGAGACCGCCACGCCGAAAAAAACACCTGAATTTATTAATGTCACACGGTCGAAATTAATAATTTTTTCCTAATTATACAGAATGTTTTCAACTTAATTGTGTGATGCTCAGCATGGATTTATACCCAACGTTCAACTGTCACCAATCTTGCTTCACTCACTCAATTCATCAACTCAGTAATTGCGAATGGAGGTCAAGTTGATGTTATTTACACTGACTTTTCAAAGGCCTTTGATAAAGTGGACATTGCTTTGTTATTGGAAAAGATTATTAATATTGGAGTGCCCGGTCAACTTCACGCACTACTTAGATCCTATTTAATGGAAAGATCTTACTTTGTCTCTGCTCTTGGCTTGTACTCAGTGCCTTTTAACCCCACATCAGGTGTTCCTCAGGGCTCTAATCTTGGTCCACTGCTATTTAACATCTTTATTAATGACATTGTCAGTGATTTGAATTGCAACTCTTTGATCTATGCTGATGATGCCAAACTATTTAAAGTTATTAGTAATGCTGCGGACTGCATTGACCTACAAACCGATCTTGATCGTTTCGTATTATGGTGCAAAAGGAATAACCTGAATCTAAATGTCAAGAAATGTATGAAGATGTCATTCTATTGTAAAAGGTTCCTTCAAACTAATTATCTAATTGACGGCTCTGTAGTGGAGGATGTTACTAGCTGTCGTGATCTTGGTGTTATATTTGACTCTAAGTTAACTTTTATACCACACATTGAACTCATGATCTCCTCTGCACTGAAAACACTTGCATATGTGACTAGAGTCTTCCGAAATTTCAAAAATGTATCGGTAATTAAGACCCTCTACTGTAGCCTTGTGGTCCCTAAGCTTGAGTATGCGTCGACAGTGTGATCCCCATCTTACCTCAATCAGATTAAGAAAATTGAATGTGTTCAGAGGAAATTTCTCAAGTTCTTATCATGGAAGAGAGATGGTCGGTATCCGGCTAGGGGGTGTGATACATTTGAACTTTGTAAGCGCTTTGATATGTTGACCTTGGAGGAGAGGAGAATTATTACGCTAATTTTATTCATTATTAAGCTACTGAGGGGCTACATTGACTGTCCTCAATTCTTACAGATGCTCCCTCTCAGGGTGCCTAGTTTAAACTCCAGATACCATGTCCCTTTTTATCTTCCGTTACCGAACTCTAATCTTGTCTCGTCATCTCCACTCTACAATGCTTGTAACTATGTTAACCAACTGGTTACTTTTTGTGATGGTCATTTGGATGTCATTACTTCTCCGATGTCTGAAGTCATTAGATTGTCAAATGAATTCGTCCTTTCTAGAAGACCTGATTATGATTACTAATGGTACTTTGTACTTTTATTTGCAATTTGGGATTTTTTGACACTATATTATTCATGTGAGCTCTACGATTTACGATTGTTACTTATTATTTGTTTGTACTTTCAACTGCTGCCTAAATAATCTTGTAATTACTTTGTACATATTTGTTTATTATTATATATGTTTGATGTAACTATTTGACCCTGTTATTGGTGTGACGAGCGTCGAAAAATGCATTAAAATACATTTTTCCAGTACTGAAATACTAAATAATTGATCATTTCCACAATGACTCATCAGTCATAAGAATCAAGTTAACGAAGGCCTAAATATCTAAATGGCGTAAATACCTGAGAGTCGAATTAGACAAGGGTGTATTTAATTTTCGAATAAATAATTCTATGAATTAATTGAGAAGGTCTAAATGCAAAATAATGAATCCGAAAGCAAATAGAATGAAACAAAGAGACGACACCTGTAATTTTCAATCCAATAGAATTAAGATAAAATTAAAATATTTGTATTTGTTTAACATATCTATGTTCAGGGGGCCTATTCTGGTTCGTGTTTTATGTACTAAACGAAAAGTTTTAGTTTCGGAGGTATTCTGGAGTTTTGGTTTTGGTTTTTTGAGGAAAGAACAGATTAAAATAAATAAATAGATCTTAACCGCAACTCTCCTTTTGGTTATTATTATTATTATTATTATTATTATTAATACGTATTTTCTCTCTCTCTAACTTCAATTTCATAAATCCAATGGAAATACACGCCTGGTGACATCGCGAGGTCTGCATTTTACTTCTCTTAACATTTATCTATTTATTTATTTTGATTCGTTCTTTCCTCAAAAAACCAAAACCAAAACTCCAGAATACCTCTGAAACTAAAACTTTTCGTTTAGTACATAAAACACGAACCAGAATAGGCCTCCAGAATTATGAAAACAATTCAAGTCAATTATCATGATTTAAATTTCCATCAATGATAGAAAACTCTGTTCAAAATTATCGAAATTAGAAATGAAGTGGACTTTATTAAAATGTCAACCCAAGTTGGATTATTGATTGGCTGAGAGAGAAAAACGCTTCTAGTCGACATTGCTATATGTGACCATAGCACAGAGAGAGAGGACCTAGAATCGTATATAAAGGAGGAGGCAACCCTAATTTTAAACCACCATTTTCATGGAGAAGAATCGAAAATAGGAGGACAGAAATCGAAATAGTTGTTGCCCTGGTAAAATAATGCAAAACAAGGAAGAATTCTATTTTTAATGAATATCACAGGAGTTTTTGAGAAGTGAGCAAACTCCGAAAAACATGCCCATATTAGGAAATGTAGAAGACAACGTCAACCCCTCTACGTGGACCAATCACAGGGATGACACCCGAAAGATGACCATATAAGGAGTGTAGCAAGTTACTTCACGCACGAAGTATTGATTTTTTTTATTCTCGAACCAATCAGGGAAAGACACGCAAATAAGGGTGAGTGTGTGCCTCCCTTGTACAAGAGATGGGACATGGATGATATATAAAGGGGGACGCAGCCGCCAGAATTAGCTTCAGTTCCAGTCAGTATGTCAGTAGAGTCAGTAGAGAGACACCTGTTCTCTGAAAATTCTTAGTCCTACAGTTTGGACTTATACATTCGATTTCAATTCGAATTTACGTTTTTCATAACTTCATTTTTATAAAAGTCTTACTAGACTTATTTTCAAGAATGGGATCTTTCATGATTTCTATTTCAATTGAGGAAAATCTTTCATGATTTTACTTGAATTGTAATCAAATATTTAAACGATAAATTGTCATAACAATTATTATAATCAATTAAAATCTCGAATTAATTGTCAAAAACAAAACAGCGTAACTCAAACCAATCAACGAAATTGGTCACGTAAGTTACAACCATAACCATTTTTTGTAAACTCATTTCATTTTGTCAAAAATATAAAAAGAAATTTAAATCATCTTTTTCATTAATAAGATCCTTGTGCATCCTATCGAAATTATCTTCCCGTCCATGCTATTGACTGCAAGGTTAGGCTAAAAAGGGAACGAGTTAGTTAATGGGTATTTATGGAATTCTCTTAATTATTTATTAATTAACCTTCAATTAATTGGGTTCTAAATTCCAGCTTTGAATCTAGTGATCTATGACATTTTCCTGTCATTTAAACATTTGATTTATGAAGGTTATTTCTGGGAAAGTTATCACACTTTTCGTCAAATTCACCCATTTCTGACATAACATTGGCTTTATGCTGTTGGGTCTTGATGAGCAATAAATAAATAAATAAATAAATAAATAAATAAATAAATAAATAAATAAATAAATTTCATCTCAGCTATTCCATCTTGAGACAATTGATCCGATGAAATTTCATCCTCGAATCAAAAACTACCCCTGGGGTCATAACTCTGGGCGCGTAGTATCACTCCGATGGCTATGTGGTTCGCCCCACACTCCCGATTTAATCATCCTGCTTCAAATAACTGAGGATGAAATTTCAAATCAATTCTCTCAGGATAAAATGATCGGGATGAAATAGCAGGGATGACATGGCCAGGATTAAATGTTCTAGGATGAATTGTCCTGTCACCACTCCTCAACTGTAAATCTGCAGTCACGAATCTATGGCCGCATATCTTTGCCGCCTACTTGTTTCCACTAATTTCAAGAATATTTCTCTAAAAATAATTACAAAACCTGAATTTCAGAACATAGTGACAAGGTCACATTGCCCCACACATTTGCCCCCTAAAATCTATCCCGCCATCGTTGAGTATACCCTGAATTCCCTTACTATTCTCCTCCTCACCCTTCCCCTTGGAGCAGAACAGTGGAGCAACAGCAGCTGACCGAAGAAATCTAAGCCCGAGCAGCCTGAGTTGTGAACATGCAAGCTGACGAGAGAGAGAGAGTGGACAAACGCAGCGAAGATACGCAACCAGTGTACGCACCGAAAATATATCGCATTCCTATCCTATAATAAAAAAAAAGCACTGTCATGGCGGCCTCCTCAAGTGTCATGACGCACTTCTCAGCGGCAATTTTCAGGTGGATTCTCATGTGAACCAACATGCATACGCGGCCGGTTGCGGCCGTGGACAATGCTAGTATAGGAAAACGTACGCAAAATATAAAAGGAGAGCGGCATATGATGCCCAGTAGCTCCCCCCTTCCCCTCCCCCTACCCCGCGGTGCTCCTATTTTACACGGAGCGATACGTGAGCACTCGAGAACGAAGCGAAGACACACTCGTGGTTCAACAATCTTATGTACCGCACAGTGTTTTTGCTACAAGCATTGTTCATCATTAAAATACTATAGAATAGAAGGGCAAAGAGCTCGTGTCCGAATTTATCTGACGTTTCTGTCGGTGTATTGGTCGTTCCCGGAATAAGGAAAATAAAGCGGAGCTTCCAGAATCTTCGAAGCAGCATTGCGTACTGGTTCTAGGAGTTTATTTCCCCAACAAAAATTTCCCGGAGAAAATTTCCCGGAAAAAATTTCCCCGGACAAAATCTCCCCTGGAAAAAATTTCCCCCGGAAAAATTTCCCCCAACGAAAATTCTCCTGGAAAAAAATTCCCCGGAAAAAAATTTCACCGCAAACCCCGGGACTATAACGGCGGGAGCAGCTTATCATCAAAATGTGTGTTGTTCCCCTCCCCCACCCCCCCCCCCCCCGGCGGCCACCCCAAACGTCTGTACAAATCTGTTGTCCGGAAAAAATTTTTCCAGGGGAATTTTTCCCAGGGAAATTTTTTCCAAGGGAAATTTGTTCCAGGGGAAATTTGTTCCAGGGGAAACTTTTTCCGGGGAAATTCCGGCGGGGGAATTTCTTCCGGGAAATTTTTGTTGGGGAAATAAACTCCGGTCACCTTGCGTACTTAGCCGAGACGTGGAGTCATACGTGGTCGAGGTTGGTGGTTGCCGTGAGTACCTGTTGTATTTTCCTTCCTCCCAGAGTTGTTCCCTTATCCTTTCCCTCCAACGATGAGCCTACAACCATTTTCCTCCGTGTATCTGTATTAGTCTTCACTGAATCGAGTACATTGTAAAGGAGTAGAGTACACTTTGTCCCCTAGACAATTCACGATACTTTTCCCCTTTTTGAATATTTGGTAGAATGACCTAATTCTGCACTCGTTGTTAGAAGAAGAATATGTTGGATTACTATCTGTATAGTATTGCCACAGTGTCCTGTGTTATTTTCTATCCTTTTTCCTTTTTCAGACATTAGGTTCATTCTAGATAATCACAAGGTCACAACACATGACATCTAAATTAAGTGAAAAAACACTTATTTTAAAGAACTTCCATCCCACTTAAAATAGGTAATTTTTCACTCAAATCAAGTGATTTCTTTCTCAATTTAAGTGGAACTTGTTCTGAAATTGAGATTTCTTTTCTTTTTTTTCCCAGAAATATCCTCAGAATAAGTGAAAAAGTCACTTAACCTTTACACTGCCCCCCTCCGAAAATGCACGCTAACTGTAGCGCGTGGTCTGTCAGACCGCTATACCATTTGTGGTTTTATTTTCTAACATTTTCATTAACAAATGTCTTATTTTCAATGTTTACGATATCAAGAGGAATATTTAATATAATTTCATGTAGTTTTTGTTAATTAATTGCAATTTTTCATTCTCCAAATAATTATTTTACCCTGAATTGAATTTCTCGCTGCACGGGTTGAACCTTAAATAGAATGCTCATCGAGATACTAATTGATGGGCTTAATGTTGTTAAATCATTGGAAAATGAGTTAATAATAATATTAATGATAAATATAAGTGTTAAAAAAAAAATTCCATAATTTATCATGCATTGAATAGACTTATACTAACTGCACAGGCTGGTCTGAGAGACTGCAACTTTCCCACTTTCGGGTATTTTTATCGATTTATCGATGGGTAAAAAATCAAAAACACCTGAAATCGATTGAAACCGATGAAATATGAAGATACTAGGAGTTTGAAATTTTTTTCTTCAATTTATAAATAGTTATGTACTATGAAAGTTTTGATAGCGGTCCCACAGACCGGGGGTTCCGTGTAAAGGTGAATTCGAGGATTTCCTGCTCCCTAGATTCTAGAACTATAAGGTCCTACAAACAAGTAAATTTCCTTTGAAACTAGAATTTTTTTCTCTCTGTAGGGTTGATGCACGAGCTTGGATTTAATGTGGTGCACAAACGAGAGAGATGTACGGCGGACCTTCCTGAGACTATCACGTAACATCCCTTTTCCCTCGATGTTTCGTAATTATCACGTCAAATTCGTTGGAATCCCCCAACTCAAACATATAAGATTCCATCAACAGACATGGGATGCTTACTATGAAAACTGATACCTCGATGGTATAATGAGCAGCAACATAATCCGGTAGAGTTGCTGGATTGTTTATAGTTCAAATCATCAATATGTATTTGTGAGTGTACACTCGCCTTCATAAGTTCGTATACAAGGTGTGTTCAGTAGCAATGCATTCCGTTCACGAGCTTATGGAGATAAGTGTACACTAATATCGAATATTATATTATATTCAATTTCACATCTCAATTTATAACAATTTCAACAGGAGCGAATCTCTATGAGTGATGTATTAAGAATGATAGGGTGGAGTGGCCATCAGGTTGGCTGCAGCACCGAATCACCACCGGCCATGTGAGTAGTGCGACTAGCCTCCCTCAACTCGAAGTTTGAAGAGAACTTCTCATTGTCACCAAGGGAAACTGATAATGTGTATTTATTGACCATCATTATTTGAGCGAAAGAAACTAGATTCTAAATTCTTTCATTCAAAATTATAGATTGATGAAATTCCAATTCATCCATCAAAACGGAGACAAGTAAGCCATCATTCATGCAGCTGGTGTGAAGCATTGAAAGTAATGCATTATGTACAATTATTATTTATTATTATAAATAGTAGATTATGTCACAATGCCAATAAAGTATTCATTGGCGAATGTGGCTTTATAATCCGAGCCGAAGGCGAGATGGAAATATGTAGTGCGCTGAAATATGTCGATTTTTTTTGTTCTCGATTTTAGTTGTTTCATTTCGGTTAGTGTAGTCGAAATTGAAGTTAAGTTTAAGTCTTAAGGAGGAAGACGAGCAAAAGCTAAGATCGAGCTTTGAGAAAAAGCTCAAAGTCGAAATTGAAGTTTTTTTTTTTTTCCTCGCCTTCGGCTCGGATTATAAAGCCACATTCGTCAATGAATACTTTATTGGCCGTTGAACATACACAATTTTTTGTTACGAGGCCCGAAATATTATATTATGTTTCTTTTTTTTTAACCAATTCTATTAGCAATAAGCTTCCCGACCCGCAGGGAAATTCCTCCTTAAGTCCTCTTGGAAACCAAAAAAATTCATTGAAAATTAGGGGTGTTTAAGCCGTTTACTCTTATTTCCAATTGAGAATCCTAGGCAATGGCAATAACACCTTTAATTGACAATTACTTTTTTTGGTTTCCCAGAGTATTTAAGTATCCGTTACATCCGAAGTGTCACAATGTCCGTGACGATTTTTCATTTCACTACCCCCGCTAAAGAAGTTTCGCTTCAAAAAAAAGAGAGTTCCGTGTAGATTACGCGCGATAAAAGTGAAACTTCCTACTTCGACGAATATCAATGAAGAAAGAAAGAATGAGGATAAGAAAGAACACGTTTCCGAACGACAAAATGGACAATATACTTTACGGTAGAATTACATTATAATAATCGCGTAAAATTTTTCATCTCCGATTTTCATCCTTCGTTATTTTTTCATTCCATTTTGTCAAAAAACACTGATAAAAATCAAATTTGCTGAGATTCCATCATAATTCAGGAAAAAAAATGATTTTTTGAGCGTTCCGGTTCCATAAAAAAATCAATTTTTTTTCCTATTATTCGACCAATCTTTCTCCTATATTTTTCACTTCATTTGATGAAAAAACAAAGATAAAAACCAATTTCATCAGAATTCCTTCATTATTCAGAAAAAAAAATGGATTTTTGAGCGTTCCGGTTCCATTAAAAAATCGAATTCTTTTCCTCTTATCCGACCAATCGGTCTCCTATATTTTTCACTTCATTGGATGAAAAAACAATGATAAAAACCAATTTCATCGGAATTCCTCCATTATTCAGGAAAAAAAATGGATTCTTGAGCGTTCCGGTTCCATTAAAAAATCGAATTTTTTTCCTCTTATCCGACTAATTGTTCTCCTATATTTTTCACTTCATTGGATGAAAAAACAATGATAAAAACCTATTTCATCGGAATTCCTTCATTGTTCAGAAAAAAAAGTGGATTTTTGAGCCTTCCGGTTCCATTAAAAAATCGGTTTTTTTTCCTCTTATTTCGAGCGTTCTGGTTCCATAAAATTATAATATGATGATGAATGAACGCTGTAGACAACTTTTGTTTTATTATTGAAAAAAAAGAGGTTGGAAAGTGTCAGAAGAGATATTTTTAACGGTATTTCTCCTTCAAATAACTGAGAGAGCAAAGAATAGGAAAGCAGGAATTCAGAAGAAGTGGAATCATGGAAAATGATCGCTATCGTAAGTTGAATCGCCAATAAAACACATGATTTTACATGAAGAAGACTGAAAGGACATTTTCATTAGTTTTAGATGATGAGTGGGATGATGCTCTCAGCCAAGCTTTGATTGAATGGGAAAAGAATGAGAAAAAGTGAGATTGGAATGTGATAATTATTCATGTTATAATCGTTCATTTTAAATGATAAAAAACATTTCTGAAATAATTCAACAGAAAACATGCCGAAGTTTTAAGAAAAGAAAACCCAGGCTGCTCTCATCATGGGAAGGCTCAAACTTATAATAATAATAAGAAAATTAAACTTGAAAAAAAATAGGAAAAAGAAAAGGGGCTGTGCTGAAGAAGAAATCATTCTACAAGAAAAATAGTATCAAAAGACTATGATCAATCACCATTTTTATTCAATTTGGATGCGGAAAGAATGAGAAATGTGGAAAATTATGTGAAAAATTATGGTTAGAGAGACAAAATCAAAAATAAAATTTGAATTTACTTTAATTTGATGATTCCATTTGAGTTTTTGTCAATCGATATTAGGAAAATCGTAATGGTATTTTTATCAGTGGGGCTGCTAAATTGCTCGAGACAACAACAACAATTATTTATATATTATTTATATATTATATACATAAAATTCAAATCAAAGGCAATGATAAATTGCCATTGAATGATCGTTTAATAATTAAATTTCTGTGGATATTCTTTGTATTTTTTGGAGGTTTTAAACTTCAATCCTGACATTATGGGCTCTTGTTCTTCAGTGAAAGCAATCTGGATAGTTTCAGGAAAGGTTAGAGGCATTCCCAGACCCTATTTTGTCTTCATTAGTTGAGAGAATTTTATAGGTGAAAGCTATGATGCAGAAAATTTGGGGAGCTATCAAGACGATGACTTCAGAAACTCGTACGACGTTGATGAGGTACTGAAGATCATGGATTAAAAAACACCAAAAGAATGATGAAAGGGTCGAAGATTACAGAATTTTTCAGGGTTCAGTAAAAGTATAGACGAGATAATGAACTGTGACATATTCGAGGTCACAGAGGTAATAGAGGTTGAGTAATTATATTTAAAAAGAAAATTATTAGGTTCCTTTCCATCGTAAATTTATTGTCATACGCTATAGATATCCAAAGGGAGAGAATTTAGAGATTTCATGATTCTGGTGAATTTTCTTGCATTTGAGGAATGGAGATGGCAGGAGAACTAGTGGAGCTACCTATGGAATGAGAAAATGATTCAAGGAACAGTGTGGGATGAGTTTTTGTTAATTATTATTATGATACAAATAAATCGGTGATAAGAAGTTTTAGAGAATAATATCAAGAAAACTTGTTAGTAAAGAAGATATTTTTTTATGAAAAACATTGGATAATTTTTTTTGATATTTTCTATAATCAATAGTTATCGGGAAAGATAAAATTTTATTAAGAAAAAAAAAATAAAATAGAAATGGAAAAAAAAGAAGAGGAAAGTGAAAGAAATGAGAGAGAGGAGAGAAATTACCCTCGTCCAAGATAAGTTGTGAGTGACGCATTTTCCATTCATATTTTTTTTGAGCCTGTAATCTCAATCTTTTGGTCTTCAATTGTTGTGTTGTTTCTTTACAACATTGAGACTTACAAGGATTATGAGTGGAAATTGGTGAAACTATTTCTTTGTTTTCTTCCACTTGAGCCCTCGTTTCGGAAAAGGCAAATAGTGCACGGCGTAATGCATTCGTGGCAGAGCTCTGTTGATAAATGACAAATTGAATAGAATAGTTTAATAAAGATTTTGAAGAAAATCAATGAATGAAAATTACCATGCGAGCTTTCAAAAAAGCCAGGCCTTTTTTCTGAGCAATACTTTCTGAATAACCACAATCTGAATGATACCTGCCATTAGTTAGTGTAATTTTGATAGTTGTAGAACATCCCACCAAGCAGGAATTTCCAGTCTCTTGGACGAAATCTACAGAGTAGGGTATGAAAAGTATGACATAGGAAGAGACAGTATGACCACACAACTAAGAGAACACAGGAATAATTTTTCAAGGAAGAGAATCATTGATTTACCAATCGTTTGATTGACAATTTCATGAGACCAATTATTGGCCCCGAAGATTGAATCGGCAAAAGTGAATAACTGATACTGAATTGAGTTTTGTTCTGGCATAGTTGATGCAATGAAAGAAGGGGTTATGATGAAATGTTTGGAGTTTCCATAGTTACGAAGTGGATAAGGAAAGTCAAACATAAACAATTGACCCATTCATATTTAATATGATTTGGTTATGACAGATGCCGTATGTTGACTTTGACTAAAAATAAATTTTGTAACAATTTGTCAATAATACAGGAATCTATTTGCATAATTATTATAACCATTCGTGGTTATTTCGTGAAAGCGACGACGCCAGGCGACCTATAGAGTGAATGAAATACACGAGGTGAGATAACAAGCCGCGTAAATTGAAATTGACTGAAACATCTTCAAAATTTTTAAATTTTATTCCATTAGAGATATTCGGAAATGAGCCATTTGTATTTTTTGATGGACTGTAAGTTGTCTGGAATTTTTGAATATGATTTGAAATAATTATTTGATGTCTTAATCGAGAATAGATGATTAATGGAATGTAGAATATATTGAATTTTGGAAGAAGAGGACTCCAACGAATTGAAACTGATTAAATAGAGGTGAAGCAAAATAATTATTTATTTGATGAATTATATCTTATCGAGGATAGAATATTCATGGAATGTAGAATACGGAGTTTTCACTACACGTAGACTCAGTATTTGAATTTTTTTTTTTGTTGTGGACGTGTGATTGGTTACTTCGTGAGAGCGCAGACGCCAGAGGACCTATAGAGTCAATGAAATACACGAGGTGAGGTAACAAGCCGCGTGAATTGAAATTAATTGGAACCTCTTTAAAATTTTGAAATTTTATCCCACTAAAGATATTCGGAAATGAGCCATTTTTATTTTTCTATGGACTGTAAGTTATCTGGAATTGACATGATGTATTGACTTGAATATGATTTGAAATAATTATTTGATGTCTTACTCCAGAATAGATGATTGATGGACTGTAGAATATATTGGATTTTGGAAAAACTCCAAGGAATTGTAACTGATTCAATAGAGGTAAAGCAAAATAATTATTTATATTCATAAAATTATATATTTAAGGAAATAATTACAAGGAATACTGAGTGTTTATTACACGTAGACTCAGTATTTGAAATGTTTTATCAATACATCGAGTATTATTTCATGAATAAAAGACTCAATAGAAAAAAAAAAATTTAACTCGAATATTGAATGAGAGATTCAAAACAAAAAAAAATTACAGGAAAAGGAATTGCAAAGATGATACTAACAAATGAAATGAAATGCATAATATTGGATAATTCAGCTAAGTTGGAAGATGAACATATGTGGAAATTCATTGAACTGTTAGAACAAAACACTGGGAGAAGAATGCAATCACCAATGCTTTGGCAAATACCGGATTCAATTATGCCAATAGAAAGGAATGAAGACCACCTCCAGATTATATTTACGAGTATGAATGATGTGAATGCAGAAATAGACATTACGAAACCAGTAGAAGGACATTGGATATGCACGTATTACAAAAACGATATGATCAACATATATGACAGTCTGAATCAAAATGATTTGACAGATAATGCGCGATTATATTTAGAAAAACTATATCCTTTTAATTTTGAAATCAAATTTCATAAAGTTCAGCAACAAAGAAATTTGATCGATTGTGGATTCTTCGCCATTGCTTTTACGACTTCAATAAGTTTCAATGAAGACCTGACGGAAATAGATTATGATGACAGAAAAATGAGAGCACATGCATACAATATGTTGGTAAATAATATCTATGAGCGTTTTCCATGCAAAAAAAATGAAAACCAAACAGATAAGAAGGAAAGCACTCGTCTGCAACAAAAAAAACATTACGGTGGAACAAATATCGGAAAATATTGAAATACAAAAAAAAGATAGAGGAATTGAAACAGATCTTTTGGGAAAATCAACAAATCGATGTAGAAGGATTAATGACAACAGAGCTACTGAAACACTGAAGCATTGTAACAGTCAAATTGAAGAATTATCTGTTCAAGAGGTTTTGAAATTCAAGAGAATATTATCAGCCAACAAAGGGATAGATATGCAATGTATAGAATCACTAATAGATAGAAATCAATCAATAGTACCAATAGATAACAACAGCAAACATATTGAGATCATGATATCAACCGAGGAAAAAAAAGGAAGGAATGGTGCACAGACAAAAGAGGAAAAAAAATGGTTTTGCATATTTTATGAAAACAACATGATCAATATTTATAGTAGTGAAAACAAGTTATGTTTAAATAGGACTAATAATGTGCAATTGAAACAACTATTTCCATTTTCGCCCAAAATTACCTATTGTTCTGTACAAAAAGTGAAGAACAAAGAAAATATTGGATATTTAACGATTGCTTTTGCTGTATCTCTGAGTTTAAATCTGAATCCATCAAATATTATGTACAACGAATCAAAATTGAAAGAACATACGCGAAAATTGCTCCATGGTGATATTTATGAACATTTCCCATGCATACGGAAAAATTTGAAGCGAAAATTAGTCGAAGAAACTCTACAAAATAGACGAAATCGATTACAGGACATGTGCAAGATGAAAAGAATGTGTAAAAAAAGTGAAACAGAATTGGATTTGATGAAATTAGAAGATAGAGAAAGGAAGAGCCGGAAAAAAATGATGTTAAGAAGAAAAGAAATGCATATCATGAATGGCACAAGTGCTGAAAAATATAGAATTAGACCAAAAATTAAAATCCGTAGGAATGAAAATGTTCACCTCAATATTAAAATGATAATAGGTAGTGATAATGGAATTCAGAAAATAGGATACATGGCTAATTTTCAGAGGAACCAAAAGGATGGCGAGGACGATAACATGAGTAACGATAGGACAAATCAGATAAATGATGAGGACAATCAAAGAGAAAGAAGTGAAAATAAACGATTTCCTAGACGAGCCATTAAAAATATTAACTATTATGAAGATGAGAACGAAGGATCAAAAGAAGATGCAGATATTACCATACCTAGAAAAAATAAAAAACAACCTGAAATTGATTACGAAATAGGAGATATGACAGCAAAGTTGGATAAAAATGAAAAAGAGAGTTTCTGGATGGGTTTAGAAGCAGAAAATGTCAATGAAGAATCTATCGATGAACATTACATTGGAAAAATGAATATCACATGTGCATTTTGTGCAGCATTACATTTCAAAATTGAAAAAGAAAAAAATTATCAATTTAAAAATTGCTGTCATCATGGGAAGGTTGATTTGCCACAACTAGCAGAATTCCCAAAATTATTACAGGATCTACTATCAGGAAAATTGAAAATGAGTCGTCATTTTAAAGAAAATATAAGAAGTTATAACAGCGCTGTGGCTTTCGCAAGCATGGGAGCAAAACTGATCAATGTCCCAGGAAGAGGACCTTATGTTTTCAAAATTCATGGACAAATATATCATAATACGTATGCATTACATCCTAATGAAAAACAAGAAAGAAAATATGGACAATTATATATTTTAGATACAACAGAAGCGAGTGAAGAACGTATGAAAAATAAATCAAATATGAATTGTAAAAGAGAATTACTGGAAGAATTGGACACTTTATTGAGAGATATTAATCCTTATGCAAAAGGTTACAGAACAATGTATCAATTGGAAGAAGAAGAAAAAATGAGAGCAAAAAGGCAAAATCGAAGAATGAAAAATATTGTCATGTGGATTAATCAAAATTCTCAATTGAATAAAAATACACATAATGCACCAAGTTGTGATGAAGTCGCCATAGTATTCACCGCCGATGACGGTCAACCACCAGCTGAAAGGGATATATGCATTCATCCTAAAGATAATAAAAGTATATCAATTTCGAGTTTAAGCCCAAATTTAGATCCAATGACATATCCCATATTATTCCCAAGAGGAGAACAAGGATGGACAATAAATATGCAGCAGAATAACACGGAAAGAAACATAACACCACTACAATTTTACAGTTATCGATTGGCAGTTAGAAAAGGATTCAATCGTTGTCTATCAGCAGGAAAATTAACTCAACAATATATTGTCGATGCTTGGAGCAGAATTGAAGCGGAAAGATTGAAGTTCGTGAGAGAGAAACAAAATACTTTGAGAGCTGAATTATACAGCGGCTTAATGAATTATGTAAAGAATAGAGCAGAAAAAGACAATTATAATAAACCTGGAAAATTAGTGATTCTACCATCAACATTCCAGAACGGTCCAAGAGCATATCAACAATTATACATGGATGCGATAAGTTTGACACAATATTTGGGAAAACCACAGCTATTCATTACAATGACATGCAACCCTAATTGGTCAGAAATACAGGAAAATCTCAAAGAACACGAAACTGCGGCAGATAGACCTGATTTGGTAGCGAAGGTTTTTAAACTGAAATTAAATGAACTGAAAAGATTGATTTTCAAAGAATGTATATTTGGAAAACACACAGGATACATTTATGTGATAGAATTCCAAAAAAGGGGTTTACCACATGTTCATTTGTTAGTTTTTCTTCAAAAAGAATATATTATCAGAAACCCAGAAACAGTAGATAAAATGATATCAGCAGAAATTCCAGATAAAGACAAAAATCAAAGACTTTTCCAAATTGTTCGAAAATTCATGATACATGGTCCTTGTGGGGATCAAAATCAACAATCACCATGTATGGATAAAAAAAAAAATATATGTACTAAAAAATTCCCAAAACAATTCTGTAAAGAAACATATATTGGAGAAAACTCATATCCTTTGTATAAACGGAGAGATGATCAACGAATCATAACTTATCAACATGGGACGAAAATCGTAATTGCTGATAATCGATACGTAGTCCCATATAATCCATATTTGTTATTACGATTAAACTGTCACATTAATGTTGAAGTGTGCTCATCAATACAATGGATCAAATATCTATTCAAGTATTGTTATAAGGGACATGATTCCGCATTAATCGAAATCAGGACTGAAGATAGTAATGAATATAAATATGATGAAGTCCTTCAATATCTATCAACTCGATATGTCTGTCCTCCAGAAGCAATGCATAGAATCTACGAATTTGAAATGCATGAACAATCACATACTACTATCAGGTTAGCTATCCACTTAGAGAATCAACAAAATGTCTATTTCAAGGAAGGATTAGAAGAAAAAGCTATCGATAACTATAAAAATACAACACTAACAGCGTGGTTTGAATTGAACAAGAATGACTATAAGGCAAGGAAATATCTATATACTGAAATACCGTATCATTACCGATTTGACAGCGAAAGTAAAACATGGAAAGGGAGGAAACGTATGAGAAAACCAATAGTAACTAGAATATATTTTGTAAGCCCACGAGAAAAAGAAAAATATTACCTCAGAATTCTATTATTGCATGTAGCTGGTGCAAAAAGTTTCACTGATTTACGAACTTATAAAGGTATAACATATGATACATTTTACGAAGCAGCGAAAAATAGAAATTTGATAGAAAATGAAGAAGAAGTAAAATTATGTCTTGAAGAAGCTATAAATTTCAAATTTCCAAAACAATTATGTGAACTATTTGCATACTTATGCGCTTTTTGTTATCCGAATGATGCTCTAGAGTTATGGCACAAATATAAGGAACACTTCATGGATCAGAATCAACAGAATAAAAAAGGAGAAAAATTAGCACTTATAACGATAGAAGAAATTTTACATGATAATGGTTTGTCTCTCAATCATTTTAATCTCCCACAAGTCGATTTAACATTAAATATCGATGAATATGATGAACAACTAACAAATGAGAATGAACGACAAGAATTGGAGAATGAAATTATAGAAATTGAAAAAAGTTTAAACTATGACCAAAAAGAAATCTACACAGCAGTTATAAGTGCAGTCGAAAATAAAAACCAAGAACAGAGATATTTCTTTCTAGATGGTCCAGGTGGAACAGGAAAAAGTTACTTACTGAATGGAATAATTAAAAAATTCATATATAAAAATTATGGAGTGATACCTGTAGCATGGACTGGAATTGCAGCAAATCTATTGATAAAAGGAAGAACTGTACATTCCACATTCAAGCTGCCGTTAAAACTCAATGAAAATGCAACATGTAGCCTGCACAATAAATCAGAGATGTGGAAATTACTGGAGAAAAGTAAATTGATTATATGGGATGAAGTAACAATGGCTACTAAATATGCTCTTCAAGCAATAAATTTATTATTAAAAGATATAATGAAAAATGAGAAAATGTTCGGTGGAAAAGCAATTTTATTGTCAGGTGATTTCAGACAAATTTTACCCATTGTTAAACATGGAAATCGAACTGCAATTGTAGAAGAATGTATAAAAAGGAGTTTCTTATGGAAATATTTCAATAAAATGACATTGAAAGTGAATTTTCAATTAAAAACATCAGATGGAGACTTCCAAAAATGGCTGTTAACAGTAGGTGAAGGAAAATTCGAAAGTGATTTTGAAAAAGAAAATTCTGTCATCAAGCTGGATGCAAAAAATTTGTGTAAACAACCTATCATTCAAGAAATATATGGAGATAAAATTGATAGAGAAAATCGGAGCATAGAAAGCGCTGCAATCTTAACTACATTGAATCAAGATGTGTTGGATTTGAATGATGAGATTATAAAGAAACTCAATGGAAGAGAAAAAATATTCTACAGTATAGATACAGATATGAGTGAGAATGAACCAAATCACAACGCTATTCCGGTAGAATACTTGAATTCAATCACTCCGAATGGTTTTCCACCCCATAAATTGATATTGAAAGAAGGCTGTCTTGTAATGCTTCTAAGAAATTTACATGTAAATAATGGATTATGTAATGGAACAAAAATGATAATAACTGAAATTAGGCCTCATGTTCTAGTTGCCAAATTAATCTCTCCAAACCAAACAGAAAGAAGAATGACTTTGTTACCAAAAATAAAATTTATTACATTAGAAAATGACTTCCCTTTCATAATGTGTAGGAAACAATTCCCAATAAGATTAGCATATGCCATGACGATTAATAAATCACAATAAATCACAAGGTCAAACTCTGGAAAGAGTAGGTCTATATCTCAAAAATAACGTATTTAGCCACTGTCAATTATATGTTGCATTATCAAGAGTAAAGGATAGTACAAAATTAAAAATCTGCGCGACTAAAGAAGCTCGAGTTGAAAACAAAAAAGACAAAAATATTTATATAAAAAATATAGTATATAAAGAAATTCTGGAAAATGGATGTGATTGTAGGAAATTTTGAAACTTTGAAAAAAATAATGTATTTATTTTTTTATATCATGTATGAATAAAAATGATTCAGCAAAAAATGTTACGAAAACTGTATGTGAAAACTAATAAAAAAAGGTAATCATTTCGCAGCTCTCATGAATTCATGAATGAAAAAAAAAAATCAATGATGAGAAAAATATTAAAAACGGCTGAATAAATGAAAAAAAAAAGGAAAAAGGGCATCAAGGGTTGAAACTAATTTAACCTAGCGGACGGGCTCGATGATATTTTCCAATTGCAATTGTACAGACATGAAGTTAGCGTGATGATAAAATGTAGAAAAGATTTTATGACAGGTTGCTTGGGTTATCTATCTCAACGGATATTGAAGGAGCATTTAAAGTTCAATTACCAAATTGTTGTAATCTTTTTCCACTCTTGAACAGAGGACAATAACGAAAAGCATCAGCGCAATTTTGGAAAATGGAGATATACCTAGAACATCCTTGTTTCATCGATAATATCAGAGAAGGAGTTGCAAGAAAGTAGGTGATATGTACTATGAACACTATAATTGATAATAATAACTAGGAAAAATGATAATTCAGAAAATTCGGCAGTTTGGCAGGTAGAATAGTCGATTACATAAACTTAAGTGACGGCGATACTGGTATAATCATCGATAATGGACATTTGGATGATAAATCACAACATTTCAAAATACGACTCAATGAAAGAATGCTTCACTCTTTATATGGAAATATTCAAGTGATTATGATTGGATTATTGAATATAAAGATCAATAATATCTATATGAAAGGATTGGTATGAACCGTGAATAATTCAGAAAACTTATTTAACAGCTAATTCATTTTGAGAATATCATCCCAATGAGGTCAATCACAAGGGAAGACTGGCATTATGTGTATATTCACGATAATACCTGGGAATGGCACGTGAATGACAACACACGGATCAGTTTCCATGGAAGAATAAAATGGGGAGAAAAAGTTGTAATCGAGAAAGAATAAAATTAATATGAAGCCAATCCAATTGTGGCGATATCATTGCATCATATCGTTTCAAGTTTCTTTTATCAACAATAGCGCCTACAGTAAAATAATTTTGTTTGTGCATTTTCTTAAATAAAATTTATTTAAGAAAATTATTCAATCCTTTTTGATGAATACCTCCGGATATTTCTGGTTAGGAATAACATAAAATAAATTAATTTAACCTAGCGGACGGGCGCGGAGCGCCCGTTCGCTAGTTACATAATAATAATCGCATAAAATTTTTCATCTTCGACTTTCATCCTTTGTTATTTTTTCATTCCATTTTGTCAAAAAACAATGATAAAAATCAAATTTACTGGGATTCCATCATAATTCAGAAAAAAAATGAATTTTTGAGCGTTCCGGTTCCATAAAAAAATCTAATTTTTTTCCTCTTGTTCGAGCAATCGTTCTCTTACATTTTTCACTTCATTTGATGGAAAAACAATGATAAAAACCAATTTCACCGGAATTCCTTCATTATTCAGAAGAAAAATGGATTTTTAAGCGTTTCGGTTCCATAAAAAAATCGATTTTTTTTCCTTTTATTCGACCAATCATTCTCCTATATTTTTCACTTCATTTGATGAAAAAACAATGATAAAAACCAATTTCACCGGAATTCCTTCATTATTCAGAAAAAAATGGATTTTTGAGCGTTCCGGTTCCATAAAAAAATCGATTTTTTTTCCTCTCATTCGACCAATCGTTCGCCTATATTTTTCATTTCAGTTGATGAAAAAACAATGATAAAAACCAATTTCACCCTCGAGAAGGTCGAGTTGAAAACAAAAAAGACAAAAATATTTATATAAAAAATATAGTTGTTAAAAATGTGGGTGATTTTCGGTGAGGATCAGGGTGGTCGAGAGGTGGGTGGAGGAAAAGTTTTTAGAGGAAACACAATGTGAACACAGAGAATTTTAGGCCGAAGCCAAGTCAATATATATTTAACACAATAAATAAGTTGATGTACAGATTAGATAAATTTCACTGATAAAGTTCACTGATAATGTTCGATGTAGTTCACTGATAATGTTCGATAAAGTTCACTGAGTTGATTTGCTAATTTTCCGGGTGAATTTACTGATAATAAAACACTAAAGATGAATTTCAATGATAATAACGATACGATACGATACGATACGTTGAGAAGCTACGTACTAACTGCAAAATTAGAGGCATAATGGCCCCCTCGGAGAGATTCGGTGATGCTCGGGTTAAATTTGAATATGGCCGTCGGTACGGACTGTAGAACCCTCAATTTTGGGTAAGATTTCTAACAATAGTATATAAAGAAATTCTGGAAAATTGATGTGATTGTAGGAAATTTTGAAACTTTGAAAAATATAATGTATTTATTTTTTTATATCATGTATGAATAAAAATGATTCAGCAAAAAATGTTACAAAAACTGTATGTGAAAACTAATAAAAAAAGGTAATCACTTCGCAGCTCTCATGAATTCATGAATGAAAAAAAATAAAAAAAATGATGACAAAAATATTAGAAACGACTGAATAAATGAAAAAAACAGGGGAAAAAGGGCATCAAATAATTTAAAGTAATTTAATCTAGCGGACGGGAGCGGAGCGACAATGAAAATAGTCCGCTAGTCAATGAAATATAATGAAAATTTCCATTGTCGATATCATAGTTAATTATTTACTCAATTTCAAAGTTGAGCAATTTTTTGAAGAATTCAGCGTTTTGTGGCTCCGTAACACGGGCGGACTCCCGGAGTTTCAACACAAACGTTTAAATATTCCATAATTGGAAATATTTTTAATCGAAGTTTTTGTAGATGGGGTTTCTATACAGGGTGTTCCGAAACCGATCACTTTCCTGAAAGAGTATTGGGGAGGATCATTTTTGGGATCGAAAGTTCCTCTTCAACTTTTGGATCTGAGCTTTTTTTTTATTTTTAACTTCCCGATCCTAGAGAAGAGGATCTTCCCGATCCTTTTAACTTTTAACACACTGTGTGTGTGTGTGTGTGTGTGTGTGTGTGTGTGTGTGTGTGTGTGTGTGTGTGTGTGTGTGTGTGTGTGTGTGTGTGTGTGTGTGTGTGTGTGTGTGTGTGTGTGTGTGTGTGTGTGTGTGTGTGTGTGTGTGTGTGTGTGTGTGTGTGTGTGTGTGTGTGTGTGTGTGTGTGTGTGTGTGTGTGTGTGTGTGTGTGTGTGTGTGTGTGTGTGTGTGTGTGTGTGTGTGTGTGTGTGTGTGTGTGTGTGTGTGTGTGTGTGTGTGTGTGTGTGTGTGTGTGTGTGTGTGTGTAAACAAAATTTTGGCTCGCGTTGGCTTTCTCTTAAACTAATGGTCTGATTTGAGTTTTTTTTTCAATCGATGGGTTTTTATGTAGCTTAGACCTGATTAAATTATGAACATGATCGTCTCAGCGGTTTTTGGGTTATTTCAGTAAAACTTGTAAAAAAATCGTAAACAATGACGTTTTTTTATGAAATCGACGATTTCTGCGCGAAAAACAATGGAATTCAAGTGTTTTCTATTGCAATCGATGCGTCTTTGAGTAACTCAAAATTGAGTGGAATTTGGAAAAAATTGTCTCAGCGGTTATTGAGTTATTTATAAAATGCAATCTTTTGAATGTCAACAAATTATCAATTTTTTATAATTGATCTACAAATATACAATTTTTTTTGTTCGATCGATTCAATCACATAATCCCCCCCCCCCCCCTCCTCTTCGCCATCGACCCAATCGGTCAAATATAGCAATTTTTCAAAAATCATCACATCATTTTTTTTCCTAATTTGAAATTTCGTGAATTCTAAATATTGAAAACATTGGAAATTACAGAAATTGAGTTTTGCAAATGAATGTTTTTCTTCTCTTTCATGATTCTGATTGGGTATTAGGCAAAATTATTTCAGCAGTTGTTTATTTACTTGCATGAATTTCTCAGATTTTATGGTTTTTTGCGTTGAATCTATACTGAAGAGAGTATTGGTCGGGAAGTTATCGGTTCGACCCGCAAAGGGTCACACCATCACTACTCGTTTCAATTTTTTTCCTGCCTGACCTTATATTTTTTTTCTGTCTGTTACTACTGTGGGGTTGATATAAACTGACGGATGTCAGTTATATCGCAAATAAAATAAATTAAATCCGCACGACTTACAAGGTCTTTGCGTACGAGTTTAATTTCCTATGGATCCTTACCTTGAAGTGCTAGGCACATCTCCTGTGTCGAGTCGCAGAGCGAGCATCTTTTCTTAAATTAGATAATAATGATTCTAGGTTCGAGACATCAATTAATACGTGATAAAATTCCCCTTTGGTTATAGTTTATTGACCCCATGGATTATATCAATAGATACAAAATTTTAAAAAGGTGGTGGATTTTGGTTCAAAAATTGACCTGTAAAATACTAGCTATCGACTATCACTAATGAATTTTATTGCCTAGTTATAGTGAATTTTGATATCGGACGATGAGTCTAGATTTTGTTTAATTAATGTATTTGGCAATTTCATTCAGCAATTAAAATTGTATCAGACAAGATTCCGGGTTCCAATTATTTGAATGGTAGCGCTCGGGTTACTGCAGTGAGGTTAATCGATGACTTTATGAATGATAATTGTTAAATTCTAAATTTTGGCTCACCCTATAGGATAGGCTAACCGCAGTATCTATTTTCAATGCGAATTTTGGAGGAGAGTGCTGCTGGTAGCTCCGAAGCCCTCCGATGAATCGGCACGCTACGCGTGCCGACGGCGACGGTGGCTGGCAACACCCACTCAACAAACAGAACTTTGCTCGGTAATTTGGTTTTTCAAAATTTTGTATTGTCACTCAGATTATTTTTGTCTCTAGTCACTCACTCCGAAACTTAGGTAGTCGTTACGGATGCTACGATTTAATGAATTACTTTTATTATTAGGATAATTTATAGATGAGTCCAATCAGTGACACTCCGTGTTTAATATGCTCCGGTTACGCGACTACGAAGGTGTGCGTAGTTGTCGCGTTAATCTAGGATTTTTATTGCGAAAATCTCGGTTTTGCACTCCGCACAGTTTACCGATCGGTTAGGCCCAAGATTAAGGGAAACGAGCTCGGCTTCGGGGTAGCGCTTGGGAATAACGCAGGAGTCAAGGGTATGTGTTAATCCGCTGTCTATTAGGCGGTGACTGACTGGTTAACAAGCATTCCCACGACGCGATGCTCTTCGCGAGGATGCTTAGATCATCCTTTTGCGATCACACGTGCAAATCGGTGTGTGGAGTTGTAAGTGTGAGCGTAAGAATATGCTTACGCCCGCTCTTATTACCTCCGGTGGACGATGGGTAGCACACGTTAGATTTCGTCTTTTAAGACGAAATATAACGTGGAGAGAAAAAAATTAATAATATGATTTTGTATATAACAGGGTACTACTCATTCCAGGGCCGAAATTTTATTTTTCATAAAGGGTTCAATTTTTTTTTTGAATCTTTTTCAGCGTAGTTCATTGCCTCATACAAATTTATAACCTCACTCTCCCCCTCCTAGGCATTTAGTGCCTCCAATTATTTTCGAAAAAGAAAAACTAAATTGCAATATTTTTTTTTTTCTTTCATTTTTGAGTATTTTTCATTATCTTTTTCTGGGGTCTGATTCTGGTTTGTGTTTTGTGTAAAAAAATAAAAGTTATGGTTTCGAGGTGATTCTGGAGTTATGTTTGAATAAATGTTTCAGCATCAATTTCAAATGTTTTCAAGAATAATCCATTATTCAATTAATTATCGACCGTCAAATGTTATGAAAAAAAATGAATTATTCTTCGAAACATTTGAAATTTCTTCTAAAACATTTATTCAAACACAACTCCAGAATCACCTCGAAACCATAACTTTTATTTTTTTACACAAAACACAAACCAGAATCAGACCCCTGCTCTGGTATCCACCCATTGACAAACAACCTTCCCCTTTTTGGACTCTTGGCGTTCCGAATTATTTTCAAAAACTCAAAAACCAAAAACCCAAATGAGTTATTATTATTATTTTTTTGGTTCTTCAGGTGTCATTCCTTAACACAGCTAACGAGTCGAAAAACGAAAACCCAAAACTCAAAACGAAATTACAAAATGAATATTATTTTTTTTTCGTTTTTTTTTTAGTCTTTTGAAAGTGGTCTATTAAACTACTCAACCCTTTATCTACCCATCGTCATAAGACTTTTCCCCTATCACTCTCTCGCAGCCCAGATTATTTCAAAAAACTCAAAACGAAATTGCAAAATAAATATATTTTTTGCTGCCGGATGCAAGCCTTTCTGACGTATTGGAATCGACCAATACGTCGATTTGGTTATTAATTATTGGAAAAGTTAAACAATAGCTGGATGAGAGGAATGCGAAATGTCATTTCTCTTTCCTGCCATCCAGACTTTGGTCAGCAGTCTCACGGTGTCATTTGGACATCGTGGTAAGCAGTCCCACGATTTTTGCAAATTCAGTTTAGGTGGCCTGAACTGTTTGACTGTCTTAGTTCGTGTCAATGATGGCACAAAAGAGTATTAGTGGAAAAAAAAAACGAAAAAATGACAGGCGGCTGTATCGTCGATGCAGCCGTAGAATTTAACGTGGATACGTCTAACGTTCAGAGAGATATAAGAAGTTGAACATGTTGCATACAATGGTTACTGTTTTAATGTCACTTTATCAAGTATTGGTCGGTGATAAGAAAAGTATGAAAAACCAACGTATTTGTGTGAACGATCAACTTTGTCTGTATGTTATTTCGAGGTTAGTATATCAATTCAAAAGTTCTTTGTTACCCATACATTAGCAGTCGATAATTTAAACTTGTATATCAGTAGTCGATAATTTAGCAACAATTAGGGACACGGATAATTTACTAATATCTAAAAAACGCCGATAGACGGTGTTAAACGATAAGAACTTTATCACAATCACCGTCAAAATGAAACTATAGACGTATCCACGTCAAAATCTGTAGTCTTGAAATGTTTTTCACAAATATACACGATTTTCTTTAGATGTAGGTTAAGATATGCATTACACAGTGCACGTATCCAATTTCGACGGATTATTGGATCAGAGGGTAGACTAAACACACTTTCATTTGGTCCCAAAGAACAATACGGAATTGCGCAACGTTTTGGCATGATAAGACGTTCCTTAATCCTTTTATTAATTTTTTGATTCGATTATTTGATTCAAGTTTGTTCACAATCAACCATCATAAATGCGTCAATCGTAGCCAGCATGGAAAATAGAAAGACATCTATTCTTCATGATGATAACTATGTTTGATTGTAATCATCCATGGATAATTTATCGATGTGCGATGATAAGTTATCGAAAGAGCAACAGTCATCCGTCGATAAGTTATCAATGTGACATGATAAGTTTTCGAAAGAGTAAAATGTTTCCTGGTAGATGGCGCTGGGGCATAAATACTACTTACATCATTTCACAAAATCGCCCCCCATCCCCATAAAGTTCAAAACGAAACTATAGACGTATCCACGTCAAAAACCGTGAGACTGCTTAGCTCAGCAACTTGGAACTTTGGTGAGCTTTGGTGGGTCTTCTGGACTCACCAGAGACCAGAGTACGATAGGGAGCGGAGTCGCGAACATCTCCAGGCTCAGGCCTTCAGCCAAAAGACAATAATATCGGGTCCAAGTTCCATGTCGAGCTAACATCTTAATTACACGTATACCGATCCATTGACGAACATTGTCGTGTATTTTAACAACTATCGTGAATATACCACACTTTTACCGATTAATACGCGAGTGTTCAGTAACACCTTAACCCTTCATATCCTTCCATCCGACATTCGCCGAGTGAGCGAACCCCCCGTAAGCTCACCGCCGAAGTTAACCGAGAGCAGAGTGAATAAAGAATTGAAACTATAATAATAACAACAATAATAATTAACCTCTGGGTAAAACTCATAACGTCACACCTTGTAATCATTCCATTTTCACATTTTCTAATTATAGCTGGAAATGATGTAGAATGGTCTGAAACGTAAAAATACGAAGTTTGGAGCCAATGTCCGTATGTGCGGGTGTCCACTTGGTGGTCACTTTTTCGTTAATTTAACAATTAAGTGGGAAAATCACTCCCAAAAAATCTCAAATTTTGATAGATTGTTGGTATTAATAAATTCAGGTGTTTTTTCCGGCCTTGCGGTCTCAAATAAGCTGTATTCAATCAATTATTATGATGTGAAAATCTTGTCGACGTTTCGGTCTCATTCGAGACCCTCATCAGGACAATTCCCACTTCTTTATTAATCTGTGAGAGACAAAACAAAAACATCAAAATAATATCCAATATGTTGAAAATTACCAGAATAATAATAAATAACAGTCTGAAAAAATATAACTTACAAATGATATCAGTAAAAGCAATGAAATCAACTTGACAGTTGAGGTTAAGTGTCATTACAATGAAATTAAAACCAGAGTCACAATCGTTACAAATAGATCAAAACAAAAAGAATGAACCATGACAAACATTGTCGAAAATTGCACTTTGATAAACTAATCATTAACCCAGTATAAAACCATGAAATTTACGAAATTGTTGGTATTAGTTGAAGCTAGTTCTGCGCCGAATTTCAGCTCGATCGGTCAAGTAATTTTTGAGAAATAGCGATTTGTTTGTAAATCTTTTGACGTCAATATCTCGAAAACGATTGCACCGATTTGATTCTTTTTTTTTGTCAAAATCTTCGTCTCGATATTATCTATCTTAATAAACCAAAATATGTATACCCGTCGATACAAAGTTTTTGAGATATGGCCACTTTTCTGTTTTTTACCGAAAATAATTGTAATTGCTCTAACTTTCGAAGAAATCAAGATATCAACTTGAAATTTGGCATGAAGTTGACTCTTATGATTGTCATGTTTGGTATTGAAAATCAGCTCAATCGGACAGTCAGTTCCAGAGATATTCGTTCGGGAATTGTAAATATGTATAGTCATTCATGTAGTTTTCCAGATATGGCCATTTTTCGATTTTTCACTGGAAATTATTGTAATTTGTACCTGTGGGAACGAAGTTAGATGATTGAAGATGTGATTTTGTCACCAGTACGCCCTCATTTGTCCAATAATTGAACCAGTTCCAAAATTCTGTAAAAATTCCTAATACTTCCCCATAACCCCCCGATAGATCTCCAATCAAGAAATCGAGTAAAGAAACGTTCACACCTTCAAACAAGATATAAACGAAGAAGCAACTAAATCCTTAAAATCGCGAAATTGAATTTTTTTCATTCTGACGTGTCTTCTCACTATTCGGCTAGCTGAACCAGTTCTATTTAAAAAACCATCCGGAAACTCACCATCAATTTATTGATGCCAAAAAAACAACGCATATCTACAGCTGCATAGCCTCAGTCACATGGCCTCTATGCCTGCTTGTTTTGTTTTTTTTTGTGTTTTTTGAGTCGTCCATGAGCCTGAGAGAAGCCTGAAAAAGGAAGGAGAAGAGAAGGAACATCCCCATTTCCAATTGTTCAGAGCGGAACTTTTTCGCTATGCCACGTTCAATGCTTTAGGGGGTTGAGTAGTTTAATGGACCACTCTCAACAAACCAAAAAGAAAAACAAAAAAATATAATAATATTTATTTTGTAATTTCGTTTTGAGTTTTTGGAAATAATCTGGAGTGCGAGAGAGTGATAGGGGAAAGTTCTTATGAAGATGGGTAGATAGGGGGTTGAGTAGTCTAATAGACCACTCTCAATAAACCCGAAAAAGAAACAAAAAAAAAATAATATTCCTTTTGTAATTTCGTTTTGAGTTTTGGGTTTTCGTTTTTCGACTCGTTAGCTGTGTTAAGGAATGACACCCGAAGAATCAAAAAAATAGTAATAATAATTCATTTGGGTTTTTGATTTTTGAGTTTTTAAAAATAATTCGGAGCGCCAAGGGTCCAAAAAGGGGAAGTTTCTTAGTCGATGGGTGGATACCAGGGCAGAAAACGATAATGAAAAATACTCAAAAATGAAAGAAAAAAAAATAATTTTGCAATTTAGTTTTTCTTTTCCGAAAATAATTGGCGACACTAAATGCCATGGAGGGGGGGAGTGGGGTTATAAATTTGTATGAGGCAATGAACTACTCCGAAAAAGATCCAAAAAAAAAATTGAACCCTTTGTGAAAAATAAAATTTCGGCCCTGGAATGAGTAGTAACAGACAGAAAAAAAATATAAGGTTAGGCAGGAAAAAAAATTGAAAAAAAAAGCTCGGATCCAAAAGTTGAAGAGGAACTTTCGATCCCAAAAATGATCCTCTCCAATACCCTTTCAGGAAAGTGATAGGTTGCGGGACACCCTGTATAGATTCAGGTGGATATTAAACTGTAAAAATTCTACTATTACGCTGAATAAATATTCTGGTTGATCATTCCTAATTATTGAGCTGATTCACTCTATTTCCTATAAAAATATACATCGAGATACGCGGTAGCGTATCGGCCAAGTCAATTTTCGAATTTTCCGGATACTCCGAGATTCAGGCCGACAGCTACCGCGTACATATACACGACACAACTACCCCCTCCACTACTCCCGAACAAGAATAACTCGATAAAATGAAAATGCGCATGATTCCGGGCAAATCAACCTTAGTTACATCATATAAATCATGTATGTCCTTCTCATTTCCGTCCTTACTTTTTTTTCCGAGTAATATTTAAAAAGATACGTTCATAGCAACGAGTGGTCTTTCCTATTTTCGTGATTGAGATTATTTTCTTGTCATTTTTTTGTTTCGATGGTGGCATTCTTGCGTGACGTCATTCGACAATCATACAATAACCTCATCTATTGGTGTTGCAATGTTGGCTAAGTTGCCTCGGTTGAGTGAAGAGCATGCGTGTCTTCTGTCACGTTTAGAGTTTGATTTATGCGGGAAATTTTGAAAAGTTCATAGTTTACCGGGAATTATTGGATCGAATTCAAGAAAGGAATGAGGCGCGTGGTTTTCGAGGTGATCGAAATATCCGATATACTCGTAAAGATAAAACTATCAAAATTAAAAGGAGGCGAAAAAATCTTTTGGTTACTTTGGAAAAAATACGTGAAATCTCAAAAAAAAAACAAAAACTTGTTTTTGTAAAAAAAATGCGCCAAGTCAATTTTTTCGTTATTCTTACAATAAATTATTTCCATGAAGGATCTTTAAAAAAATCTATAAATGGAGGGAAAAACGCCAAGTCTGAAAAGCGTAGGAAAAAAAATCAGTAGATGCAGGAACAACGTACTTGGCACGGTTCATAGGAGATGAAGGAGACAAATCGCTGAGAGCTGCTGCGATCAAAGTATTCGGTTGATATGGGATATTAATAATAATACGAGAAAACCTCTTGTTAACCAATTTTTCATTTAGTCATCGCCTGCTCAGTCTTTAATAAATTAAGGATCTTCCAGGCAGGAATGTGGCTTGCTTGAGCGCGAATCCTGAACCCATTGTGCCAACCTTCTCGGGTATTATTCGTGACTCATGATTTTTGACTGAATCATAATGATTCCATAAAAAAGAATTAAATGTAGGAGAACGACGAATACCTCGACGATTCACTCCAGCAACCCAAGTCGTATCAGATCCTAATTTCATCAGAGTGATTTCAGGCTGCCTGATCTGGGGGTAAGATGAGGCCGACCTGATCAAAACCTGATCAATTTCTGATCATGAATCACCTGATCAGTCAAAACTGACTACTACCTCATTTGATTCTGATCCAACTTCAGACGATCCGGAAGCAATTTCCACTTGGGATACTGAGAAACCACTGCAATTGACACAGACAAAGAAAACAGCGCGCAACGCCAAAGATCTTTACCTCTACGTGACGCAGTCATTGTGAAAATGCGAGCATTATATCCTTTAGCATTTCTCCTGCATCGCCATACAGCACTACCATCACCGAGATGATCACGGTATTTTGCCAAAAAAATGTACTTCATCAATGATCATCTTGGTACCACGCTGACTCTTGACGAATTCCAGAAACATGGCGGCCACTTTTTATGACTAACATAGTACGAGCACAATAGACAAAATTGGATAATACAATATGCACCCCATCAGACGCTCTATGCACGACATACAAAATCGGATAAAACGTACACCCTATCAGACGTTCTACGCACGACCCCTACTCTCCATATTTCGTAATTTCCAAGAAAATATCGACTTAAAGACCCAAGTACACATTTAACTGAGTAAAATGACTGACTGGATACATGATGACTCATGACTGTTTACATACTGGAATACGAAGAACCACGTTATCGATAAAATATCATTGAAAAACAAATAAATTGAAAATCGAAAACCCCCGACGTTCGAATTGTAGAAAGAAAGATAATTGAATATTGGATAAAATGATTGAATGACAAAAAAATTAAAAATTAAAAACCTCCGACGTTGGAATTGTAAAAAGAACAATAATTGAATATTGAATATTGGAAAAGGGAAATATAAAAAATCATGAAATAGAAAGAATGAAAAGCAGACAGCAGTCAGGGGACACCACGGTTTTCATGACTTTATGTGCCCCCCGACTGCACTACAAAAATTCGGATCTTATTTCAAGATCCATTTGTCCGATTTTTAAGATCGAAATGTCCCAATTTCTAAGTACTCAAATATGACCCAGTTTAAGATTGATTTTTCATCTTGAGGCTAAGATGCATTTCGGATCTTATTTTTTATTTTTTTATTTTTGTTTCTTTTAATTAATTTTTGAAAATGATTTATCAAATCTTTTTTTATTTTCCTTTCTTTCGTTAATTTTATTCGGATTGTCTTTCTATCATGGAACAAATGTCAAAGGATAATTTTTTTTTTTCATTTTTTTTAAATCGACGGACATAATTTTTTTACTCTATGGTGGCGTTCATCTCCATGATGTTAGATCAATTCATAAGTATACTCAAGGGACGTGGAGAATAAAGTACAACATTAAAATTATGTCATAAATGCGACGTTTCGCTATTTATTATAGCTTCATCAGGCACTTAACATGATTAATGTCTTGTCTCATTCCAATTAAAAATCTCGAAATGGAGTTCCCCGTATGTAACAAGAGACAAATAGCAAAATTTAAGAAACATATTCACTTAAATGACAAACCACTCTGATACAGTCACACGTCTTGGCGTAAATGAGCCCACACAACTCCTCCTACTTTATTCTCCACGTCCCTTGAGTATACTTATGAATTTTTTTACTGTTTTATTTAAAATCGAAGGACTAATTTTTTTTTTTTATCAAAAGACTATTTTTTTGAACAGTAGCATAATGCCATGTAACAAATGTCAAAGGACAATTTTTTTTTTTTTTTTTATCGAAGGACTAATAATTTTTTTGATCTTTAACAGTAGTATAATGCCATGTGACAAATGTCAAAGGACATTTTTTTTTTATCAAAGGACTAATAATTTTTTTGATCTTTAACAGTAGTATAATGCCATGTGACAAATGTCAAAGGACATTTTTTTTTTTATTTTATTTATTTTATTTATTTGTATTGCTCATAAGGAGAACCAAGCTGCTCCTATAGCAAGGGGGGTACATAGAAAATCGTGTGGGTGGAATACAGAAGTGTGTAGCAAAAAAATATAAAATAGATTAAGTAACAAGATGGTAAAGAAATAAATAAAGTGTGTTGCGAAAACATCAAGATAGTGACAAGTGTTTGCATACATAACAATGATGGTACATCTGACAGAATAAGCAGAAATCAATAAAAATAAAAGGTTGCTCGCAGGAGGTGTAGATTTCAGAAGATATTCACGAGCTAATTGCTGTCGACTCTGCAACAAAATTTCATAAAATATATATAATAGAGTAATAAAATAGTAAAAAGTTATCGAGACTAGTGGACGTCAGAATATTAATACATAGTTTTTTTTTTTTTTTTTTTTTTCTCTCCTTAAAAAATTTGTTCTCTCAGCGTAAAGCAGCTTCTGGCAAAGTAAAAGATAGATTTCAGGGCTTTAGGATCATCAAAACTCAGAATTTTTGAAGTTACAGCCTCGTCTGAGCCCTCCTCCGCGCACATAGCCAGTAGATTGGATATATAATGGACCCTAAAAGCAGAGTAGAGTGTGCAGCGTAGGAAGATGTGAGCAATAGTCTCATACTCGTAGACTCCATGGGATAGGCAGTGGGAACATAACTGGGAGGGTAGGATTTTGGATCTGTCATTTTTCAGGTTAAAGGAGCAGTAATATTTATTTGCTAGACGGAGCTGGGCTATTTGTTTCTTTAAGGATAGAGGAAGACGGAGTTGAAGGTACTTTGGGAGAGGGTTAACGAGTGATCTTTGGATATAGAGCTGACTAGACTTGGAGCACAAGTAGCTCTGATAGTCCTCATTCCGTAGGTGTAGGTCGTAGCTCTCGAAGATTTCTCCTGTTCTGAGGGCCCAGCTGTCCGGATCCAATGACTCTGCAAGGTCTTCTGCATTATTGAGTCTGAGAAAGGCCTTCATGTGAGAGAACCAGTTGTATGGGGAGGGTGTTTCGATGCGCCTTGAAAGTTCAATTAGTCTTAGCATACAAATCTTAGGGTACCGGCTGTCTTCCAGTCTCAAGATCTTAATGAACCAGTTCCAGGTCTGTTGCATAGCTCTGTATGCCAGGTGCGTGGAAGATGTTTCCATTCTGACGGCCCAGTTTGCCGTATTTCTAGGTAATGATAGGAGTCGCTTCAAGAAATCAGTTTGTGCTGCCTCAATTTCTAGGACATGTCCAATACCCCAAGCTGGAAAAGCATACAAGAGTGTTGATGATGCTAGGCTGTCGAAGAGTCTCGTACACGATAACCAGTTATCGCACTTGGAGTTGTATATGATGGAAAGAATATTAGAAGTAGCAGCTTTTGCTTTGCCTAGAGCAGCTTTCAGCGCATCCTTGCTCCTAGCAGTACTGGAGATGCGGACACCTAAGTAGATATAGGCGCGGACAACACTCAAAGGAGTACCATTGAACATCGTGAAACGTGGATTAATGGCTTTTGGAGGACCAGCCTCCTTCAGAATCATGATCTGGGTTTTTGAGGTATTAACTTGTAAGCCTTTCAGAGAGCAGTAGTCGTGGAGAGTTGTTAGAATCGCTTTAAGGTGGACATGGGAGTCAGCTAGAAAGACTGCGTCATCAGCAAAAAGTCGAAGCAAGATATCAGTGTGCCCATCAATGTTGAGTCCCCTGTGACCTCGGGCTCGGAAGAATGTTTCAAAATCAGAGATGAAGAGGAGGAACAGTAACGGGCTAAGCGTTTCCCCCTGTAGAACTCCCTCTGTGACATCAAATCGATCGGATAGAAGGCCTCTACTTCTAACCTGAAGGTTGGCTTGTGAATAGATAGATATGAGGACTCGGACAATCCTTGAGCTAATACCAAGATCCATGAGTTGACGCCACAAGAGTTCGTGTGGTATGCTGTCGAAAGCTCGCCTAAAATCGATAAACACTGCGTAAACTTCTCTTTTCCCAAGCCTGAGTTGTAGGTGGATTGCCGAAAGAAGAGTAAAAATTGCGTCAGTGTAGCTGCGACCACGCCTGAATCCATGTTGGGCCTCTGGAAGAAAGCCTTTGTCCTCTGTCCAGGACTCCAGTCTTTTCCTGATTAATTCAGTGAATAGTTTTGTGGTGGTATTTATTAAGGCGATACCACGATAGTTTGCAGGGTCCAGCCTGTCCCCCTTCTTGAACAACATCGTCATGATAATGTTAGCCCAGCTTACAGGGACACAGCCGTCCTCTAGGACTTTATTGTATAACGAAAGTAACTGGCTGACCCAGTAGGGCGTGAGAAATTTGATAGCCTCGTTGATAATTCCATCTGAACCTGGCGCTTTCTTGAGCTTCAAGTTTTTGATGGCTAGATTGATCTCAGAGGTAGAGAAAGGGCGATCGAGTTCTGGGACCAGCATCTCAGGAGGGTTGTAAGAAGAGTCAGAGCGTACAGGATAGAGATCGCGATAGAAGTAGTTCCAGACGTCAATGGGCAAACCCGCGTCTCTCAAGGCAAGACCTGGTTTACATTTGCGTACCGCAGACCAGAAGATATAAGGATTGGAGAGGTTAGCGATGCTGTCAGTAGTTTGTTGGCCGTAAGATTTCTTTTTTGCTTCCAGGACCGATCTATACCTTTTTTCCAGAGAGTTCAGAGTTGCTTTATCACTTGGAGCGAATTTGGAGCGAAAGCATGCTCTGGATGCCTCTTTGAGTTGCAATTTAAGCCCAGAGCATTCCTTGTCAAACCAAGGCTTATTTGGAGGGATGGGTGCACCAGGACGTTGAGAGGGTGAGCGATGAGATACAGAGGATATAAGACCAGCTTGTGAGGCGCTTTCCCAGATGGTATTGGAGATATGGTCCTGGAGAAGTTGGCAGCTGAGAGAAGAGAGATTTATAGATTTGTTATTCATGGACTCCAGGGCCCGCTGAAAATCTTCAATTTTTTCGTTATTCCAGATAATTTTTTGGGTTGTGATTGTGGATGTAGGGTGATTGTTCAGAGGGGGAGAAGGATGGGAACTGGAGATATTGCACCAAAGGTTCAGAATGAGAGGGAAATGGTCAGAAGAAGTGATGTCTGGGTAAACTTTTAGATCTTTGATGAGGTCTAGACATGGAGCAGAGCACCAGATCGTGTCATTTACTGCAAGACCCCATTTCCAGTAAGTGAAGTTGGCTGGCGAGTCACTGAGAGTCCTACCATTAATAATTACGAGGCCATTCGTTGTCGCAAAGTCCAGGGTGGTGGAGCATCTCTCATTGGTTTGCCCATCTAGTGTTGACATTTCCCAGGAGAGGCTAGTGCCATCAAAAAAATTTTCATCCACGTCAATCACCTTTCCCACTCTGGCATTCCAATCGCCACCAATGATGAGGGGGAGACCAGCGTAAGAGACCTCTAGTTCACTGACTGTATCTTGTAGCAACAGCATAGCATATTTGTAGTTAAAGTCACGTGCAGCTGGAAAATAAACAAGCCCCAAGATGAAGGTGGCGTCAGTACATTGGATCTTGGCAAAAATCCACCAGTGAGAAGATTCGATCAGATCCACCTTAACATTCTTCTTGACACCAAGGAGAAGACCACCACTACCCCTGCCCCTGGCTTTATCCTTGACAGCGTCTGACCAAAAACAGTTGAAATTATCTAGAAATTTTGGATATGATTCAGGGGGCTTCATTTTCATGGTTTCAGAAATGCATAAGATATCGGCCAGGTCAGCATGAACAAGGTCTTCTAGGTGACAAAAGCCCGTTACATTCCAAAAAGCAATATTTAGGCCAGTGTAATTCATTTGGTATTGAGATTGTGGAGGCTGGCTAGCCGAAAATTCCCGTCGGAACTGTTGGAGGAGGGTTGAGAGGGTGTCAGAGCTGGGGGGAGCTGGAAGGTGGGCTGGTTTTGTAGACGTGGGAGACTAGATTGGGAGGAGTTGGGATTAACATGAGATATATGGGCGTTAACAGAGGTTGCTTTTTCGGGCTTCAGTTCTTTACATTTTTTGTCCCAGAAATATTTCATGCCATCTACGATTAGACTTTGATACCTGACCTTAACCGTGTGACCTTGCTGTTTGAGAGCCTTTGCTTGATCCCTTATCTGTTTGTCAATTTGTCCCTCTCTGCGAGTTAAGTCTCTGTTGATGAATACATTCGTGAGGGGGTTTGACTTCTTCGCATTCCAGATGGCGAGTTTGGATTCAAAGGTGTCCAGCTCTGCCTGAATGACAGGAAGAGAACCTCTGGAACCGATGATTTTGGCTGATATAACGCTCTTGTTAACCTTGAGTGAGGAGGCCAGAAAGTTGTTGACTTGCTCTTTGACGTTGCCCTTTTGAACCTGGAGTCCAGCGATAATGACATTATTCCGCTTTGCCAGCTTCTCGAGATCTTCCAGTCTGTCCTCCAACTCAGAGCCCCTTGCTCCTGCGTTTGCAAAAGAGCCAGATTCGAGTTGCGATTTCAATGATTTAACTTCACTTTCGAGTTCCTGGTATTTAACGTCAAAGTTGTTGTGAACCTTCACCAACTCAGCTTTCATTTCCAATTTGAAGGTATTGAGTTTCTCGTCCTGGATCTTGGCAGTCTCGTGCATCAGTTTCTCCATACTTTCGAATTTGCTCTTCATATTTTCATTCTGAACCTTCAGGGCTGCAAACTCATGTTTGTTATCCTCTCTCATACCCTCCAGCAACTTCAAGATTGCCTCTTGGCTTGACGACATCGTGTCGATAGATGAGGTTGGACTGGATGGAGAGACCAGTTCTAACACAGGATCTGGGGACGAGGGGCAAGAGCTGAAGGCGAGTTCAGAGTCTTGGTCATTTGGGGGAGAATCAGACCCAGATTTTATATATTTCAAGGTTCTTTCAGATTCGGGGGTGGATGAGCGGTTAAGCGATGCCTCCCTTTTTCTTTTGGCGTAAATATCATCAAGAGTTGGGGTAGAAGGGTCTTTATGTTTGCCCCACGTAGCTGCTGTAGAAGGCCTTCCTCTAGAGGTTTCTTTGACAAGTGTTGCTGTAACACGTGTAGTCAGAGGTGAGGGCAGGTTGATTCGAGTGGGATTTTGTTTGCCGGCTGCGGCTCTACTCTTCGGGGTTGAGGTTCTGCTAATTCCCCCAGAGGTGGTGCTCAATGACATGGGTCTTGATTCGATTTACAAATGGTACGGGGAGGCTCCAGGGCCCGCCTTTACCGACAAAATTTGATCCTTTATTTTTGCTTTTGTTCTCTCTTTTTTTTTCCAACAAGAAGATAACCTCAAATCGGAGAAGGTATGGAAAAATGGCAAAAAACCGGATTCACAGATCGTGGATCAGCCCAATTAATAACTTAAAACACTCCAGGACCATTCACAGTGGAACAATGACAGAAACAGTGGTCAATATAGTCTCGCAACACACTTAAAAACAGAAGAAACAGGACACCAAAAAAACACACGTCCGAGTCACTACGCTGCCATAACGGAACCCCAGAAACATGGCGGCCACTTTTTATGACTAACATAGTACGAGCACAATAGACAAAATTGGATAATACAATATGCACCCCATCAGACGCTCTATGCACGACATACAAAATCGGATAAAACGTACACCCTATCAGACGTTCTACGCACGACCCCTACTCTCCATATTTCGTAATTTCCAAGAAAATATCGACTTAAAGACCCAAGTACACATTTAACTGAGTAAAATGACTGACTGGATACATGATGACTCATGACTGTTTACATACTGGAATACGAAGAACCACGTTATCGATAAAATATCATTGAAAAACAAATAAATTGAAAATCGAAAACCCCCGACGTTCGAATTGTAGAAAGAAAGATAATTGAATATTGGATAAAATGATTGAATGACAAAAAAATTAAAAATTAAAAACCTCCGACGTTGGAATTGTAAAAAGAACAATAATTGAATATTGAATATTGGAAAAGGGAAATATAAAAAATCATGAAATAGAAAGAATGAAAAGCAGACAGCAGTCAGGGGACACCACGGTTTTCATGACTTTATGTGCCCCCCGACTGCACTACAAAAATTCGGATCTTATTTCAAGATCCATTTGTCCGATTTTTAAGATCGAAATGTCCCAATTTCTAAGTACTCAAATATGACTCAGTTTAAGATTGATTTTTCATCTTGAGGCTAAGATGCATTTCGGATCTTATTTTTTATTTTTTTATTTTTGTTTCTTTTAATTAATTTTTGAAAATGATTTATCAAATCTTTTTTTATTTTCCTTTCTTTCGTTAATTTTATTCGGATTGTCTTTCTATCATGGAACAAATGTCAAAGGATAATTTTTTTTTTTCATTTTTTTTAAATCGACGGACATAATTTTTTTACTCTATGGTGGCGTTCATCTCCATGATGTTAGATCAATTCATAAGTATACTCAAGGGACGTGGAGAATAAAGTACAACATTAAAATTATGTCATAAATGCGACGTTTCGCTATTTATTATAGCTTCATCAGGCACTTAACATGATTAATGTCTTGTCTCATTCCAATTAAAAATCTCGAAATGGAGTTCCCCGTATGTAACAAGAGACAAATAGCAAAATTTAAGAAACATATTCACTTAAATGACAAACCATTCTGATACAGTCACACGTCTTGGCGTAAATGAGCCCACACAACTCCTCCTACTTTATTCTCCACGTCCCTTGAGTATACTTATGAATTTTTTTACTGTTTTATTTAAAATCGAAGGACTAATTTTTTTTTTTTTTATCAAAGGACTATTTTTTTGAACAGTAGCATAATGCCATGTAACAAATGTCAAAGGACAATTTTTTTTTTTTTTCTATCGAAGGACTAATAATTTTTTTGATCTTTAACAGTAGTATAATGCCATGTGACAAATGTCAAAGGACATTTTTTTTTTATCAAAGGACTAATAATTTTTTTGATCTTTAACAGTAGTATAATGCCATGTGACAAATGTCAAAGGACATTTTTTTTTTTATCAAAGGACTAATAATTTTTTTGATCTTTAACAGTAGTATAATGCCATGTGACAAATGTCAAAGGACAATTTTTTTTTTTTTTTCATTTTTTTTTAATCAAAGGACTAATATTTTTTTTTTTCTTTCAAAGAACTGATATTTTTTTTTTCAAAGGAATAATAATTTTTTTTTTTCTTTGACAGTAGTATAGTGCCATGTGATAAATGTCAAAGGATAATTTTTTTTTTCATTTTTTTTAAATCAAAGGATTAATTTTTTTTTTTAATCAAAGGACTAATAATGTTTTTTCTATCAAAGGACTGTTTTGTTTTTCAACAGTAGCATTATGTCATGTGACAAATGTCAAAGGACAATTTTTTTTTTCTTTTTTTTTTTAAATCAAAGGACTAATTTTTTTTTTTTAATTGAAGGACTAATAATGTTTTTTCTATCAAAGGACTATTTTTTTTTTCAACAGTAGCATTATGTCATGTGACCAATGTCAAAAGACAATTTTTTTTTCATTTTTTTTAAATCAAAGGACTAATTTTTTTTTTTTTTATCGAAGGACTAATAATTTTTTTTCTATCAAAGGACTATTTTTTTTTCAACAGTAACATTATGTTGTGAGAATAAATCACGGATATCGAGTGGACGTGTGGAAAATGAGATCTGAATAGTGTTAAGTACTATTTTCCCTCACCACACACGCGGACTAGCTATATGAATTTAGATAATAACCCGGTAATGACTCGCGTAATCGTAATCCAAGTTCCGGAGAAGACAGCGAGGACGTCAAATCCATGTGCAGGAGTATCCCGTGAGGATAACCAACAGCCACTTTACCTACGAATTGATATCCAATGATAATTAGATCTCTGAGGATAAACTAGACCCCCGTAAATACGGCCTTGGTCTGAAGAGAGTACACTCTAGAACAATCTCTCTGGAGTCAAAAAGGAGAGACGGAGTGAAAGAAAGAGGAAAAGATTGAAAGCCCGCATAAGCGGCGCAATGAGATGGGGGTGATACAGAGAACAGCAGGTCAGCTGACACGGGTTGACCGGGAGCTGGCGCCATCTCACCAGCCAAAGTGGCCGGAGGGACGACGTTTTTATAATGGCCGACACTCCGTTCTCATATACCAAGCATACACGTGTTACCAATATTCATTGTCGTTGTTTTATTAAAAATCTCTGTGTTATTGAATATTTTGTGGCACTGGGTGCATCTATATTGAGAGAGGAACTATTGTGGATAATTTAGGAAGAGCCTGAGTGCACAATTAAGTGATAAAAATTGAATAAAACATTTCCGGAGATCTCCCAAGTGGACACCGGCGTACCGGCTTGATTAGAGGCATCGTCAAAGTGAGTTGGCATTGTTTTATTAACTGTTGCTGATGTGATTGCGGTTACGGAGGGTCGTTACCGGGAATACAGATCCTGCTGAGGAATTAAACTCATTTTTTGTTGAATAAACTCGCAGTTTTCACAAATAAACTTCGGGGTAATTCGTGTGCCCATAGCACGCGTTGGTCGTGTGGCCACGGGGCCGCCATCTTATTGCGCAGTTAGTTTAGAGGAATATTGTATAAATTATTGGATATTTTACAGCCGGTGTGAGTGGGAGTCGGGAAAGTATTCAAGATATTTAGTTTTAAGGGGATAATTATCGTTGTTAATCATGGTAATTCAGGCTGCGATCAAATAGTTACGCATTTCCAAAAACCCCGTTATTTCAGAATTAAAGAGGGGAAAAAGAGAGTGGGAAAGAGGGACTCAGAGTCCTCCAGGGGAGAGAGAGAGAGAGAAATTCGATTTAGTAGATCCGCGTAAAGAGGCAATTGTAGCCCACAAGTGTCCCACGTGGACACTTGCTCGTTGCACTTCCCCCTTCGGTGGGGGAAAATAAGCGTAGGGAACCTGCAGCCGCTTGAGGCACCTCTCTCTCGAGCGAAGACTCCTCGCACCGTCTTTCTCATTCGGACATCCGGACATACTCTTGAAGTGTATAGAGTCAGTCATCCCGGCCATTCCGGAGAGATCGATGTACCTCTAATATTTATGAATGGGGGGGTTGCTGAAGGGATGAGTCCCTGTCTGGATGCCCGCTGAAGTTATTATTACCAGGGAAAAAGGGGAATGTTAAATATTATTATCATTTAATCGGAATTACGAAGCCATCGACTAGTGTAAGCTGATCAGCCGGGTATTCAAATTAAGTTTATTTTGATTTTATTTGATTTTCATTTATTATTATTGTTTTGCACTGAAACTACGGTAGAGAGCACAAATACCTGAGGCAATTTATTTTGTATTTTTCATTTCTTTCTTTTCAATTCTCGAATAATAAACCGAGCCACTATTTCTGAATTCTTGTACTTTTCTCTCTGCTGAGCTCAACCTATCCTTCTTTTTGGATATATTACATTAAAATTATTGGTTATCGCGGGCTCCAGCAACAACAAAGTGGTACGCTGGGGCATTGCACCCGCGTCCTTCGGACTGGACTGGTGGAGAGGACACAATCGGGCAGCAGTTCCACACGGGTCGGCCTTGGCTTCCCATAGCCGCTCAGTACATTATTCCTATCCTTTTCCCGAGCTTCCCGCATCCGCTCCCATCCATTACCGAGCCGTATCCTCTCCTTCCCCATTCCTTAGTCCTACCCCATCCTCTGAGGCACGGGAGGGATAAATCCCGTACCTCATTGCAATGTCATGTAACAAATGTCAGAGGACAATAACTTTTTTTCATTTTTTTTAAATCGAAGGACTAATATTTTCTTTTTATCAAAGGACTAATAATTTTTTTTTTTAATCAAAGAACTAATAATTTTTTTTTTCCTATTTGAAAACAAAGGACTAATTTTTTTTTTTTAATTAAAGGACTATTTTTTTAACAGTAGCATGATGCCAAGTGACAAATGTCAAAGGACTAATAATTTCTTTTTGTTTTATTCAAAATCAAAGAACTAATTTTTTTTTTCATCAAAAGACAATTTTTTTCTTTAACAGTAGTATGATGCCATGTGACAAACGTTAAAGAACAATTTTTTTTTTCTTTTTTGCTTCCGAATAGAAGCATTGTCATCGACCAATTTTAACATTTTCTAATTTTGGCTGGAAATGATGTAGAATGGTCTGAAACATGAAAATACGAATTCGGAGCCACTGTCCGTCTGTCGCGTGTCCACTCGGGGGTCACTTTTCCTTATATTGACCAATTAATTGAGAAAATCATTTCCGAAAAATCTGAAATTTTGTCAGATTGTTGGTATTAGCTGATACTAATTCTGTGCCAAATTTCAGCTCGATCGATTGAGTAGTTTTTGAGGAATAGTGATTTGTTTGTAAATCGTTTTTTGTGAATATCTCAGAAATTACCAAACCTATTGGCTTTTTTTTTTTTCAAAATCTTCGTCTCGTTGTCTACTATCTGAATCAACCAGGATATATATACCGGTCGATGCAAGGTTTTAGAGATATGGCCAATTTTCTGTTTTTCGCGGAAAATTCCTATAAACACGCTAACTTTTTAAAAAATGGAGATATCAACTTAAAATTTGGCATGAAAGTGACTCTCATGATTTTCATGTTTGATAATAAAAATGAGCTCAATTGGACAAGCGGTTCTGAAGATATTCAACGTTGAACGTAAATCGATTTTATCGAATATCTCGAAAACGACTAAATCGATTAATTTTTTTTTTTCAACACCTTCATCTCGATGTCTTCTATCTTAATCAATCCAAATATGTATACCCGTTGATACAAAAATTTCGATATATGGCTATTTTTCTGTTTTTCACTGAAAATCCTTGTAAAGATGCTAACTTTTGAAAAAGTTGAGATATCAACTTGAAATTTGGCATGAAGGTGACTCTCATGATTGTCATGTTTGGTATTTCAAATCAGCTTAATCGGGCAGGTGGTTTCGGAGATATTCAACTTTCGAGATATGAAATGCAAAACATTTACTATAATAATACGCGAAAAGGATTGAAAGGACTATTCGGAAGCGCTCCATTAATTGATTGATGGTGAGAAGAAAATGCACACGTAAAATTAACAAACTCCACAACCGCAAATCTGTAGTTACAAATCTATAGTCGTATGTCGCTGCCGCCTACTTGTTTTAAAATGAAGGGACTATAATTTTTTAAGTCCTTTGATTAAAAAAAAATTATTAGTCCTTTGATTAAAAAAAAAAATATATATTAGTCCTTTGATTTAAAAAAAAATGAAAAAAAAATTGTCCTTTGACATTTGTCATATGGCACTATACTACTGTCAAAGAAAAAAAAAAATTATTAGTCCTTTGAAAAAAAAAATATCAGTCCTTTGAAAGAAAAAAAAAATATTAGTCCTTTGATTAAAAAAAAATGAAAAAAAAAAATTGTCTTTTGACATTTGTCACATGGCAATATACTAGTGTTAAAGATCAAAAAAATTATTAGTCTTTTGATTTAAAAAAAATGAAAAAAAAAAATTGTCTTTTGACATTTGTCACATGGCAATATACTAGTGTTAAAGATCAAAAAAATTATTAGTCCTTTGATTTAAAAAAAATAAAAAAAAAAAATTGTCTTTTGACATTTGTCACATGGCATTATACTACTGTTAAAGAACAACAAAATTATTGGTCCTTTGATAAAAAAAAAAAAAAAAACTAGTGGTGCGTTGTTGGTCGCTCGCAAGCTCGCTCCCATGGGTGAGTGCGTTACAATTTGGTGTGACCCTTTTAGCGGGTCGCAACAATAACTTCCCGGTATCTTCCTCACTATTGTTTAGAAGAAAGAAAAAACAAAAAAAAAAATTTTTTTTTCATTTTATGTTTTCCTGGAAAAACTGGAGAACGACTGGAACAATTTTTTCCAAAATCCTTTCGGCTCTAAGTTGGATGAAGACGCTTCGATTGCGTCATTGATGACCTTGATCGCATCATCCGTTTAAGAGATATCGTTGACGAAAATTTTTGGTCACATCCGTACAAACCCACACACACACTCGGGAAGTTAATAATATTTAATTCTGGAATATTCTGTTTGATTTTTGAAAATGATTCAGTGATCGGAGATGTGACGAGGGGGAGTTTTCATGTTGATGGGTCAATGGGTGGATATCAGGCCTACTGAACCAGGTGGAAAAAATAAAAAAAAAAATAATATTTAATTCTGGAATATTCTTTTTGGTTTTTGAAAATGATTCAGTGATCGGAGATGTGACGAGGGGGAGTTTTCATGTTGATGGGTCAATGGGTGGATATCAGGCCTACTGAACCAGGTGAAAAAATAAAAAAAAAAAAAACAAAAAAAAATAATATTCAATTTTGGAATTGTCTTTTTGGTTTTTGAAAATGATTCAGGGACCGGAGATGTGACGAGGGGGAGTTTTCATGTTGATGGGTCGATAGGTAGGTGAAAAAAACTAAAAAAAAAAAACAAACCAAAAAATCAAATATTTTGTAATTACCGTATGGATTTTTAGAAATAATTCGCGGCGTGAGGGAGTGAGAAGGCGTACTTTCATTGGTGGATACGAACTTGATAGATAGCACCAGTGAAAAAAAAAATTATTCAGTTTTGAATTTATGTTTTTGAAAAATAATTCCCAGCATTAGAGGGCGAAAAAAGGGGTGGGGGGGCTATGGTTGGTATGTGCCGATAATCAGTCCTAAAAAACCCAAAAAATTGAAGAAAAAAAAATCATAAAAAGTAGTACGAATGAAAAAAAACATGACAAGTCAGACATATTTTTTTAAAAAATCAAAAAAAAAGTTGTCCGATCCCAAAACCGAAGAGGAACTTCATACTTCAAATATCATCCCCTTTCATCACCCCAAAGGAAGCAGAGTAGTTGTGGGACACCCTGTATAGTTGAAACATGTTTTTGCTTCCGGACGAGGAAGCTATGTAATCGACCATTTTTGACATCGTCCAATTTTGCCTGGAAATGATGTAGAATGTCATGAAACGTAAAGATATGATGTTTTTAGAAAATGTCTGTGTGTATGTATGTATGTGTGTGTGTATGTGCGGAAAAAATTTCACAATTCTCTCAATAACTGCCCAAATAATAATGAAAAAAGTCTGAAATTTTGTAAGATAATAGATATTAATAAAATACAATTGTGTGCAAAATTTCAACTTGATCGACTCAGCGGTTCCTGAGATATAGCGATTCCTCGAAAATCGTTTTTGTCGAATATCTCAAAAACTATTCAACCGATCAAAATTTTTTTTCCGTCAAAATATTCCTGACTATTATATCTATCGATTTCAACCGAAATATTTCCATCGACCACGGAACAATGAGACAGTTATGGCCGTTTTTCTTTTTCATGCTGGAATCGGTGTGACCACGATAACTAGAGAAATAATAGAGATAGAAAGCTGAAATTTGGTACGATTCTAGCTTTCATGAAACTTAAGGTTGGGAGTGTGTATTGGCGCAATTGAACCATTACTTCCGGAGATATTCAACTGAGTGTGTAAAACTATTTTGTTCAATATCTCAAAATCTACTGAACCGATTTTGATTTTTTTTTTTTTAAATGTTCGCCATGATGTCTTCTATCTAACACAATCAAAATATATATATCCTCCGATTGAAAGTTTTCGAGATATAGCAGTTTTTCTATTTTCATTCTCGAAACTCGCTCATACAGACTATAATTCGACTAGAAGTTGGAGTGAGAAGCTGAAATTTTGACTAGTACTTGATATTGTTGAGTTAGACTTCTGTGTAAAATTTGAGATCAATATGTCCATTAGTTCGTGAGATACAGACAATCAACTATTTCTTTCTCATTTTTTTCTGCTTCAAATAGGATGAAGTTTGGGGTTGAGCGCAAAATTTCAGAACAGAATGAATTACAAATCCATCCGGAAGCTTGTTACCAATAGAATTGGTAGAAAAAAAAAGGAGAAACATATTATAACAATTATAATAATAGAATAATAAATTGGACTTAATAATACATAACGCATTCCATCCAATGCTTAACACCAGCCGCATGGGAGTGATGGCCTACTTTTTTTTTCTGAAATTGTGATAATAAAACGACAAAAGTATCAGTTATGTCAAACTCCAGGCCCAGTTTCAGCGCGATCAGTCGATTAGTTCTTCAAATATCACTCTTTATCGAAAAATCGTTTTTCTTCAATATCTCGAGAACAATTTGACCGATCAGATTTTTTTTTTTTCAAAATATTCGTCATAAAAATCTTTATTGATTTCAATTTAAAAATTCGGCCGGATCATGGAGAAATCACATGGTTATTCCCCTTTTTCTATTTTTTGGCTCAAATCCTTGTACGCATGATAACTTGAGAAATATTGGAGATAAAAACTTCAAACTTGGTATAATTTTAGGCCATCTGGTAATAAAGGTTGCTATTTAATATGGACACAATCGGACCATTAGTTTTGGAGATATTCGACATTTTTTCAAAATGTTTGTCACGATAATTTCTAACCTAGCACAATCAAAATATACCCTCCCATTGAATATTTTCGAGATATTGTTGTTTTTCTATTTTCATTCTCTAAATTCGCTTATGCATACTATAATACGACTAGGAGTTGGACTGAAAATCTGAAATTTTGACTAGTACTTCTGTGTAAAATTGTAAGTCGATATGTCAATTAGTTCCTGAGATACAGACAATCAATGTATGCACAGAATGAATTGTAGATCCATCCGGAAGCTGACTACCAATAGGATTGGTAGAAAAACAAAGAGAAGCATAATATAATAATAAAATTATAATAGTAACGCATTTTTTCCAATTCTTAACACGAGCCGCATGGGAGCGATGGCCTACTTGTTTTCAACCATCCCAAATTTTTTTTGCGTAAACCATTAATTTCATTCAATCTCTTAAATATTCTAATCTAAATTCTCCTATCATTTCCAGTAATTTTACCAGATAATAATCCGGCTCAACACCGACAGCTTCAAAATTGAGGTTAGATTCTCATCAGGCGATCAGGTTATTGTGAATAACCTGCAGTTTAACTACTCTGTTCCGAAAATGAAAACTTCAATTATCCTCTGATATCTAAGTTCAAAAATAATCTGTAAGAAACTATTTCATGATTTAATAAAAAAAATGAGTTGTGCAGTTGCACGAGAATAATGCAATTCTTTGGATCATGAAAATTCAAACTGAAATATGAATTTAAATTGATAACATGGACATACATCAATTATATGACCGTCACAAATTAGAAAATATTCATGACCGACATTTTGCATCTATATTGATGATTTTATCGTGGACAAATTTATTATTTGAATTTATGATTTTTGTGACCGTCACAAATTTTTTGTGACCGTCATTTGTCTTTAGAAAATTTGCGACGTCACATGACCGTCATAAGACCATCCTTTTTTGGTCATATGACGCGAACCCAAAAATGACGGTCATTTTGCATCTCTACTCTTTCGTGAGAATGCCCCCCCCCCTCTCAGGAACAACTTGAATCCTTCACGGCAAGATTGCGTACTGTCCAGTACTCAAAACCAGTAATGTATGTTACTTCATTGCCGATTATTGCTCGGGTATTGAAGAGGATCATTATTTATTTCGTTTATTATCTTTATTGAATAATAAATGTTAAATGTCATTTGTTGATTCATCGTTTTTTGTTTTTCGAATGGAATACGAAAAAAAATTTTTCAGAAAAAAAGAATATTAGCAAAATAATTTCATTTTCAGAATGTTTTTTAGCATTCGCCTCTCTTCAACCACTTTAATTGATTTGGCTCCTGCGCGGAGGTCAGCGAAAGTAAAAAAAAAAAATAGAAAAAAAAAATATTTGAAAATTTGAAAAAAAAAAAACGAAAAACAGAATATGCAATTTTTCATCTTATGTTTTCCTGGAAAAACTGGAGAACAGCTGGAACAATTTTCTCCAAAATCCTTTCCGCTCTAAGTTGGATGGGGACGCTTCGATTGCATCATTGATGGCCTTGATCGCATCATCCGTTCGGGAGATATCGTAAACCAAAATTTTTGGTCACACACGGACACCCACACACACACACACACACACACACACATACACACATACATCATCTTGAAAATTATCGGGGATTGTTGTGGAGACCTTGAAACGTCGAGATATGATGAAAAATCGATTTTCGATTTTCGGGGTGATTACAATAACTTCCCTAGCCCGGGAAGTTAAAAATTGTCCTTTGACATTTGTCACATGGCATTATACTCCTGTTAAAGAACAACAAAATTATTAGTCCCTTGATAATTACCAAAAAAAAATCTTCCCTTGACATTGTCTTATAACATTGATGCCGTGATTCGGAGCTTTTGATATCTGTCTATTGTCATTTTTTTTCAAAAGAATACATATGTTATTGGATCAATTATTCAACTAATTTAATTAATTAATGTATGGATAAATAAAGAAACCACTAATTTATTAATTAATGGATTTTAACTTCGATCGATTGACCAATAAACGGATTCATTAATTGATAATATCAGTTTATCGTAAGACTCGGAAATAGTCTCACATTTTGGATCTTAATCGCCACGCGCATCTTACATTTGCAAAGTGTCTTACACCTCATGTTCTTAAATCACTTTGAGAATCTTAAATTGAGACTCTATTTGGATCTTAAATTGGGGATCTTAAAATTTAAGATTCGAAACGAATCTTATTTCTATCTAAGATCTATAAAGGATCTTAATTGCGTAAGAACATCATTATAAGATACGAAATAGATCTTATTTTAAGACTCTTTATCGTTCTTAAGATGTTAGATCTTAGTTTAAGAACCCTCCTAAGATCCTACTTTTTGTAGTATGCTGTCTGCTTTTCATTCTTTCTATTTCATGATTTTTTATTTTTCCCTTTTCGAATATTCAATATTCAATTATTGTTCTTTTTACAATTCCAACGTCGGGGGTTTTTAATTTTTAATTTTTTTGTCATTTAATCATTTTATTTCTGTCTTTTTATAGGTTTATCAAGTACCGTGTAGCAGTTTGAATCTTAAGATGAATATCAATTTTAAGGCAGTCTTTGATTTGAAATTTTCATCAATATTTATTCCTTATTATATACTAGTTTGTTTTTCAAGGGGGAAGTTCAATCTTTAATATTCAGTTGTCACAGGTGGAATTTTCATTCCCTTGTTTTTCAATTGTGAACTCGATTATTCATTCCATTATCCACCAATGTCTCCGACTGCAAATATTCGAATTCTAAATTTTGCGCGCGTAAATTTTAATGAAGCGAACTCGTCGGTAATGTCACCTACCACGTTCAGTGACAGCCGATATGATCCGTTGAAAAGTGAAGCAGGTGGCGCCAGTCATATGAATCATATGCAAATTTTTCTTTATTTTCATTTGCGGTTATGTGCGGTTGAAACCTCGTAAATCACTGGCAATCTGGATAATTAAATAAAAAAATAAAAAAAAACATCTTTTCCGACGAGAATGAAGTGAGTTGATTGTTTTTTTTAATGAAAACCGTCCAAATTCATACTACCAACACATGATTATCTTTCGCCCCTAGAGATATTCCAACCTATCTAGTTATTTCTAAAAAATCATTTTTTATTTTCCATTTATTGAGAAATAAAGATTAACGATAGTTATAAAAGAGTGACAGGAATGATCCTTGAGCGATTATCTTCATTTTAAGCCTAAAAACATAATTAACAGCATATTTATAGAGAAGTGAGGGCTGGAATAACGCACAAAAACATAGCCCTGCTTTCAGTCAAACGAATATACCCCTCTGGCGGTGCCGTCGGGGGTAAAAAGGAAAAAATGAAAAATCATGAAATAGGAAGAATGAAAAGCAGACAGCAAAGTCAGGGGGCACATAAATTCATGAAAACTTTGGTGTCCCCCCGACTTTGCTGTCTGCTTTCCATTCTTTCTATTTCATCATTTTTGATGTGTAAACATCAGGGGGGTGACACAACCGTTTCAGTGTTGACGCACACACGTCATAATCCGCATGGTGGCGCCAGCATTTAGTGCCCGAATGGGGGGCGGGGCTAAGATCAATTTAACGAGTCTTGCTGAATGTTACACTGTTTTAAATTTTATAATTGATTTTCAATCATTCGTGAAGCTGTGCATATTCAGGGGAGATGAGGGGAAAATGAGATTACTTTTATCGTTTACTAAATATTTTATTTCGTACAAAAAAAAATATATACACTTCATGATGAACACCATTTCGCTGCTTTTTTTTCAATCGATTCGATTTCTCCTGTTCATGATTAAAACGATTACAATATAGATGCATTCGATTCATGACAAAGTATTGAACTATTTGCATCAATTTTTCAGAGGCATGCTCTTTGCAGGGAAATGATAATTTACGTAACTCAAAAATATCATTCAAAATTGATTCGTAAGGTTTATGTGCATCACGGTGCTTCTGAAAACAACCTTCTAGATACAAAACGAATCGAAAAAAATGTGAATTTGGATGATAAAGAACAGAATCAGGAGTCCATTGTGTTAAAACTGCTTCTAGGAGAGTAGGGCCGCCCGTGGGATTGAGGAATGCATTTTTACATGAGTTACAACGTTCAGAGTTCATGAAACGTTTCACTATATCAGATGTCAAGCAATATAAAATGCATTGATTGACATCAGGCTTGAAGTAGTGGTGGTCAACAATTTCCTCCATGCTCCAGTCATCATTTTCAACTAATTTATCGAGTTTGGCTAAAATTTCTTTCTTCCTGTCACTCATACCGGATTTGTTGAAAATGATTTTCAGATCAGACATGCTCAAGAGTGGCTTTTGACTATCATTATTATTAATGGAACAGTTTCCAGTTCTTGGAGGTTTTATGATACTAAAGGTAGAGAGGATTTTGTATAAATGGAGAAAGGTAGGTGTGGAAGGGTGATCATTGCAACCGCCAGCTTGTCTTACACTCCCAAAGAATCGCTAACATAAGAAAAATTAAAATAATGAGTAAATAAAATGCAGATATTGAAAATTCGATGCGTCAACCCAATGCACTACTAGAGGAAAGAATGAGAGAAAGGTGTGAAGGGCGGGAGAATGAAGGGAATTGCACAAAAAGCAACTGTGCAAGGAAATTATTATGAAAAAAAATTAATCGTTGGAGAAATAATGCAATTTTAGATGTAAAAAATTCATGAGTCATAGATAATTTCCTCTCACGTCGTCTAATGATATTTTGAAGCATGGAAAACAGCAGCAAGACCAAACCTCCAATGCATCCTGCTTAATTCTCCCCGTGAGAACGAAAGAAAATTCGTATTTGGTTGTCAGGTAGTCCACAATACCCAGTGTTGACATCAACGTAACGCGAAGACCTTGAGCGGTGTCTGGGGTAAGGAATTGATAAGCTAAACTTTTTCCATCCTTGACATCTTGTTCCCAAGTATTCAGTTTATCTAGTGAGTTTTGGATTATCTAAAACCAATGAGTAATGTGCAATTCGAGAAATAAATTTGATTTTGAAGATGAGGAATGAACAACTACGTTGGTGGAACATACTTTATAATCAATATTATCAGGGGCAACACCTAGCATCTCTTCTTTTCGATTCAATGCATCAAAAAGATCATTGATCCACTTGCAGAAATCAGCTGTTGCTTGACTCTCCTTCAATTCAGGAATGTGTTGGTAGGCTTTCAATCCACGATAAACAGACCTGCTGAATACCTAAAGGGCACATGAGAATTGGGTATTTGCGAGGAGAGAAAATAGAAGACAATGAAAAGAATAGAATTCAGTGGCAAACGGGTTGGATTTGATTTTTTCGATTAATTGTGTATTTATCTCGACAATGAGTTGTTATGCCCCTAAAATGAGGCATTAATTTCACAATTGATTCGAACTTTATGGGAACACGAAAGTGGCACATAAACTCCGAAACAAAACATTATGTTATGAATCGTAAGAATTATTGAATAAAGCGAGTTAGTGGGACGCTGATCCAGCGCATTCCATAGCTCGCCTTCACAACTCACCCGCGCGATGTCACAAGACACCATGCAGGTGTGAGCCACACGACCAAGTGACATACGAAACCGCGACTACAATAAATACTCGCGAATTCGTTGTCTCGGGGCCAGTAATTCGACGACTCTTTTTCACTTATGTTCACCTGTTACTTTCTGTAACAGACTGAACTTTTAATTATTAATAACTTGTCAAATAATCGTTTTAAACCAATTCCAATAAACATAATTATCTTCTATCCATCTCCGAGAGATTTAATCCAACTAAAGAACCCATCCGCTCAGGACATAACAAATTGGTGGCAGCGTAATTTTGGAAGACGAAGGTCTGAGTAACCATTGTCTTATCGCACGGAGGTAGAGAGAGAGGATAGTTTTTGGGAATTGATCTACCGAGGTAGGCTGGCCAACAATCTAATTGATTTTTTTCATTGATCACAATCGGAAAATGTCGGCTCCAGACAGACTCAACGGGAACGTGAGACAAAACTTGGAGCAGCAGGAAGAAGGAAACAATTTGTCTTATTCCTTCATGAGACCAGGAGTGAGACGAGAACTCTTTGGTTCAAGGGAAGGTAATATTAATTTGCAACGAAATTATAACCAGTCTGAGCATTCTAGCATGATGGCTGGATTGCGCAACCTGGAAGTACGGGCAGACGTTCATCAACAGGGGACACCCGAGGGGCCTCCTGAGGCGAACAGTACCCGTGGAGGGCGTGCAGAGGGAGGAGTGCCTCCGCAAGCTACGCCACGGAATATTAGGCCTGGCAATTCCTCCAGGGTTCGTAATATTCCTAGAAATCTGCAAGACGGACTAGACGACATCGTGGAAATCCAGGAGGATGGCGATGAGAGCGTCGAGGACGATGCAGAGTTTTCCACACCGTTTGGCGGTGAAGATTCAGGGGCGGGAGGGCCTCCTATTAACCATCAAGATGTGGTTAAGCAGAAGTTAAATAATTTGTACGAGAAAATTCGCCATCTCCAGGAGGAGCGGTTTATGATGGAGAACCGTGTCCTCTCCGAGAAAAAACGACGAGAGGAAGCGGAGACGGAGAAGAGGTTGATCATCGACGCATGGGCGGAGAGTGATGTACAACCGAGGCACGACACGTCGGTGCGACGGCACATGGATATAAAGGGTGCACTTGGGGTGGTGAAAGATTTTTATGGAGACAACCCTGATAAACTGGATTGTTTCTTAAAATCGGTTGCCACTGCGAGGAAGCTCGTCCATCCGAGTCTACAAGATATCTTGTTGGAAGCTATTTTGGGCAGCAAAATTGAGGGCAATGCTGCAAAGCAGATGAAATTTCGAGTGATCGACTCGTTCAAGCAACTTCAAACTGAACTGGAATCACTTTTCGGGAGAGCGAAAAATCTCGTTGGACTGGAGGTGGAGTTCAGTAAGTTACAACAGCGAGAAAATGAAGACGTCACTAGATTTGTCAATCGTACCGAAGAGGTGACAGTGGATTATATCAATGGAATATTGAGTATGAATCCCGAGTTCACAGACAGAGATAAATGGGCGGCAAAGCAGGCGCTATGCGGGATGGCCAAGTTAAAATTCGAGCAAGGTCTGAGGGGTCAACTGCAAGTTTTAGTGCGAGCCGCTAATTATCGAACACTTCACGAAGCCTGTATGGGAGCAATAGAAATTAGTAAGACTATTTCTGGCACTCACGGGAGAGAGAGAGGCACCGCAACAGCAGCGGCAGGCCAGAACAGGAATTCTACTGGGGGAAGCAGAGCTTCAACGGGACGGCAGTCCACGGCCAATTGTTTTGGATGTGGCCAACCGGGTCATCTTGCGAAAGATTGCAAAAATTCGCAAGGTGGACAAAGAAAATCGTTGCCAGTTCCGGCAGCACGCCAGAGTATTAACGCTTTCGGTTCTGTGTGTAAGTATTGCAAATATGCAGGTCACGAATTCACAGAGTGTCATAAACTGAAAAGCAGACTGGGTGCCCCCGAGAACTCAAAAATCAACATAGATCTGAATAAGCAAAATAATTCAGGACCTGTTAAACCAGCAACTGGAGGAGGAAAACCCGCCAAGGGTAATAATAATAATGGTGGAACCAAGAAAAAGAGCAGTGCAGAAGGGGCTAATCAAGAGCTACCCCTGCCTATGGGCTCTTATCAAATATCAATGATACAACCCGTGGAGGAAGTCGGAGAAGGCAGCAAGGCAAAGGGTCCAATTATAGCTCCTGCGCAGCCATCCGATGTGAAAACGCAGATTTTACTTTCTGCAAAGCAATTAAAACAGCCTACGTTGTTTCTTTGCGATTCAGGCGCAAGGGCGTCACTGGTAAAAATCAACAAACTGTCCAAAGGTACAACTGTAAATAGAGGACAGAGAATTCTCAGAGGAATCGCCAATCAAGATGTTGCTACACTAGGGGAGGTAATTCTCTATTTGGAAATTGGGGATAAAATATTGGGACATAGATTCCAAGTAGTCCCTGCAGATTTTCCTTGTGTTGGAGGAATTCTGGGGGAAGATTTCTCAGCTTCACCGAGCTTGAAGGTGGAACTGATACGTGGAGTAGAATTGCGTATCAATGACCATCCTTTCGACTTGTTTCAAGATAAGGAGCCATACAAAATTAAGGCTAGAACAGAGGTTTTAGTTCGTGTTCCTACAAAAAGCAACGGGGAAGGCATTGTCGATAAAAAACAATTGAAAAAAGGTGTTTTTATGGGAGGATGTCTAACCAGGGCAGCGGATGGCCATGCAATCGTTTGCATAATGAACACAAACGATGATGACGCGTATATTGATTTGCCAATGGTTGAACTACATGAGTTAGCAACAAAAACTGACATCATGACTTTGCGGACTGCAGAGAAGGATGGAAGTAAAATTTGTAAAGATCGCATAAAACTGTTGCATGAGAATTTGCGGCTCGAGCATTTAAGCAAGGAGGAAAAGTATACTCTCCTCGAGGTTTTGGAGAAATTCAACTCAATTGTGCAGTTACCAGGGGATGCTCCGGGTGTTACAGACCATCTTGAGCACGAAATTCCTTTAAAACCAGGTACTGTTCCAGTGAATGTTCGTCCCCATCGGTTACCTCAGTCTCAGGAGGAGGAAGTAGATCGTCAGATCAAGGAGATGCTGCAAAACGGAGTCGTGCGCCCCAGCAAAAGTCAGTGGAACGCACCCTTACTCGTTGTTCCAAAAAAAATGGATGCTTCGGGAAAGGTTAAATTCCGAATTGTTGTGGATTTCCGGCGACTGAATGAAGTTACGTTGGGTGACTCATTTCCATTGCCTAATATTTCTGACATTTTGGATCAATTGGGTAATGCGAAATACTTTTCAACTTTGGACTTGGCTGCAGGTTTTCATCAAATACCTGTAAAAGAGGAGGATAAATGCAAAACTGCATTCTCAACCCCTTATGGGCATTACGAGTACAACCGACTACCTTTTGGAGTAAAGGGCGGCCCAGCGACGTTCCAGAGATTGATGAACTCTGTGTTGGCTGGAGTACAAGGACTGCGGTGTTTTGTCTATCTTGATGACATCGTAATCTTTGCTTCAAGTCTGAAAGAACATAATAAAAGGCTCGAAGAGGTTCTCGAACGGCTAAAGGGCGCTAACTTGAGACTACAACCTGATAAATGCAATTTTTTGAGGAAGGAAGTAGTTTACTTGGGTCACATCATCACCAAAGATGGTATCAAGGCGGATCCTAGCAAAATTGAGGCAGTCTCCAGTTTTCCAGTTCCACAAAATGAGAAGGAAATAATGTCTTTCCTTGGTTTAGCCGGTTATTATCGGAAATTTATAAAAGATTTTTCGAAAATCGCTAAACCACTCACGGAGTTGTTGAAGAAGGATGTCTCTTGGACCTGGGGGGAACGAGAGCAGAACGCATTCACTGACTTGAAAAAGACCCTGACTACTGCGCCAATTCTGCAGTATCCAAATTTTGAAAAACCATTTTTGCTGACGACGGATGCATCGAACAAAGCAGTGGGAGCTGTGCTGTCACAGGGGGAGATTGGCAAGGACTTGCCCATCGCCTACGCTAGTAGAACTCTCAACAAAGCTGAACAAAATTATAGCACAATAGAAAAGGAGCTATTGGGTGTTGTGTGGGGTGTGAAACACTTCAGACCATATCTGTACGGAAGAAAATTCACCGTAGTCACAGATCATAGACCACTGAAATGGATATTCAACGTCAAGGATCCAGGATCATGGCTCATTCACTGGCGTATTCTATTAGAGGAGTATGAATACGAGGTGGTACACAAACCTGGGAAATTGAATACGAATGCTGACGCACTGTCTCGCGTAAATGTTGTAACGCGAGCTCAGGCAAAAGCAGAGACAGACGAAGACGGGCAGTGGGTCAATGGCAGCGAGGTCATTAACGCCGCTGACGATGAAATAATGTCAATACTGCAGGAATACCATAACACACCATTTGCTGGTCACCCTGGGGTAAAACGTATGTACGCAAAATTGCAACAAAAATACCACTGGAAGGGGATGAAGTCTGACGTCGAGAAATATGTAGCAACATGTGAGGAATGTCAACTTAATAAGTTGGGGAAGGCTACGAAAGTACCGATGGTAGTGGGAGAGAGCCCTGAAGAAGCATTTGAGCAATGTGCTATGGACATAGTCGGTCCATTGCCTATCACAGAGACGGGGAATAAATATATTCTTACGTTCCAAGACTCTCTCACTAAGTTCAGCAGAGCAATTCCTATTCCGGACCAGGAAGCAAACACAATTGCTCGTGCTTTTGCAGAAAAAATCATTTGCGATTTTGGTACACCACGGAGATTACTCACGGATCAAGGCCCGAATTTTGTGGGGGAAATCTTCAAAAATGTCTGCAAACTAATGAAAATTAAAAAAATCCAGACCACGGCATATCACCCTCAGACGAATGGCATAGTAGAGAGATCTCACCGAACTCTCGCTGAGTATCTAAGAGGCTACATTCAAGAAGATCAAACGGATTGGGATACATGGTTGCCTTATGCAATGTTTTCGTATAATACAACACCACACTCAGCTACGAAAATGACTCCATTCGAGTTGATGTTTGGCAGGCGAGCTGAATTACCGACGGCAATCAAACAGCCGCCACGTTTGACGTATTGTTATGACGACTATGCACAGGAATTGCGGGAAAGGTTGCGAGCAGCCCACCAGGAGGCGAAAGCGACACTTGACCAAGAGAAGGAGAAGTCAAAAATCCAATACGATAAAAATTCGAAGCCAATACAATTCGATGTTGGAGACAAAGTCCTGTTGAAAAACGATGTTGTACGACGAGGACGATCTAGGAAGTTATCGCAGCCATGGATTGGACCATACGTAATTGTCGAGAAAAATTCAGATGTCAATTATACGATCAGGAGTGGACACAAGCAAAAAACCCAGAGGGTCCATGTCAATCGGCTTCGACCATTTATAGAAGCATGACTATATGGACCCCAGCCTCGGAAAATGACATTCTTTATATACCTGAAATTTTCTCATGTGGGAATCTTGGTGGAAATACCATTATGGATTGTTTATTTGTTATTACAATTCTTCAGCTACATTGAACGTTTTATCAAGGAAGCGGAAATGCCAGTTCCATCCAAGGAAAAAATAAGTTGGAGAATCAAAAACGAAATTCTTGCAGATGACACACTTGGTCTCCTCGCGAACCAACCATTGAGGTACGTGACACGGCTGTGGGGTAGGGATTTCTCCAAACAGCAGCCGAAGGTTGAAAATGTCCTCGATGTCGTCAGGGATAACAGGAAGATCCCACAAGGCGTTGAGATCTGCCCTTTTATTTTTTCTCAATGTGGCAATCAATTTTTTGAGACCAAGATTGACGTACCCAGGACGATATGGAAAAAGAGCAATCTGGAACAATTGAATAATAACAGGGAGTTAGATTCAATGAGGTCTACAGTTCCGAAGGAAAATATAAGCTCGAATGTACTCACCAGAGACTTAAAAGTAGATGCATTAACAGCATGTTTTAAATATGGATGGGCACGAACTTTTGCTCTTCCACTGCAACGAGATTTTACTTCACGGGACTTATTACCCCTCGAGATGCAATCACGACGAGAGCGGAGCCTGTCACTGTATTGCTTGCGACCCCGCAGCTCTGGACAAATGCGATCTGAATGCTCCACACTCCAGCAAACCTTGCAACATGGTCTGCGAGGGCAGTTAGCGGTAAAATGGTCTCCAAAAACACCACATTGCAAACAGGCAACTACACAGTTACGGGCAATGTGGCCCCACTTATTGCACTTGAAACACCTCTTCACTGGCATGTTGGCAATCTTCTTTTTCCTGCTGAACTTCACGGTTGAAATATCGGAGAGAACTGTGAAGAGCTGGGGGTATCGAATGCTTATATATTCGAGGGTGCAACGTTGGCAAATATGGGTCGTCAAGTCGACGATGCGTGCCACGTCGCCGTGTGCGGACGTGTGCTGTGAGTTCGCAGACCCCAAATTTGGCCAACATTGCAAATTCAGCATTTTGGATTTTTAATTTCCTCATACTAGGAAGTATGGCATGTGTAGTACGAGGGGAGGGAATAGTGATTGAAAAATTCATTCACACTCCGGGAATGTACTTTGAGGCCATTGGGAAAATGTATCTAAGTAATCACGTCTGGACTATAGCCGCTAGCACAGATGTGGGACCCTGGTTGGCAAGGGCTGAGCAATTGGAATTGCATCTTGAAAGTACTCTGACACTTTGGCAGAAGGCAGGGGGTGATAATTATAAGCATATTATAAACCAGTGGAAAGAAGATTTTCGAGAAACGAAAGAAGCAATCACTGGGTTGTTGGGTTTGGATCAAAAGACCAGGAGCCGTAGAGGTCTTGTGGATGGGTTAAGTACCATCGCTAAATCGCTATTCGGCACCATGGATGCTGAAGATGCTCGAGTCATTAGCGAGAGGCTGGCACGGCTGGAAGAAGGAGTCAAGGGAACATTCGTTGATTCTGGCAGACAAATTGAAATAATCAATTCGACACTTTATCAGTTGGGACACACTGAGGAAGTTATCCAGAAAAATGAGAAGATGCTTCTAAAATCATTCAAGCAAGGTCTGGAAAAAGTGTTGGAAGGAAACTCCGAATTGGCAAGTAAGATAAGTCTGAACGAGCATCTGATAGTACTCGAAAGCATCTACATGGGTGTTATCAGGGATGCTGTGAATATTAGAAAACTTTTGACAGGTTCTAAAGGAGGGTTACTGGACACGGGAGTGTTCACGGAGACTAGTTTAGCCGCCCTTCTACGTAGTGCAAAGTTACCGGAGGGTTTGAGCTTCCCTTTTGAAATCGGAGTAGGCGGCATGCATGTACTGCAGGAGGTATCAACCGTCACCGTACAGGCAGTCGGTATGAGGATTTTGACACAGGTAGAAATACCATTGGTGCACTTTCCATTATTCGACGTACTGCTGACACATGGGATTCCAGTGCGGTCGACGAACGGGTATTATTCATACTTGGAAGCCACAAGTGAACTTTTGGTGATACACGGGCCGTCTCAACAATACATACCAATGACAGAGAAACAGTTAGAAAATTGCAAAAGATTTCGAGATCGTTATCTATGCACGGAAATATTGCCTAGAGAAATAATACGTGATTACAGTCCCTGTGAGGTACAACTGTACGTGAATCAGAGGAGAATACCGAAAACATGTAAAATGAAACATATGGCATTGAACCGATTATTGCTCATTCAGTTGCGCAGAGATAACACTTGGATTTACGTGGCTCCAGAGCCGGTAGGAATAACGAACACCTGTAAGGGCAACAGGACACAGCACACTCTACGAGAGTCTGGCACATTACAAATCGCAGATTTCTGTGAGATAAGTGCAACTGACTTTACTATCAAGGGCCGGAGGTCAAGTGGTATACAGATAAATACCCATTTTCACCCACAACTGAATTTGACGCTGGATGAGGATACCAGCGCATGGCTATCCCAAGTAAATTTGAGCAATGTCCAGTTAGCCAATGTCGTAGGAAATATCAAGGAACTGAGAGGAATCGAGGTTCAGCTGGGAGCTCAAAATGACAGGATAAAGGAACAACAGGAGAGGTTCAATTACCGGGAATTCCTCCTTCACCCTTCGACAATATCTAGCAGTCTAATGATAGTATTCCTTGTGATAATGGGATTGTCACTCTATTGCTGGTGGCGAAAACCGTGGTCAAAACCAAAGGAAGCAACCCCGGTCAGGCCACAACCATACCCCCGCCAATTCAACCAGGGATGAAAAGGAATAAAAATAAAAATAATTAATTATAATAATTATTATCATTATATGTATACGTATGTATGAATATTGTAAGAGGAGAAAATTTTCAAGTATAAAAATTTTCTTCCCTGGTGGGGAGGGATGTTATGCCCCTAAAATGAGGCATTAATTTCACAATTGATTCGGACTTTATGGGAACACGAAAGTGGCACATAAACTCCGAAACAAAACATTATGTTATGAATCGTAAGAATTATTGAATAAAGCGAGTTAGTGGGACGCTGATCCAGCGCATTCCATAGCTCGCCTTCACAACTCACCCGCGCGATGTCACAAGACACCATGCAGGTGTGAGCCACACGACCAAGTGACATACGAAACCGCGACTACAATAAATACTCGCGAATTCGTTGTCTCGGGGCCAGTAATTCGACGACTCTTTTTCACTTATGTTCACCTGTTACTTTCTGTAAGAGACTGAACTTTTAATTATTAATAACTTGTCAAATAATCGTTTTAAACCAATTCCAATAAACATAATTATCTTCTATCCATCTCCGAGAGATTTAATCCAACTAAAGAACCCATCCGCTCAGGACATAACAGAGTCCTTTGAAGAAAAAATGTCAAGAAACCTTTTTTGTAGATGAGTGAATTTCCACTGAAAACTATCTTTTAACATTTTCTCTTTGAATTAGTCTGTTGGATATTTGCCAAGATGTGTGGTCTGGAAGTGGGATAAACTGGGAATTTTTTGGTCTCGTGAAAAAGAACAATAGATATCTGAGCCCGAAGGCAAGTCAATATATTTATCACTAAATACAAGTAAAATCCGGCCGTTAATTGATGATAATTTGCCACAAAGTCACTGATAATGTTCAAGCTAATGATTGAGATGAAATAAACGATAAAAACCAAGATGTATTGATAATTGCCTCGATATAAACCAAAATTATTGATGAGATAATTTAATGCACGTTTTTGCTCAACTGATCGCGCTAAGGCACACGTTAACACTGGCCCGTCGGTGTCGGTGCGTGCTGTCATGCCTCCGAGGCACTCCGATTATACCCGAAGAACTCCGATCGGTTTTTGGATGGGAAATTGCCTCAATCTCCAACATTCCGCCCGCCTTCGTCATCTGGCTGTGACGAATGATCCACTTCCTCTGCTTCTGTGCTGACTGGTAATGGAACCAGACGATTGATATGCCTGGTGAATTGTGTCAAGGTAGGCCTAGGTCTGGCCAACGTTGCTCTGTTCACAGTCACCAGATCTACCACCCTTGGTAGGTTGTCCGCACTGGGATGAATACGTGTTACTCGTGCCAATGGCCACTTTGTTGGGGGAAACCTTTCGTCCAACATAAGTACAAGTGACCCCACCTTGATCTCCTCTGTTCTATTTCTCCATTTTGATATTGCTTGATACCTTTGTATGCATTCCTTGGACCATCTGTCCCAGAATTGTTGGGCTAGTTGTGTTATCATCTTCCAACGTCGATGACCGTCCAATCGTTGCCCAAGTAATGATGGCTCTGGTACACTGTTGATAGCCTCTCCGATGATAAAGTGTCCTGGTGTGAGCGCTCTGCAGTCCTCTGGATCATCTGATAGAGGACAGAGAGGTCGTGAGTTTAACTGTGCTTCAATCTGAACGAGAACTGTGTTCAGCTCCTCGAATGTTGAAGCCAGGTCCCCCGTGACCCGGTGAAGATGAAATTTGACAGATTTCACAGCCGCCTCCCACTTTCCTCCATAAGAGGGAGATGCTGGTGGGATGAAAATCCATTTGGTGCCATCAGATGCCAAACTGTCCACCAAGTTGATGAAATCCTGGGATGCCCTGTCGAGTAGGTTTCTTAGTTCCTTCTGAGCTCCAATAAAGTTGTTTGCGTTATCACAACTGAGTGTGGCGCAGATACCTCTTCTTCCAGTAAACCTCTTGTAGGTTTCGATGAATGCCTCGGCTGTGAGCTTCGTAACTAGTTCCAGGTGGATTGCGGATGTTGCAAGACACACAAACACTGATATCCACGCCTGATATTGAGTGGCTCCTGATCCACTCCACCTGCTGAACTTGATTGGTCCAGCAAAGTCCACTCCGGTGTGTAGAAATGGCCTTGCTGGTGTGATTCTCCGAGGAGGTAATTGCCCCATCAATTGTTGTGCTCTCACAGCACGAAGTCGGGCACAATCGATGCATTTTAGGATATGTGACTTCACAGGTTGACGTCCTCCAAAGATCCAATACCTCTGCCTGATGTATGCTAGTGTCAGCTGGACTCCTTCGTGCACAGTCTTTCGATGGGCCTGCTCGATAATTAATGAGGTTAGTCTTGATTGTCTAGGTAGGATAGGTGGATTTTTGGCTTCAGGTTCAAGGTTAGACCTCTTGAGCCGCCCGCCAAGCCGAAGAGTTTCTTCCTCATCCAGATAAGGAGTTAACTTTGCCAGTGGATGATTTTTCCTGAGCTCATGTCCATTCTTGAGCTGATCGATGACTGCTGCAAAGTGTTGATCTTGTGTGACCTTGACCCAGTACATTCTGACATCCTCAAGTTCCTCTGGTTGTAAGTTGATCGTGTCGGGTACAGGTAGTCGTTTCATCGCCGAAATTACCCTCATAATTCTTGCTGAAACACGTAGAACCTTTTCGAGTGTAGAATATGCCTCGAGTAGTTCATGTGGTTGATTGATGATGGCTGCTACTGGATGTATTGCTACTGGCCTTTCCTCAAGTGCCACCTCCGCTTTTTCCCTCTCTGATGAGCCCTTTGATGTTGAATTTGGCCACTCCTCCTGGGGTGACTTAAGCCAAGATGGTCCAGTCCACCAAAGATGATGATCCTTCAGATCTTTCGGTGATAAACCTCTCGAGGCACAGTCAGCTGGATTCTCCTTTCCACTGATGTGTCTCCATTCAACTGATGGCAAGGAATTTTGTATTTTAATCACCCTGTTTTGTACAAAATCCTTCCACCTTGAGGAATGTCCATTGATCCATGCCAAAGCTACCGTAGAGTCAGACCAGAGAAAGAGTTGTAGATTCTCCTTCTCCAGAATCCTCTGCGTATAGAGAACTAGTTGTGATAATAAAACTGCTGCTGACAGCTCCAGACGAGGGATTGTCATCCTTTTAAGTGGTGCAACTCGAGTTTTTGCGCACACTAAGATGACTGATGGCTCTTTCCCAGGCTGTTCCACTCTAAGATAGACAGCTGCCCCCATGGCGAGATTTGAAGCATCTGCAAATCCATGCAGTTGAATGCTTGTTGATGTTGATGATGTCTGTAGCCAGCGAGGAATCATGATGCTTCCGAGCTGATAGAATTCATCCTTGTACTCTTGCCATCTCTTGATGTGACTCATTGGCAATGGGCCGTCCCAACCGATCTTAAGGAGCCAGAGCTCCTGGATGAAGATTTTTGCCCTTACGATGACTGGTGCGATGAGTCCCAGAGGATCGTACAGTTGTGCGATCTCTGATAGAACTGTCCTCTTACTAGTTGAAGCCTTTGATATCTCCTTTGCCTTATACGTAAAGACATCTAATCTTGGGTTCCAATACATACCAAGTACCTTAACTGTTTTCTCCTCAAACTCCACCGTTGATGAAGGTGATGATACCAATTGGAGTTCTTGAAGGATTCTTGGACAATTTGACGTCCATTTTTGCAAGGGCATGCCGCCCGCCATGCAAAGTTCCATCAGTTGTTTCACCAATTCCTTCGACTCCCCTTCCGTCTCTGCTCCGCCATAGATATCGTCCACATACCTCCCTTTTGTTAGAGATACTGATGCCATTGGAAATCGATGCCCCTCATCGATCACTGGCTGTTGGAGTACACGTAGAGCTAGCCATGGAGCACAGTTCTGCCCATACGTGACTGTCGTTAACTGATACGTGATGATATTCTTCTCCTGATCTTTCCAGAGTATTCTCTGTAGATCCCAGTCCTCCTGATGTACGTTAATTTGACGAAACATCTTGACAATGTCCGTCCCGATGACTAACCGATGTGTCCTCAGCCAAAGAAGCACATCTGAGCCCTCCACTTGTAGCTTGCCACCTGAATGAAGGATGTCATTCAGTGATACCCCTGTTGATGTCTTACTCGAGCCGTTGAAGACTACCCTGAGCTTCGTAGTGATGCTGTCTTCCCTCAATACTCCATGATGAGGGAGATAGTATACTGGTGATGGTTCTGATGTATCTGAGACTCGTCTCATATGGCCTAGAGACTCGTACTCATCGATGAAATCCTTATATAGCTTCCCATATGAAGCGTTCGATGCCAGCCTTGATGAGATGCGATCGAGTAGATGAAGAGCCGTTTTCTTTGAGTCACCCAAAGCTACTGGTGACGTTTTGAGTGGGAGACGTACTACATAACGTCCTGTTCTGTCTCTTGAATGTGTCCGCTGAAAGTGCTCCTCGCACTCCAGCTCTTCCGGACTGAGCTGTGATACTCCAGTTGATGATATTGATTCCTCCTGGACCCAAAACCGTTTAAGAAGGTCAAGAAGTTGCTCACTCGAAGACTCTCGTACTGCAGTTAGAGAGGACTTCGGCTTACAACTTAAACAACAGACCGTTCCAGAGATAATCCAGCCAAAGATGGTTTGCTGGGCAACAAGTTGTTCATCTGGAGATTTGATGATTTTATGGCCAATGATTCGACCATAGAAGTCAGCTCCGATGATGATGTCGATGGGTCCAGGCTTCAGATAGTTATTGTCAGCTAATTGAAGGCCTTGAAGATGCTCTGCCGCTGCTTTGGTGCAGTGGATTGATGGCAGTGTTGTAGTTAGTTTGCTGAGGATGTGGGCGGTAACCTCGACTTGATTTAATGGCTCAAATCGTGAGTGAAGATTGACCTTGACCGCTCCACGTGTTGAACCAGACTCTAGTCCTCCAATCCCAAGAACCTTGAGAGAGGCTGACTGTCGCCGTAGATGAAGAACGTTGACCAAGCTCTCTGTGATGAAGCTGACCTCTGATCCCTGATCGATCAAAAGTCGTACAGTGTGATATGAGCCATATGTAGATGCTGCCAGTGCTTTGGCGGTTGCCAACAACACGACACGTTGTACTGATGATGAAGAGTGATGAGTGGCCACCAGATCAACTGACCCTTCAGTTATCTCTGCTACTGATGATGCTACTGATTGGTCCCCTGGACCCTCTGGTGTCATAAGAGAGGTGTAAGTTCCCTCAATCGCCTTCAGGTCTGATGATGATGTTGTGGATGATCTTGCTGTGGGGAGAAACATAGGATGAGGGCCGTATCATTTGCCAAAGAATAATTATAGAAAATGATACTTAACCTCTCACTCCAGATGTTTCTTGCGTCCCCATATTGACTGGTTATACTGGTGCAGACTGATTGCTCTGTGGAGTACCATCCGCTGCTCGTCGCTGTTCAGGTGATCCCTCATGGATCAGAGTGTGATGCTCTCCATTGCACAGCCTGCATCTCTCTTTGCTCTTGCAGTGCTGTGACCGATGTGGTCCCAAACAGTTGTAGCACAACTTCTTACTGGTGATGAGTTCCCTTCTTTCGAGAGGCATCTGTTTTCTGAAGGTCTCACAGCTATACCCAAGCCAGTGATTACCTCCACAGAGGCGACACTCTTTACTCGTTGTTGTTGTTGTTGTGGCTTCTCCTCCCTTGCCATCAGCTGCTGAGGCCTGATGTGCTTTCACGGATTTTTGAGGTTTACCTTTGTCTTTGCCTGTTGATTGTTTTGATTTCTTCTCTTCTTGCTCGTGATCCACGTTATCAAGGGCGCGAGCTCTGGATCTCATGAACTCGAGTAGATCTTCAAGTGCTGGTGGATCTCGTGAGGCTCCATGATGTACCTCCCATGCCTTTTTTGTCTCCAAGTCCAAACACCTTCTTACGATTCTTCCAATGATGATTCCCCAGTGTTCTGTTGGAACCTTCATAGCTTTCAATCCTTCCAAAGCCTCTGTGGTGACGTTGATGAGATTCTTAAGCCCCTTGGCTGGATTTTCCACAATTGGTTTCAGATCCAAAATTCTGTCCAAATGTGCTGCCACGATGAGCTTACGATTGTCGTACTGATCCACCAATTTTTGCCACGCGAATTCAAAGTTACTTTCTGTGGCAGTAAGATTTGAGATCATTTGATAAGGTTCACCTCGTAGAGAGTTCTTGAGCCTGACCATCTTCTCCACAACAGCCATATCCTTGTGACGAACCATAGAGTTGAATAGGTCCTCAAATGATTTCCAATTCTCATGTCTTCCATCAAATATTGGTATTGATATACGAGCCAGGTGATGTTGATCATTAGGCTGTGATGCTGGAGTCCTTGGTCTCTGCAGTCGAGCCTTGAGACTCCCAATGATAGTTAGGATGTCACTATGAGCCATCATTGTGAGTGCATGAAGGTCCCCTGTCCAATAGTCTGATAAGAAAAGGTCTTCAGACAGATTCATGCAAAGATTTTCATGATAGGAATTAAACTGATTGAAGTATAAATTTGCAAGTTTCTCCTGGGTGTCGAGTTCCTCCAGGGAAAGCTCACCTTCCCTCACGTGTCTAAGTCTCGTCAGCATGTTATCTAAATAAGCCTGTCGAGAATATTGAATCGTGAGGCGTGCCTCCAAGTTCACTGTTGTTGATGCCACTGATCCTTCAGGAGAAGGGCCACGTCTCCTTTGATCGTCTCCCATTTCATTCTCCTGTTTTACGTCCTTCCTCTCGTTCTTCTGCCCTTCGTCGTCTGACATAATTTATGTGTGCGCACAGGTGAGATGCGTGCGCGCTGATGATCTGCGTGCGCAACGAGGAGATGCGTGCGCGTCTGTAAGATGCGTGCGCCTATGAGTTGCGTGCGCACTTGTAAGCCTTGATAACCACTGTTATAAGTTCGGGATGAGTGTCACTGATGAAACTCCGAGAGAATACGATGAAGTACGAGCTTCAAAGAAACAAACCAAACACACTGCCAGTACTGTGATGACCTTGGCTATTGTCTCAAAGCGTAAACAAGCTCACTAAAACCCGTGATTCACCTTCCACAAATTATTCCCTTGAAATACTGATGTGCGCCTTTAAGCGTCTATGGATATAGCCCAACAGATATATTTTTTTCCAATAATCCCAATTCACCACTTATTCCGCACTTCCAAATCCGGCTCGAAGGACCAAATGTTGAATATTTGCCAAGATGTGTGGTCTGGAAGTGGGATAAACTGGGAATTTTTTGGTCTCGTGAAAAAGAACAATAGATATCTGAGCCCGAAGGCAAGTCAATATATTTATCACTAAATACAAGTAAAATCCGGCCGTTAATTGATGATAATTTGCCACAAAGTCACTGATAATGTTCAAGCTAATGATTGAGATGAAATAAATGATAAAAACCAAGATGTATTGATAATTTCCTCGATATAAACCAAAATTATTGATGAGATAATTTAATGCACGTTTTTGCTCAACTGATCGCCTAAGGCACACGTTAACACTGGCCCGTCGGTGTCGGTGCGTGCCGTCATGCCTCCGAGGCACTCCGATTATACTCGAAGAACTCCGATGGGTTTTTGGATGGGAAATTGCCTCAATCTCCAACATAGTCAATATCGAGAAAATTCAATGTTTGCACTGGATTTATGAATTTACTCAAGTTACCTGAACTGCAAGGGGACTCGCATTTTTGCAGCGGAATTCAAATTGATATGATGTCGAGTTAATTTTGGACACAAGAGTGGTTGGCCTGGACCAGCAGCCGCCTTATCCTTTTCATGGAGAATTCTTATGTGATCCCACTTGATCTCTGATGCCTCAGGGTTCATCTATAAAAATCAAGAAGATTGGCATTAAATCCATTTCAACTTCAGTAGAAATCTCCTGGTTTCGAAACATACCTTCAAAGATCCCTTCTTTTCCAGTCGATTTCTTATGCACTTGATAAGATGGGGTGTATCAGAGAAAACGAAAACTTTTCGCTCGTCATCCATTGGATGATCGAAATAACACTTTGCGTTGTCAAATTTTCCACTAACGTTTATGGATTCGTTGCTCCAGAATCTGCAATTGGTCCGTGCGCCATCGATTACCACACCATGAATTTTTATCCCAATATTTTCCATCAAAATGATTGCTTTGAGTATCAAAGGGACGAGTTCATCCCCCTTCACGGGTCCTTTCGAAGCGAAAACTGCGATAGGCTGAGTGTAATTGTCGTAAATTGGCTGGAACATGATTACTAAACCGTGATTGGCTCGGTCATTGAAACTAGATGATGATTGTGAACCGTCTGCTCCAAAATCTTGTTATCCACTACACGTAAGATCACTACTGTTTACCCTCATACTCTCCCGAGTAAACATCTCATCCAACAATAATATTCCATGTTTCTGTTGCTCTGTTTTATGCTTGAAAGACAGCTCCAGCAGTTCAAAAAATTTAGCGTCAAATCCGCAGCTTGATTTCATTCCGCTTAAATACCTGAAATATGAGACATGCAATTGAAAAATGTCCTACTCAGGGAAAATTGATGAGGGAGAAAAGAAATTATGGGATGAATATCATACTTACGTATAGTCCGGATTGAAGGAAGTGGCAGCATCTGATTGTCGTGTAACAGTCTGTAGCTTGACGGAGACTTCATATGCATGAGTAAAGCTAGCACCATCCACTCTTCGCTGTAGCGTTGACCATTTCTTTTTTTACATTTTGCTGAAGAGATTATTTGTTTCAACAAAATGAGTTGATTCTCGGAAATAGAGCCAGTCTCTAGAAGTTCTGACAATTTTTGCTGTTCTATCTGGGCCACTTGGAGTCGACAGTCTTCAAGTTCTTGCTTCAGCTTCTTAATAGTCTGATCAACCAGGTCTTTGCGTCGTGTCACATTGCGAACTCTTGTCTGTAGTTTCTGCCATTGTTCGCGTCTCGTGGGAGATAGAGGAGTCCTCTTATTTGTCGAGGCTTCGTTTTTACTCAATCTCTCAATTCTTTTGGCCACAGTATTTTTAGCTGTTTTACAGGAAGGACATATTTTGCAATCTGTAATAACAAGAGGACATGCCACATGTCGCCATGAGACCCCAGCATCCCTTTTAACAGTTCGACAATCGATGGATGGCATTTTTTCCTGCAAATGTGACCCACTACAAATTATAGCATGATCCAATGTAGAAAGGGCTTATTGTAGCATGTCAACACTTCTCACTGTTGAATCACAATCCAATTTTGATGGATCTATTTTTTCTTCCAGAATATTCACTTGTAATTGTAAATCTTCAGTTACTGCAATTTGTTTCAATGCATACATTTTAATTTTGTTGTCAATACGAGTGAAACTCCGCTTGGAAATAAATATAGCTTCGCCAGGCCTCGTTAGATACTCCAGGGTCCAACCGGGGGGAAGAGTGACTCCATTTTATAGGGCTTCCAGGTTAATAATTGGGACATTTTTCACTTCTTTGGGTGCATCACCACGAACATACTCATCTGATGTAAATTCAAGTGAGTTTGTTTCAACCTCAGATGGACTCGGAGGACTTGAATTTAGGGTATCAGCATCGGAACTGCAGTAACTAGTTGGTGGAGTATCTGGATTAACGTGTGAATCATCATCCTGAAGAGCTGAGCTCGAACTATCCAGTCCAGAATTCAAATGAGTGATATCAATCGTCCACGAAAACTGTGAAGGTACAGCCCCTGATTTGCGTCGTACACGTTTATACGGCTCTTTCATCACGATTCCGTTTGGACCATTGATGACTTTATGCGTCAACACTTCACCCGGTAAGAAATGATTGTGACATATGGGATCACCAATTTTAAGTTGTGGTAATTTTGTCGCTGTTCTCCATGCTTCCAGACTGCGAAGGTCTCTTGGTACTGTTAAGAAAGGTCCCTTATCCGGGTTGGAATCATATCCAACTGTACAACCAAACACTTTACAATTCGGCATTTCACAAACTCGAAATCGTAATTGTTCATGAAATTAATTAATTCCAACCTTATTATTAATTATTTGATCCTCATGCACTTGACACTTGACCGTTTAACAATTCATTAAATTAATTAAATCATTTATTCGCCTGATTTTTATTCACATCATTTTCGTGAGGTTAGAGTGAACTACATAAACCACGGGCAGACGATGCAAGCGACACAGCACGGATTAGTACCATTGGACGACCGAAGCGTTTCAATATTCTCTATACAGAATATCGTTGAGTGTCACCCCCCTGGTAAACATCTTATCGCTCGCCCCTACCACACTCTGGCTTGGAGTGATTTGGTGTAAATGCGACGGAAGTCTGTAACTGGACATGACGTCTCTCAACGCAGTCCCTCGGGCGGCCGGACGATGTCACTAGTGAGGATTTCAGACCCGTACGGCGGCGATGAGATGTTTACACATAGATCTCGAGTACTATATGGCTCGCTGGGTTTTTTATTTTTTCCTTTTCCAATATTCAATTATCTTTCTTTCTACAATTCGAACGCCGCGGGTTTTTAATTTTCAATTTTTTTGTTTTTCAATCATATTTAACTTCCCGGGATAGGGAAGTTATTGTAATCACCCCGCAAATAGAAAATCGAATTTTCATCATATCTTCACGTTTCAAGGTCACCACAACAGTCTCCAATAATTTTCAAGAACATATGTGTGCGCGTGTGTGTGTGTGTGTGTGCGCGCGCGCGCGCGCGCGTGTGTGTGTGTGTGTGTGTGTGTGTGTGTGTGTGTGTGTGTGTGTGTGTGTGTGTGAAGGTGTCAGTCTGTGGCCAAAAATTTTCGTTTACGATATCTCGTGAACGGATGATGAAAAATTGCATTTTCTGTTTTTTGTTTTGTTTTTTTTCAAATTTTCAAATGTTTTTTTCTCTTGTGACGTTATGAGTTTTACCCGGAAGTAAAACTCAAGGGTAAAGGATATTTCTCTACGTTGGTGACAGTATTGGGAACTCTCAAGCTCCCTTTCTACGTTGCAGCAATTATAACCCTTTATTCACTCCGCCTCGGCTAACTTCGGCGGTGAGCTCACGGGGGGTTCGCTCACTTGACGGATGTCGGATGGAAGGATATGAAGGGTTAAGGTGTTATTGAACACTCGCGTATTAATCGGTAAAAGTATGGTATATTCACGATAGTTGTTAAAATACACGACAATGTTCGTAAATCGGTCGGTATATGCGTAATTAAGATGGTAGCTCGACTTGGAACTTGGACTCGCTATTATTGTCTTTTGGCCGAAGGCCTGAGCCTAGAGATGTTCGCGACTCCACTCCCTATCGTACTCTGGTCTCTGGTCAATCCAGGAGACCCACCAAAGCTCACCAAAGTTCCAAGCTGCTGAGCTAAGCAGTCTCACGGTTTTCTTCCACTAATACTCTTTTGTGCCATCATTGACACAAACTAAGACAGTCAAACAGTTCAGGCCACCTGAACTGGACTTGCAAAAATCATGGGACTGCTTACCACGATGTCCAAATGACACCGTGGGATTGCTGACCAAAGTCTGGATGGCAGGAAAGAGAAATCACATTTCTCATTCCTCTCATCCAGCTATTGTTTAACTTTTCCATTAATTAATAACTAAATCAACGTATTAGCGATCCCAATACGTCACATCCTATTTTTTTTACTTTCGCTGATCTCCGCGCAGGAGCCGAATCAATTAAAGCGATTGAAGAGAGGCGAATGCTAAAAAACATTCTGAAAATGAAATTATCTTGCTAAAATTTTTTTTTTCTGAAAAAATTTTTTTCGTGTTCCATTCAAAAAACAAAAAACGATGAATCAATAAATGACATTCAACATTTATTATTCAATAAAGATAATGAACGAAATAAATAACTAGTGATGCATTGTTGGTCGCTCGCAAGCTCGCTCCCATGAATGAATGCGTTGCAATATTAGTGTGACCCGTTTAACGGGTCGCGACAATAACTTCCCGGTTTCTCCATCATTATTGCAAGTGGAGAGAAGCTAAGAAAAATTTGAAAAAAGGAATCTTTGTTTCTGGAAGTGAATGGAATACAAATCGTTATCATTGAAAATTCACAGTCAACAAATCAACTAGAAATTCGATGATAATTCAGTTTTCCATCAAATTTTTCGTCCTGATGTAGATTTTTGAAGTGAAACTTCTAATGGGAGTTCGGGAAAAGTTGCGTTAAACGTTTAACGCTACAGTGGTGGGGATGTATGACGCATCCACTAGTGAGCAACGGCACGGTTGCGTTGAGCGTTTAACGCCACTGGTAATGGAAGGAGAAAGAAGTACTCTGCGTTGAT